>JAAMXJ010000192.1:161312-236601 GCA_019693375.1 Asterochloris erici
CCCCCCCCCCCCCCCCCCTTAACATCCTCCTGCTTGCTGCACTGCAGGCGCCGCATCGCGCTGTCAGGGCTGCCGGCTTCCTGCCAGAGGCTGGACATGGCGTCTTTGTGTCGCGCTGGCACCATGGCTCCCCAGCCCACAGGCAAGGCAGGCCCAGATGCTTGGGTGGCACCTGGCCGGGTACCTTGCAGCATGACGTTCCTCCTGTGCTCCTGTGCGCGTTTGTTTCCTTCCTTGGCAGACTGGAGTATCCTTGAGAGACGCGCCAACGCTGTTCTGGTCTGCAGGTATGGCCTATTTGCGCTGCATTTCATCCTGGCAGTCAATAGCACACCGACGCCAACACTGGATGCCTTTGTTGAGGCCGTCTCCAAGCTGGAGGACAGGAGCTGGGTTAGGCTGAAGCTGGTGAGCGTATGCGCTGTGGCAAGCTTTGAGCTGAGCTTCTGGGCCCCCATCTGCTGCAATCTGCTTTGGTCACATTGATGAGAGCAAAAGAGGTGTCTGCAGGCGCACCTCCAGGGCGCTCCCTCGACCAGGCTTCTTGTGATCAAGACAGACGACAGATTCTGGCCCGCCTGGCAACTGCTGCTAGATCCGCAGTCCGCAGAGTGGACACGACGCCCCATCACAGCCAGCTCAAAGCTGTAAACAGGCAGCAGTCATGTCAGTGTCCACCTGCAGATGGCTGCTTCTGCAGATGCAGGGTCCTTGTATGAATGGCTTGGGTGAGGCTGTGTGCCTCTGCTTGTTGTATTGAAGTGTGCTTGTACAGCCTTCTGAAAGGAAAGGCAATAGGCTTCGGCACACTTCAATAAGTCAGGATTGGAGTTCTTGGAGGTTAGAAGGAGGAGTAAAAGCAGTCCACTTGACTTCTTGGAATGGGCAGCCTCGACAAGAGACCATCTGAGAAGGATGACGACATACAGCTGGACAATGATGCACTGTTCAAGGTGAGCAGTGCTAGGTCAGCCTTGGTTGAGTGGTAGCACACTGCATGAGGGCATGTACTGGAATGCAGGCAGCCAGCTGGCTGGGGGTCTCCAACCCAGAGGAGCTGCTGCGTACAGAGGGCACTGGATTTGCTGCGCCACGTCCAGAGGGGCTAGGCCTAGGTGCCAGGTTTCTGCCACACCACAAGGTAAGAGTACATCCTCAGCTGATGCTCACAGAGCCTGCTGGTGGAACAAGCACAGTGTCTTTGCGTGCAGGCAAGTCATCTTACTGCGCCAGTGGAGAAGAGGCTCGGCAAGAGGTTGCGCCAGCCGGAGGATGGGGCCAGACAGGAAGACACTGGCACCTCCCCACACAAGAAATGCCTGAGCAGTCAACCACACCAGTCCTCCCCCACAGCAGGTAATGTGGAGCTGCTGCTGCTTGTTGCTGTGTGCAAGCAGTCTTGAAATGCATGATATGCAGAGGCGTCCAGCAGCGATGAGGAACAAGGGAGAGCTGCAGCCTTCAGTACTCCTTCCAAATTCAGCCAGCCAGCTGCTGCTCAGAGAGGCATACCAGTCAGCCACAAGAAGAAATTCAAGAAGAAGGCAAAAGACAGGGACAGAACCAACCCAAGTGTACACCTAGGCTAGAGACGGGGGCTGTCACCTTCAACAACAAGATTGCATTCACTTTCATCATTTAATCATGTGGCTATCATAGACCAGTGTTCAACCCTTGGTCTCTCACACTCTCATGAAATGGGTCTCTGACTATTCTCAGTGTCAGGACTGGCGTAACTTGGCGCACAGACGGCAGAGATCTGCCCCTGCATGCTCAGAGGGGAAGTTGGGGAAATACTCTCAGTTCGTTGATGGTCATGCATTGGACACTTGTGACCGATAGCACTCATTCCTGTGGTTGAATTGCCCTCAGACAGTGCTATTGAAGGGGTCTGGTAGCTCTGTAAGGGCGACGGATGGCACCAGGTATGTGCCCGGCTATGGGTGCATGTATGCAACAACTCTGATGGGGGGGCCTGGTTCTGCCTGGCTGAGACAGCGGTCAGCCTGCAAGGGCTGGTGACCTGGCACCCTCGCCCTCCTGGCGCCTTCCCCAGCGTGGCAGTGCGAAGTGTCGGCGGGCAGGCTCTGCTTCAGCTATGTCCACTGCCGCTGGGTGCCTGGCCATCCTTCCTGCTGCCCCCCGCGTGGCGGCAGCAGCCAGCCCCACCATCGTGTGTGAGGCCAGCACCACGCTGCGTTGCAGCTGCCCCGGGGCAATTGTGGTGGCAGACTGCTTGGCGCCGCCTCCTGCCAGCGCTGCGGCACTGAGGACCGCCCCTGCAGTACAAAGGTGGCAGAATGAGCTCTGGAGCTGCAGAGCCTTGCTGCAGAGATCAGTGACCCGCCTCCTTGCGCAATTTTGACGCAGCACAACATTAAAGCAGGACAGGATTGAGTTGCAGGACCAGCTGACATGGACAGGCCAGTTCACTCTACAGCTGCAGTTCTGCACACATTGAGGCTGCCAGTATGCTGGGTGCAGCAGCATCAGTGACGCGCACCTGTGGCTGCAGAGCGCATGCCGTCCCCTAAGCGGGCCCCGAGGGACAATGCGTCACGCAGCAGGGGCATCTCGCTGACCCCCGCAGCATACGCGGTCACCGAGGCCCCGGCAGCCACATAGACGGGCCGCCGTGGGAGCCTCCCTGCCAGCTGCAGCTGCCGGACCGCCGGCGCCAGTGCAGGTTGCGAGGCTGCAGCCAGTCGAGGCACAGCCAGGCGAGCCCACATGGACCGTCCTGTCAGCGCTGCAGCTGCAGCCAGGGTGGCCTGGCTGAAGGCCCTCACACGGGGCCAGTAGGCCACGTCCGTCAGCACATGACCCAGGAAGAATATGGAGTCTGTCAGGCGCAGACGCTCGCGCTTCTTCCTGAAGGCGGCCTGAGCCACCTTGGCGCTCGCGCGCTCCACGCCAGTGGTGTATTGCACCAAGTTGTTCACATAATGCCTGCAGGGAAGGCAGGGGACAGGGAGCCGACTGAGACAACTGGCACGGTGATGGGCGAGCTGAGGAGCGCTGCTGTGCCGCCTGTAGATACTGGTGCAGACTGCAGTCAGTGAGCTGCACCAGGCTGCAGGCGGGCGCCTCCAACTATCACGAGGCACTGCATGCGCAGAATGCTGCCGCAGAGCCATGAGGCAGGGCAGGCCAACCCCTTCCTCCAGGCACAGGATCAGCAGAGGCAGGCGACCTCACCTGCAGTCGTTCTGGTGGAGCTCATAGTGCATCTGTTGCACGTTGTTGAAGCTCCTGATGTCTGACAGAGAGAGGTGGGTACGTCCTAGGTAGACAGCTGTGCTGGGCAGGGCCGTCAACTGCAGGGCGAATGAAATTTGGGTCAGGCAGCTGCTCTGGGAGTGGATAGAGGGTCACAGCCTCTCAACATGCATTTGTGTTCAGAGCTGCCTACAGCAGCACTCCAGCACAGCAGCAGCACCCTGTCTGCTGCACAGAGTGCTGCGTGCACCCAATGCACACAGGACTGTTCTGCAGGCCCCTCCAGGCTGCTGACACTGTTGGGACCTGCAGTTGGGCAGCCCGCTGGCCAGAGCATCACAGTGCTTTGTACGCAGGAGTGTCCTGCATGCTGCTTCCTGTCCCACTGCCAGTCCAGCAGGTACGCCCTTGAAGCCTGATTGCTGGAGATCTCAGCAGTGCAGAATCTCAGCAAGCGCTGCTGCCTCTGTGTCAGACCCCCACTCAAATACTACAGGTGCAAAAGCAGTGTCCTGCATGCTGCTGGCAGGCCCACTCCCTGCCCAGCAGGTGCCGCCTGAGGCCTGGCTGCTGCTGCTGCGCACCTGTGCCTCCCTGATCTCTCCCTGCACCCGCTTCTTGCCCCTGGTTCTGCGTGGCTGCTTCAGAGCGTCATCTACAAAGCCGCTGGACAGGCCAGTATTGACATGGATGTCTCGTCCTCCAGCAGGCCCAAAGTCAAACTGCCTCAAGGACCCATCTGGCAGACGCAGGATGGTCATGTAGTGGCAGACCTGCAATGCATGCAGCAATCAGACATCTGCCAGGCACATTCAGGTGGGAGGGGTGGCCCTGATGCATCAGCATGCAAGGAGGGCGGCCAGCTGCTGGGCACTGCTCACCCCTGCATCCTCGCAGAAGGGCTTCACAGATGCAAAGAGAGGCCCTCCAAACTCCTGGAAGGCACGCAGCGCCACCCAGATTTCAGTCCCTGGGGCCTCAGCCAGAAGGCCTGATGCTCCTGATGCTGATGTTGGCTCCCTGACTAGCCGACTCAGCTGAGGGGAGCTGCAACACTTGCGCAATTGGGCTGGCGCCATTAAGGACCGCAAAGTTCTATCAATCTTCGATGCCACTCCTGCGATGGCTCAGAGGAGCACCTCGCACAACGATTTGCAAGCGATGGGGAGCGATGCTGCCTAGAGCATAAACGGGGTTTCAGTATTTTGTGACCATTGCAGAGCCATAAGTCAGTCGCTCAAGTTGGCAACAGGGGCAGGGCGTTGCAGCAGGGGCAAGCACAGACACGCTTGGCCAGCAACCACATGCACTGATTGACTCTGCGCTGACTGCCTCTGTGCCTGCAGCTCTGACGCAAGCCGTCACTGTCCAGCAGCATGGTCATATGGGCTTCTGCCTCCAGCAAGCGCCAATTCCAGCTGCACTGATGGAGGAGACTCCACCACTGAGAATCCACATGTTTTAACACATGCAGCTTGCCCAGCTGACAGGCACAGCCAAAAGACCTGTCTGTTGTCCTCATGCACTGGGCTTTGCCTGAGCATGGTGACTTGGCGCAGGGGCATCGTCGCAATGCATGACTTGATGCTGCCGGAGCATCATGAATAGGAGCAAGTGACAGCCCTGGTCTTAAGTCGCAGGCCATATCTGCTGGCCCGGAATTAATTAGGCATCATGGGAAATGGTACAAAGTCAACTTAAACATGCATGGTGCTGTGAGTATTCCGCGCAGTCAATCAATCCGAGGTCCCTGCTCAGATTCTCCGCTCGTCACCATGCCTATCTTCTCTTTGCCCCGACACCCTCAATCCACAGGGCATGTCCTGCAACAGTCCCAGCCTCGATGCCTTGGGCTGGGGCAATGCAATCAGAGGCATGCAAGTATTAGCAAGTCTTTGAGGCGCAGCGCGGCAATCAAGCGTCGCAGGAGCAGTCCCAATGTCAATGTGTGCGCTCCAGGTACAGCGCTCCATCCTTCAAGTCTGTGGCATGTTGATGCAAGCTCTCCGTTAGACGTGCACTTCTGGTCAGCCTTGCGCCCTTGCTCTGATAGCTCTGGCTCTGACACTCGCCTGTCCTGTGTTCCTGCAGAGATTGTGACCTCCTGTGTGAGTGCAGCCGCCAGCATGGTGCGCCAGCGAGCGACATCGCCAACTAGGGCCACGTCTTCCTTCCTGAGAGCAAGTGACGCGTGTGCCTACGTCACTGCGGCCATTGCGCATGATGCCTTGGGAAGGCAGCTCATAGGGGAGCTCTACAGTGAGTCTGAGGCCGTGTGCTTGACCCTTGCTTTTCAGGCCGATCGCCTTGACATCATAGTGTTTCACATGCGTTCAGGCAACCAGCCCGCAACAATATGCAACATTCACCGCCAAAGTTTGATCAGCTGGCTGGTACAGCAGAGGGCAGACATGAAGGCACCAGGCAATCCATGGCTGCATCATGCTCAATGTCAACCTGGCCAGGGTGCATTGCAGGGGCAGGACCGTGGGGCAGGGGTCTGCAGCGTCGCAGCACAACATGCCACAGCACTCACCCGCGCACCTCCTGGCAGACAGCGGTGGGTGGCATCTGTGTGAATTATCTAGCATGAAGGCCCTGCAAGACGTGAAGCGCCATTAGCTAGTCAGCAGCTGCAGTTAGGAACTAGGGGCTGCTCTGCCCAGGCTCCTCCCATTCCGCCACGTCATGCATGGCAAGCCCTGAATGCGCAGCCAAGTGGCCAACCTCTGCCCGTGCGGCTTCTGCCTTTCAGCGTGTATTTACCAGGTGGCGCGCATGGCAGCCCTCTGCCTCCTGCCTGCGCCGCATCTGCTGTCAGCTCACACTCACACAGCTTGCTCCTGCCTGTATACCTCTGACTGTTGCCTGCCACTCCACCCACACAGCCCATTTCCAGCTGTGTCCCTCTTGATCTGCCAGGCAGCCCGCCCGATGCGGCTCACCCGTCCCCATGCAATGCAGGACGATGAGGACGTGGTGCTGGTGGCTGACATCGGGGGCACCAACTGCCGCTTTGTGCTGTGGAGGCTGGACTCTGAGGGGGGCAACCATGAGTTCCTGTTCCAGAAGGTGTGCATGCTGGCTGCGGGCTGTACTTGCACTCCTGAAGGACTGATGGTCCCCCTGGCCATGGACCACATCGTAAAAGACCAACACACCGCAGACTGCCAGGCCTTGGTGAGCTCGCCTGGTGGCTGCCTGCAGATCTACCCCACCAAGGACTACCGGCAGTTTGATGATGCGCTGGATGAGCTGGCCCAGGAGGACATCTTCAGGGAGAACACCCCGGGGGCAGCTGCCTTTGCCTGCGCAGGCCCTGTCCTCGACAACCGCTGTGTGATGACAAACCTGAGCTGGGTCATAGATGGGGATGCGCTGACCAAGAAGTATGGCATCCGGTGAGGCAGGCCTGGGGCCTTGGGCTGCAAGGCGCTGCAGACTTCAGGGCCAGGACTAGGCTGGGAGCTTGCCAGGCATGTTGATGGTGCTGCCGCTGGGAGCGCGCTGTGTGTGCTGCCTGCTGCTCCAAGGCAGTCGGGCGTGGCCGTCCCGACCCAGCACAGCATGCTGTTGGCTTCTGCAGTGGTGCCATGGTGTTGGCCTGGTGCTGCATTCTGAAGAGCTCCTTGCGCTCTCTAGGGCATGACACATGCTCAAGCCTGCGGCTTGGCACATGTCGTGCATGAGCCTGCTGGCCTGTCCACTCTCAAGCCGCAGTGCTCTGCACCTGCAGGATGGCTGTACTCAACGACTTTGAGGCTTGCGGGTATGGAGTGCCAGCCTTGAAGGAGAAGGACTACATTGCCCTCAACAATGTCAAGGCGCGGCCCATGGTGGGTGCCGTCATGTCAGCTAGGCGCCTGTTGCAACCTGGTGTTGTAGGCGCCAGGCTCCAGTCTGCCAGCCAACCAACAGCAACAGCCTGAACACCAGGCTGCTTGGTGTAGACAGCAGGTGTTTGAACTGTCTGCAGGCAGGGCTTGGGACACGCATGAACCTGACTGTCTCCTCAACATGATGAAATGCAGGGCTTGTCACCGCCTTTGGGCCCACAGGCCGGCCAACCCCTGTGGGCCCACACCGCTGTGATGAACCCCACGACAAATGCAGGGTTTTGTTGCATGGGGCATGCTTTCATGCAGCCTGTTGCTGCGCAGGGTCCCAAGGCGGTGATGGGCCCTGGCACGGGGTTGGGGCAAGCCAATCTGTACTGGAGCCAGAATCTGGATGGGTACCGCGTGTGGCCCTCTGAGGGGTCCCACTCCAGCTTTGCACCCCGGGGATGGAAGCAGCGTGCTCTGCAGACCTTTGTGGAGCGCCAGCTTGGCTACTGCGAGGTGGAGCACGTGAGTCTGCATTGCTCTGGCTGCAATGCAAGCGGCTGGGGCTCTGCAGGCCTTAAAGTCACCACCTGGGGCATCTTCTTTACATCTCACCTGACGTGTGGCCCTTGAGGGAAGGGCTGAGAGCCACCTGTGCAGCAGATGCCCAGGCTCATGTCCCATGCTTTCAGGTGTTCCAGCAGGCAATGAACAGCAGCCCACTTGCTTTGCAGAGTGGCTGTCAGGGGTGTAGCTCCTTTGCTCCCAAGGGCATGCTGCCACCATGCTTGATGCAGGTGGCATGCGGCAGCGGGCTGGAACGCATCTACGAGTTTATGCAGACCGATGAACACTGCATCCGGCCCCACCTGGACATGACGCAGAAGAAGGTGAGCAAGCAGGCTGGGACAGCGGGGCAGCTTGACTTGGCTGGCAGCTTGACACACGTGCTGGCTGAATGTGCTCAGCTGTGCAGCCTCCAACTGTAGGCTCATGTACAGCAGCAAATGCAGAAGTGATGAGGTGTGACATGGCTGGCGGCACAATAGCGGGCATCCTGCTGTACATGTCAGGATTGCAGGATGCCACTCAGCAGCGAATGTGAGACGGCATTGCCAGGCGACACATGCCGCCTGATGTTGCCGCACTCTATCCCATCAGGGCTGCAGCACAACCTCAGCCAGCACCTGGTACCAGGTGGCTTGCCTGGGCACCCCTCAGTGGCGTCTCTGTTGCTGCAGTCCGCTGCCGAGATCAGCAAGACCGCCTTGGATTGCAGCGATGCCCTCGCAATTGAGGCTGTGGACCTGTTCTGCGCCATCATTGGGGCTGAGGCTGGCCACATGGGCCTGCGCTCCCTGGCCAGTGGCGGCGTCTACATCTGCGGAGGCATCATGCCCAAGGTGAGGCTAGTTCTGGGCACACCTACTTGGGCATGGCTGCTGGGTGAGGCTGCTTGCTTGGTTGTGTACTCAATTTGGATTTGCTGTGAAAGCCCATGCAGAGGTGCAGTTAAGTCCACTTGCTCTCTGCTGGCTCTGACCACATGGTCAGAGTCACTTGGACGCCCCTATACTCTGCATGCAGCCATGCATTTGCCATGGCAGATTGCCAAGACAGCCTGCTGAGCCAATCCAGTGTGTGCTTGGATGCCATTTTGCCAGCAGACTCTGCTGAGGCTGCACTGCCTGCCTTGTGTGCACCTGAATGCACAACACTTTTTATCTCAGCAAGCCATGGATGCTTGCTGAGGCCCCATTGCCTGTCTGCTGTGCAGTTGATGGAACGCGTCAAGCTGGGCGGGCTGTTGGAGTCCTACCTCCACGACAAGAGCCGCTTCAGCCGTATGCTCTCCACCTTCCCGCTGTATGTGGTCGTGAACGAAGGCCTGGGACTGCTGGGCACAAGAGAGTATGCCATCCGCTTGCTCAATGACCCTGAGGGTCGGAAGACCAAGGCCCCCGCTGACAAGAAATGAGAGGCAATGTTTCGTTCCCTCCTTCCGTTGTGTGCACAGTGATGCAACACCTTCCCTGAAGACCCTTTCATTACAACAAGCTGTCAAGCCCAGTGAAACAGACAAGGAGCTAGCAAGCTGCCTGCTCAGTGAACACATCCATGCATTTGCCGCTGTCAACAAAGGCCGGGGTGCAACCAGTTCAGTGAGGTTTGGGAACATAGCCGTCGACAGCAAAATTGCGTGTCGCACTGGGGATCCTTACTTTCAAGCCGTCCAGCTCCTTCGAGGCGATGATCTGACAGCCTAGCCGGGATCTGCAGGGCCAAAAGTGGCCAGGTGTGAGCTGCAGCTGGCCAGCATCAAGCCTTCTGCTGGCAAAGAACATCAGCAGGGGCTCACGTTTCTGTCAGTCCAAATGCCAGGTCCAGCATGTCGTTCTCATCATCCGTGGGCTCTGGCAAGCTGTCATACACCTCCTGATTCTGCAGCATCATTGAGGCCTGTCCAAACCCCTTGTCAGCACCATGTTGCTGGCACCAGGCGCAGCTGCACACCTGCCAAGTGGCAACCGGCAGGTCCCTCTGCATCATCTCTGGGTGAACAGGCCCCAGCGGCATGCAGGCAGATAAAATTGCACATGCTACAGGACCCTGACACGAGGTGCCTCACGCCTGAGCCGCCAGCAGGGCTCACCTCAAGGACGACATGACACGTGGAGCATGCCAGGGAGCCTTCACAGGCACCTGCACGGCTAGCAGCAATGTCAGGCAGCTGTGAATAAGCTTCCATGATGACATAGTGTGACAGAGTGTGAGGCCAAGAACCTCATTCCGATGAGGCTCTGTGCCACAGCACTAGGGAGGGTGACTCTGGCCTCACCTTCCAAGTCCACATCATTTGCATGGGCTGCTTCTAGCAAGGACTGGCCTATTGGGACCTGCACGGTCTTTGTCGAATCGTCCTTCTCGTCATGGAAGGTGACACTGATGCTGAAGGGCAGCAGGCACAGGTTTGGCACATGTCAGTTTCCTCAGGTCCTACGTTGCTTAGCTGCACCCACCTTTCGTCTGAGTCTGAGGCAGTGGAGCTGTTGGGCCTTGTGAATACCGCCTGTGGACTTTGTTTCTGCTGTAGAATCTGTAATGCTGCCAGGGAGTCAGGCAGAGCACCCTGGCAGTGAGATCCAGCAGCAATGCGCGCAGTGACTTGGCGAGCAAAGGTTTTCAGCATGAGGCACTCGAGGCAATGGTATTTGACCTAGTGAGTCAATCTGGAGGGAGGCGAGAGGGGCCTGGCTCGAAATGCATGCCTGCACAGATGGGCCCAATTTTGGCTCCCATCCTGCGGAGGCACCATCTGGCAGCCGTTCCTCGGACTGATCACCTGAAACCATGCTGCCAGTTGCCCATCTTCTGCCTCAGGCAGGCAGCCCAATGGCTAGACGCCAGGCATCTGTGGTGCATTCCATCAGCGCGCTGGGCGTGGGCCTGCTCATTGGCGGCGCACTTGGGTATGCCTTCATGGGCACTGCTCACACAGTAAGTGCATCAGTGCTCTGCCTCAGAGATCTACATGCAGCTGGTCATGGCCTGCATGCCTCTTAGGGAGCCTGCCTGCCTGCGAGGTCTCAGCATGCAGGCTGCACTGTGTATGACAAGGCACGTGCCACTGTGCAGCGCTGCAGTGACACCCAGCTGCCTGTCTCTGTGAGGTATACAGCGCTCCAAGGCCACCAATCTTCAGCAGTCGGCGCATCAGCCAACTTCCTGCCTCAGCCTGGCTGCGGGGCGGGCTGCCTAATGGCCTGCTTGTCACCCTTCAAGGCTGGCAGGGCAGTGCTTCCACAGACCCACCTTCAGACACACGCCCCTGTACGCAGGTGCTGCAGATGGGTGCAGGGCCACAGAGGGTGTCTGGTGACCTCTCGACCCCATCTACACCAGATAGGCAGCTGCATATGATGGGAGGCGAGTGGGAGCTGGCCCTGCCAGGAGCCCTTATTACAAAGGCCACCCAACAGCCAAACGCCCTGCAGCCCACCAAGGCGCTTGAGCAGGCCACGGCAATGGCCAAAGACCAGGGCCTGTCACCGCTGCAGACTGCCATTGTGGCTGAGCTGCCCTGGCCCCGGACAGGGCGGACCATCCATACAGTGTGCACCTCCAATGGCAGTCCCTACCTCAACTTCCAGACACGCATCATGTGAGCGGTGGCAGGCACCCCAGATGGGCCCAGTTCAACAGAGGCCGCTCACAGTCTGCTCCCGGAATTCCACATTGTAGGCCAGCATCATTGGGGCATCCCTGAGACCTGCCGCCGCTACCTTGGTGGCAACACAGCACTGCACATGACTCTGCGTGAGCCAGGTGGCCGCTGCAAGGGCGCTCGCAGCAGTGAGGGGCAGGACCTTGGTCCAGTGGAGCTGCCAGCCAGCTCACATATTGATCCTGTTGCACAGCAGCCTAAGGGCTATCCAGTCTGCCCTGGGGCTTCCATTTCAAGGGGTGGGCTTGTGACAGAGGCGTCTGCACCAACGAACTCATGCCAGCATGCATTCTGATGTGACACAGTGACGCACTGCCTGCCTGCAGGTACGGCACCTACCACAAAGCCCAGCAGCTGCCGGGTGGGGAGCGTCTGGCCGCCTTCACACGCATCCTACACCGCCAAACCCCTGACATCCTCATGGATGAGGTGGGCACCCACCTGGCGCACAATGCTGCCCTCTTGTCGCCTCCGTGCCAATTTGCGGCCTTTTGTGGTCCCGCGTCACCAGACCTCGATCGTCCTGAAGGACGAGCTTGGCAGCCACACAAGGAAGAGGGATGCATGGTGTATTGAGGCACACAGTAGCGCCTGCTACGCTGCTGTCGCATCCTGTGCACTGGTTGCGTGTGCCACTGGCTGCCCCTGCACCAAGCAGAAAGCCTGCAGCGTCTGCAGCAATGCTTGAAGTCGTTGCCTGGGTGTTGCAGCATTCTCAGGCGGCTACGCCAGCTGCAGGTGCCCACCTGGAGAGCAAACCCCCTGACGCCCAGATGCGACGTCTGGTGTGAATTTCCGGTGGCAGACCGGCCCAATGCAGTCAGGCAGTGGCTGGATGCAGCTGTCCTGGATCCTTCCCTCATCAAGGCATGTTGCAGCCTGGTCCAGCCTCCCTGCACAGCTAGACCCACGGTCCTGCACCCTACCTGGGCTGTACTGCAGCACGCATAGCTTGTGGAGCAGCAGCCTGAAGCAGGGGGAGGGAGACTGAGCGCTTTGCAGCTGCCTTGCCACGTGGCTACACCGACATGTGATGTGTGGGGCAGCAGCCTGAAGCATGACCTGAGACCGATCGGCCGCTCCGTCTGCACACCGTACAGCACTGCTAGGCAGTCTACGGCTGATATGCATGCAGCCTGGTCGACTCTGTGTATGCACAATTAGCGCTGACTTGCTGCATTGCCTTGTGCTTGAGACTGGCCAAGCCTGGCATACTGCCCAAACCAGCCAGACAGCGTGTGTGGTTGCAGGGCCCACAGGCACCAACGCCTGCGACAGACCAAGCCTGCAGTCAGCACTTGTTAGCTTTATGTTGTAGGCTGCCTGCATTGCGCTGATTGAAGACAGAATCTCAGAGTTCAGCATAAGGTGAACGCCACTGGTGGGCTGCAGGCCCAATGGATCCTGCTGAGTTACAGTTACAGGAACCAAGCCAGTGCTGGCCTCTGCATGCACAACCTGGTGCCAATTGCTGCAGGCCCCCTGGATTCTCATGATAGAGACAGACTATGTGTGGATGCGTCCCCCTCAGCCTCCGCGTGCTGAGGACGAAAGCCAGGCTTCCTGGGCCTTCCCATTTGGCTACATCACGCCCCAGGAGGCCCACCTGCAGGCAGTCATGCGGCGCATGTACCCCAAGAGCGCTGGACCAATCACAGACATTCCTGGCTCTGGCCCGGCACCTGTCATGATGCGTGCGCACGAGTGGGCCAAGGTGTGCTCCCAGGGGCACCCGCCTGAGCAGCGGCTCTGGCGGCTGCAAAGCTTCTCTGTACCAGAGCAATCTTCAAGGGTTCTGAGGTGTCTGTAGGCAGCCAGGCACTGCCAGGCTGGCGGTGGATATGTGCTGGTGTCTGCCAGCTTGATGGCAGATCACAGCTGTGCCCTGCTGCATGTACTGTGCACGGTGGCCTGGTGGCCTGGCCCCGCGCTACAGGACATGGCATACAGGAAATGAAGGTGCACATCCAGGCGCATCCTGACTGGGAGTGCTTGGCAGAGCTGGCAATGGGGTGCTGGCTGTGGGCTGAGCCTTGGACCACCCTTTTGCCTGAAGCCCCACAGTGCGACTGTCCAGGTCACGCCTGACTGGGAGCGCCTGGCAGCACACATCGAGGCGGACCTGGAAACTAAGGAGCTGCTGGGCTGGGTCCGCGAGGTGGGGCCCGCATCTGCTGATGGCCGGGTGCTGCACTGCTGGAGTTGCATGGGTTGCGATGACCTGGTGCCAGAGGCAGGGCAGGGTGTGGCCCAGCTGTGGAGGAGCTTGCCCTTGCTGCTGAGCATGGGCTGTCAGCAATGCCTCTCCTGTGCCTCCCCCCCCCCCTACCTCCCTTGCTCTGCCCTGCCGGTGTGTCTCTGTAGATCAGAGATCTTCTGTATGGTACTCACTGAGCAGCAGCTGCGTTCACTACCTTATCCGGCCCTAAGTCACTTACCATGCTGTGTTGCCTGCAGATGTATGCGTTCTCCATTGCAACAGCCCTGCAGGGCATCAAGCTGGACTTGCAGCTGCCGCCTGACAACCAGCTTATTGCCCAGCCCCCGGCAGATGATGGGCTGGGCAAGGCATCCATGTTCCACTATACCTGGGGGAGCATTTTCAAGGATGGCCTGGGGGACAGCACTGAGGTCTGGCGCTTTGATAAGCGGGATTACACTGACAAAGCCCTGGAGGAGAAGGTGGGTTTGTGCAGCATGCATTCTCATGCTGCTGTGCAATGGAGGCGGCCAGTGGCTGCCAACCTGCACACTGGCTGCATTGCTGCCTGAATCACACAGCATCTGCAGGAGCAGAGATGGGTATGGGGTGCTCGGCTTCATCCTCTTGTGCGCGTCAAGCCGCCAGTCTTTCTGCATTACCTGATTTGCTGCGATTGCTGCACGGACCTTGCGACCATGCCTCTGCCGGTACAGGTGCCTCTCGTACCTGAGCTGCCTGAGTTCAAGGCGGGCTGGGTGCTCCAAGATGGCAACCCTGTGCAACCACAGTTGTATGATGTCCTGCAGCAGATGGTGGGACAAATGAACCTTGCCATCAAAGACCTGCCTGACCTGTTACAAACCCAGACATGAAACCAGTCGAGCAGCAATCCTGCAATGTTTTGAGTGACGGCTGCAGAGGTACGCAGGCATAGCTGAGCGAAGTGTCCCTTCACCCAGCAGCACGTTATTCACCAAAATCTGTCATCACTGGCACATGTGAAACCCAGAGAAGTGTGGCCGTCATTCAGGTCTGCTCACACACCAGTGCTTCTTCAGTCCTTCTCATCATGTCTGATCACCATTGTGAGAGGCTGACATCTGAGGTGCTTCCTCCCATAGGCTTCAAAGCGGGCTTGCCCCGCCACTGTGTGACCCCTTGCTTACAAGGGCAACCACTTACCTCTCTTGGGAGCTCCTGAGGTCAATCTGTCGCTGCTTCCAGCCCACATGTCCTTTGTACATTCAGGCATGCCAGCGTCTGACTTCTGCAGATGCGGCCAGGCCAGTGAGGAGATGCCAGGGTGAGGTGATGCAGGGCACCGCGGTGCTGTCAAGGCACTGGCAGCCAAACTGAAGCAGCAGGGTCGGCAGCAGAGCTCAGACAAGCACGTCTCAAGCTCCTCTGTGGTGAAGCAGCAGCAGCCGCACAACCTGCTGCGTTGCTGTGTGCAGTCTTATCGGGAGTTGTGCCAGGGTTGCCGGGAGGCCAGCACGCAGGAAGACAGCTGGGAGGACTGCAAGCAGCGTGGCAGCCCACGTGTGATGGACAACTGGACGGGCCACTCATGACAGGCTGCAGCATGAGCTCCCTGGCTGCATGGTCAGCAAAGCAGTCAGGCAGTGCATGCATGAGTGCACACACAGGCCGGCAATCAGCATGAGGTACTGGCAAGGAGGAGCTGCATGCATGCATGCATATGCACAATGTAGCAGTGTGGCGACGCACCTGGGACAGGGAGCTGCACGAGCTGTACTCATGAGTGAGCAGGACAAGCACCAGCACGAGCATCAGGTCAGTCAGGCGTGGCCCCTTCAGGGAGCACACTGGCTTGACGACATGGACCAGGCCAGGCAGCCAGTGTCTACCTCTCTCTCTAATGAAGCTCCACAGCAACCCATATATGATCTTTGTGAGCTCTCCCCGCCTGCAGCACTGGGTGCAGGTCTGTGATGTACATGCAGCGATCCAGAAGCCTCTTTGCCCCTCATCACTGCCCCTACAGGAAGTGGTTGCCAAGGGCCACCCCAGCAAGTGGAGCATTTCTTTGTGAACTTGAGTGGATTCTTTCTGCATGCAGCCCCTGGATGCAGCTGCAGCATGAGGTGCCTTGATGTACAACCTCCTATACCAGAGGTGTTCGTGTCATGGGTTGCCTCAGCAGCAAGCACACTGTGCACTGCCCAACGAGAGCCTGCTGCATTGTTGCAACCTGTTGGTGCTTGTTTCCAGCCGTGAAGTCCACCCATTGCACATGTGCAAACAGCTTCTTTTCAGCCCGTGTTGCATTCTTTGCACCAGATGAAGGAATGGCTGCACAATGCAGTGCCACAGCTGTGTGATGGAGCTGCCAAGGAGAAGGGAAGTCAGACCAGCAGTCAGGCAGGTGCCTGTCAGCAGCAGGCCAGCTTCAAGGACACTCAGAGTCTGGCTAATGATAAATTCTGCACAGCACTTCGTATGCTTTGAAGCCCAGCCATGCCCACTGGAGTCATTTGGCTGCAGAAATGAGTCAGGCCAAGCACAGCACAAGGTTGCGGCTTATCTGCACCATGCAGCTTCAGCCCAAGTGATTCTGCCAGCAGAACAGGAAACTTGCAAAGTTGGGCACCAGGTGGTTGGCAGAGTAAGGTGCAGAGGGGTTGTCAACATGGCATAGATCTATCTAGAGGTGCAATGCTGCAGAACAGTGCCCCCAGGGGAAGATGGTGCCTAGAGTGTGCCAAGTAAAGTGGGTCCACAAGTACATGTAATTACCTTGTCTTAACAAAGGAACAGGCATCTAATTTGATTGCAAATTGATGAAAAGGCTTTTGAGCACCCGGGCTAACATGAAAGCCTGGGTGCTCAAAGTGTTTTCATCAACCTCCCCGCCTGTACAGGCGGGAAGTGTGGAGGCTACATTGATGCTTGTTGAGGTGCGTGCTCTTATGTGTCACAGTCACTGTCCGGCTTCAACTTCAGCTGCGCAGGGAACCCAAATTGCCATGCACACACATTGCAGGCCACGGCACTGGCGCATTGACAGCTTGTCCTCAATGATCTAAACTGTCCCCGCTTTACTGAAACTTAGCTGGGGATGTGTTGCTGCGGATGTGGTCACTCAGAGTCTCATACACACCCTGCACACATCTGGCAAGCTCATCAAGAGTGGGTTGACGTGGCAGCGTGCCGCCAAGTACAGATGGCTGGAACAAGCACTGCCGCAACCCAGGCTTGTTGTTGACAGCCCGTTTCCACAGCTCGAAACGGCCCAAGCAGCGTAGCTAGCGCTGTTTGCGCTCAGGTCCTCTTCGATCTGATCAAACACCCCCCTCACGGAGAGACGTCCCTTCATCTTCAAGAGCTCGAGAGAGCGTTGCTGCAGGTCGCCCTCTGCCTGCATTGCGCGCACTGCGGCCGCAGCAGCCTCTGCTGCTCTCGCCTCTGCCCTTGCTGCAGCAGCAGCCTCTGCTGCTCTCGCCTCTGCCCTTGCTGCAGCAGCAGCCTCCCTTTCTGTAGCAGCTGCCATGCGCACTTGCGCTTTAATGACGAGCTGACTAGCAGCTTGTCTGTCCTGCCAGTATGCAGCCTGGAGCGCGTCTCTGTTCAGCACAGGTTTAAACAGCTCGACCTCAAATTGAGGTGCTGGCGCTGCACTGTTGGACACCCTGTGTCAGCAGACATCCCGATCAGCTGTCAAAGTGCTGTGCCAGGCATGCAAAGCAAGACCGCCAGCTGGCACCTGACTGTCGATGGCCGCTTCGCTGCCTTGGTGCAGTTGTTCACCGTTGCTGCACAAAGCGGTGTAGGCCCCGCAAGATCTGCTCTCCCGCAGTGCTTCTGTGAAGAGGAATAGGGCCTCCTTAGGGCTCAACCTTAAAGCGCGCCAAACCAGAATCGACCTTCATGCAGCACTACCCGGTGCGATCTGCTATGTACAGCACCTACATCAACCATGTCATCAGCCTGGGGGCTGGCTGAGGACTACATAGCACAGCTGCGTGCCAGCTGCTCCTCAAACAGCCCCCTTTCCCTCACAGCGGCCATTGATCAAGCCTGCAGACACCTGTCTGGTGTGGTGGATGACCTCCAGCCAGTGCCAGTCTCTGCCCCTGGTGTGCACAGTTTAGAGACTTTGGGCCAGCAACATGGAGCACCAGGCAGCTGGCTTGGCAGCAGTCATGCCTGACACTCCTGAGGAGGAAGCTTGTCTTCTTAAGTGCCCCCAGCTCATCGATGCCCGTCATGGTGCGGCTCAGCCACAGAACACAATCCAGGCTGAAACATTAGCTGCCAGGCTCTGGAAGGTAGGCGCTGCATGGCCTTTACTCCTGTTCTTATGGCGCCCTTGAGGCTTCCAAGGCCATGTCACTCACACACACGTGGTCTTGTAAAGAGACTGTGAACCTTAAATTGCTCTCACTAATTGATGTGATCATCTGGCTATGGCCTTGTTTCGTCTGTTCTGCTTATGTGATGCAGCAACGCCATACATCATTGCAAGAAATCAACACCAATGAGTAAGTTAATGTAAGCAAGAGAGGCCCTGGTCATTCCAGTGGCCTTGAAGCTTGCAAGCCTGCTGTTACTTAGCAACCCGCTTCGCACGGCCTGTTCCCCTAGCAGCGCTGCTGCCCTTGGCCGCAGCTTTTTTGGCTGGCCTGATCTCAGTCTCAGTGTCCTCTAAGATGTCAGAGGCATCCTCCTCGGCCTCCTGCTGTTTCTTTGAATGCCTGCCTCCCCTCCTGGCAGCAACCCTTTTGGCTACAGGCTCTGCTGCCCGGGGTGCAGGCGCCTTCCTCTTCTTGGGGACAAATTTCTGGTTCGCCTCTTCTGGCTCCTCTGCGCTGCCACCCTCGACTTCACTCGCATCATCAGCAACACTGGCAGCTGCTTTTTTGTTCTTGGGTGCCCTCTTGGGAGCTGCAGTGTAGACAGCAGTGGCTGTGTAGATGGCTGCCGCCTATCAGCAACGTGGCAACAGGGACTGTCCTAGAGAAAGCTGGTATGTGGCATGTGTGCGGGATGCAGGCTGCGCGGCTATGAGGCAGGCTGGGCCCCTGCACCTCCAAACCCTCAGCACAGGTGCAGGAGATCACCTGCTGCTGCCTGCTCAGACAGCTTCTGCACCTCAGGGACGTAGGCTGTGGTCCTGCCACCAACTGTGATGATCTCGATGGCCCTGCCGCCCACTGATCCCCCAGCCTTCTTCTTGGACCAGCGATGGTGGAACAGCCAGTCCGCAGGAAAGCGAGAGCTGTCTGCACCCGCGTCCACCGCCGTCTTGGGCACGCTGTGCAGGGCAGAGTGCAAGCGCTCCACCTCCTCCTCGGTCAACAGCTTGGCAGGCGCCTCTGGGTGCAAGCCAGCCTGATACAGCACCTCGTCTGCCACCCAGTTGCCCACGCCAGCTGAGAAGGCCTGCAAACATCCAGGGAGCTGCTGTCAGCGCTGTTGTCCTGTGGTGAAGTGCACGCAAGCCTGGCCCAGCTTGCCCAGCCCAGTCGACAAGGGACCTGCCCACAGCAGACCAGAGCCCGCTTGCCAGTGGCATACACCAGTGGAGTGTGCCCCCACACAAGGGCCCATGTGCCAGGGGGTCGTGCCAGGGGGTCTTACCAGGGAGCAGGGCTGCACACACAGATCCACAGGCCCAGCCCTAGGGGCGTGGGCGTGCAGCATTGCCTGCCTGCATGGAGGCACAGCTCAGGGTTGCGATCGCCACTGCCACTCTCGGCATGCATCCACCAAAGACGTGGAAGCCACCCCTGCAGATCAGCTGGCCCACTGAAGCACGGCTGCTGGCTGAGGGGCTCAGCTGCCGCCCTGCCCCCACCAATGGCCAGGGCCTCTCTCTGTGTATCACCTTGCAGAGGCTGGGGAGGGTGTCTGCCCTGGTGAGCATAGCTGTGGTTACTGCATGGCAGGCCAAGCTCTCAGCGTGCACTGTACCTGGTCCATGATGACCACCTTGAGCATCCGCCGCTGCTTGGCCATCAGCCCGCGGAACTCCTCCAGGGTGGGCATGCCCAGCAGGGGATCGAACCCCAGCTTGCTGACGGGCGGGTGGCTGGCCGGGTCCTGCTGCAGCCTCACGCGGCCAAAGCGCCTGCAGGGAAGAAGGTGAGCCTCAAGCGTGGAGTCCTGGCCGTGACGCCTGCAAATCACAGATGGGGCGTCTAGGAGACAGTGCAGCAGAAGCGCGTGGGCAGCACATATGTTACATTTACGAGTGATGCCACTGTGCGGTCGGGCAGCGTTCCCTTTCCTGGGACAGCGTTTCCTTTGCAGGGGCGTGGTGCCAATCAATGCAGGCCATTAGTGGATGCAGCCGACGTGCTCCCTGCTGTACGGCCATCATGATGTGCAGCCATCATGGTGTGCCACATGTGTGCCCGCTCCCTGCTGCAGCTGCCACCATGATGTGGAGGCGAGCACACATTTGCATGCTCAGCAAGTGCAAAGCTCTGACCTTGCATCGCTGAAGGCCAGCTTCCCACCCCCCTCAAACTGCAGCTCCAGCTTGCAGAAGCGGGGTGGCCAGTCCTTCCCGACAACAAAGGACTTGTACTGCACAGACTTGACACCATGGACAACAATGCTGCCCGTCATGCCTGCATGGGGAAACAGTGTGCAGCAGATGTTGCATGCTGTGCTGGTGGTTGTGGCACTGCTGCTCCTGCGCAATAACTTGTGCTTGCAGAGGTGCGAATGGTGCTGGCCAGCAGGGCAGCAACACTGCCTGGCACTGAAAGAGTCTGCACCACCAGGCTCACCCAGGTGCATCATGAGAGCAGGGCCTTCATCCAGCTCAAACCAGAGCTGCTTGCCCTTGCGGTGCGCTGCAACCAGGGTGCGCCCCTGCACTGCCACCTCCAGGTCGCGAGGCTGGATGCCCTCAATGACCTCTGCAGGAGGGCAGTACAAACCTGAAGGGCAGGCCACCGGCAAGCAGGACTTCTCAGATCAAGCTCCCACTTGTGTCCTCTCCATGGGCTGTGACCTTTGTGATGATTTTGCCCTGCAGCGCATTGCAGGGTCCTGACAAGGGGCCTGGACACCGTCACTGCTCACATGCCATTGACCCAGATGGCAAGAAGGTTACTCTGCAGTGGTCCTCTGCAAGCTGTCTGGCAGCCTCGACCTCTGGTAGCTCCGGCATTCAAGTATCGAAGCTGTGAGAAACTGCCATGGGTCAACCCTTGGAGGAAGCAATTCAGGCTGAGGGGACAATTCAGTAGCTCAAGCTTGGGCCACGACCAGCAGATCAGCATGGTGACAGCAGCTGAGGTGCGGCAGTGGCTGGCAAGCAATCTGGAGTCTGTGGATCTGTCAAAGACTTCAGAGAGGATGGTCATCCAGCAGATGGTCTCAGAGATGGGGGACGGTGCATCACAGCACAGGGCAGTGGCAAAGGTGCGCTCAGAGAGTGCCCGCCTGTCATGGCTCTCACCTCAAGGCATCAGGCCATGAACAGCCAGTGGTCCTTAGCACAGGCCTGATTATGGCCCACCACCCCGTGCATGACTGTTTTCTTTTCTGCTCAAGTGGCCAGAGTGCACGAGACACAGTGGTTCTGCACCAGACACCTGCTGGCTGCTGCACAGATCATGCCCGCAGCAGATTGTGGCCCTGATGACATTGCAGAGGGCAGCAGCTCATGCGATGCGCAACCCAACTATATCTGGGCAGCTCTGGCTGCCTCTGCAACAGGACAGCGTGGATTGTTGACTTTCCTCTGCAACTGAGGCCTCCACTACCCTTGCAGACGTGCAGCACATCAAAGCCTGAGCCGCGCGTCAGGCAGGAGAGGCAGGGGCTGCCCCATCATCTGCCCTCACAATGCTTGCAGGAATGTCGCATTGCAGGGAAGGGGCTGCAGGTCGCCCTCGGCAATGCATCTTGCTGCCAACCAGCTCATGCGTAGCCTGCAGCAAGCCGTATCTTGTGCAGCAGGGGCGTCACAGGGCTGCCTCAGCTTCGCCACTGCTGCCCCTGCAGGAGGAGATTGCCGCCTACATCAACAACCTGGCGGACGGGCCAGCCACAGGAGGCGCTGCACCAGCAGCCAAGGCTGCAACTGAGGCAGACGAGGACGACGACGACTTTGAGGACCCTGCCAGCAGCAATAGCAAGCGCAAGGCCAAACCTGCATCTGCGGCCAAGCCTGCCAAGAAGGGAAAGCTGGCGGCTGAGCCTGCAGCAGGCACAGAGGATGTGGAGGACTCGGATGAGGTGCGCACAGGGGTGTCTGCCCACAGCAGGCGCTGTTATGGTTTTCATGGGGCCAGGATGGTGGGCAGGTCTAGGGCCTTTAGCCCATTGTGCCAAAGAGCGACAGCAGCCTGCCAGGCCTGCAGGGGTGAGAGTCGCACAAGAATAAGGTAAGCGGCTGAGCACAAAAGTGGTGCGCGTTCCGGTGGATTGGTCAGTGAAGACATTGAAATTGGCTAGCGTCCAGCTTGAGTTGTCATCCAGCCTGGGTCTTTACAAGGGCTAGCGCTTCGCGGGGGCGCAGTGTTGAAGCGCTGCTGCTTGCCAGGAAAGGTGTGCTGTGTGTGCGGCTACACAGCAGACATGCAGCAGGCTACATGCCATGCTGTGGCCTGTGAGGCACCATCCCTTTGCTGAGGTTTGCTGCCCCAAAAGCAGATGTCCAGACAAGGGCCGTTGTGCTCTGAGACCATAGCAAGATTCAGAGAGCGACCCCATTGCCGTGCAGGTGCCCTTCAACCTGAGCAACAACCGCAAAGCTGGCGTATCAGACTTCAGGGGCACGCATTACTGCAACATCAGAGAGTACTATGAGGTGAAAGGTTGAGCGTTCAGACCCACCGCAGGCCTGCCCCAGCATCAGTGCAGACCAAGCTCCACATGCATGAGCAAGCTAAGCATACATCGTCATGGGCGACCAACTGGAAGCAGATGCATGCATTGGCACTCACCCAGGAATCAAGTACTGCAGAGTCGAGTGCGTGTATGCCCTACTTTATCTCTGCTGTCTGAGTGTCAGTGCAGGGCAGGCGTGAGGCTTTTGCTGAGTCCTTTCGAAAAGGTGCTGCAGAAAGATGGCAAGCAGCTGCCAGGAAAGAAGGGCATTAGCCTGCCCCAGGAGCAGTTTCTCAAGCTGGAGCAGCATGCACAGGAGCTGACAGAGGCCCTCAGAGACCAGAATGACAGCTTCAGCGTTGCACTGTCAAACAAGTGAGCCTCCAGGGGTCACTGGCAGGGTAAACCGCCTGTGGGCCTGTGAAAGCAGCTATTAGCACTGCAACAGCTCTTTGGTCGTTCCCTCTGCAAAGGTATGGTATCAGCGCCCAACAGGTGCAAGGTGAACGCCAGCGCTTGTCAGGGCTTAATGCAGGAACTTGTTCATTTTGGCACGCTTTGATTGGTGCTCAGCCTGCAGTGCATTATGCTCAGTCCATTGTGTTGCACCCTGCAGGCGTAAGGCCTCCATTTCATCGTTCAACAAGAAGTGGGGCGTTGACATCAGGTATATTGTCGTCGCATTGTTATGCTGCCTGCTGCAGCGCGGCAGAGCCTGTACCTGCAGTGCAGGCAGTCTCAGACACCAAGAGCTTGAGCTGCACCCCTCAAGTTTGTGATGTGCAGGGAGTGGTATGACAAAGATGGAGAGGAGAAGCCGGGGAAGAAGGGTAGGCTGTTCTTGTGGCAATTTGAGCTGTGAGCATGCAGGCTGTGCGCATTGACCCTACGAGCCTTTGTCACATGGCTCGCCTGCTGCAGGCATCTTCCTGAACCCTGACCAGTGGCACATACTAGCCAAAGGCATGAACAAGCTGGCAGATGCCTTTCCCTGATTGATGGTCTCTCATGAAGGGCAATGGATTGAAGCAATTTTTGAATAGAACCGCAGCCACTTGTATTCTGTCCTGTCTCCCTTATTGACAAGGTCTTGCCTTTCCATGATACAGAGTGTAATGGTCTGTACTTGCTGCAAACATGCTGGCTCATTTGTTTCCCATGGGATTTCGTGTTGTCAAGCGTGGTGGGGCTGTACTGAGCTGCACGGTCTGCATGGCTGGCATGTGCATGCAGGACTCCAGGCTGCATGGGCTGGGGCGAGATCTGTCAAAATCTGTATGTTGGCGTCAAAGGGTCTGTAGCAAAGTTGGTCTGGCACTCGACGGCCTGCTGCTCACTTGCTGCGCAGCATCTGGTCCAGATTGACCTGGCCGCCGCCAGAAGCTAATGCGCTCCAGTTCTTGCTAGACTGCAGCTTCTCCATGCTCTGCATGCACGGAAGGAAGCGTCAGCAGAGGCAGAGATGCAGCAGCAGGGCCCACCAGCCTTCTTGAGCTTCCAGCCCATTGACGACTGCTCAGTGAGCACCTGGCTCAGGTGCAGCATGCAGACCACTGCAGTTGGCAGGAGTGTGGTGAAGGGCACAGCACTCTGCCTGCAGAGATGCAGGCAGGCATGCTGGGTCATCAGGGAGGCCTGCAGGCCGCCTGCAACAACTCCCAGCGCACTTGTAGCAACTTTTGGCGCTGGAAGCTGGCAGTCATGTTTGCCATCTTGCGCTGCTGCTGCAGCGAGGTGCGCTGCTCCAGTAGGTCGTGCGCCTTCTCTGTCTCCGACTGGATCTTGTGCAGCAGCTGATTGCGCTGGTACATGTCCCGCCGCTTCATGGCCTCAACCTGCAGCACACAGTTTAGGTCTGCCCACATCTTGTCCTGACAAGCTCTGGCTGCTGTTGCAGGGCTGCTCTGGGCCTCAGCCTGCAGCACGCCTCCAAGATGCAGCCCCACACCTTTCTGATCTGTGCGATTAGGCAAACCAGATTGTCAAAATCCTGCTGCCTCATGGCCTCAAACTGCAGCATCATGTCTGCAAACAAGCGCTGTCTGCAGCATGCCAGCAAGATTGAGGGCTGCCGCTTGCTCACACGCGCTCATCTTGTTTGGCAGGGGCATGGTGTCATGTCAACCTGGACCCACAAGGGTGGACCTTTGTGGTGCATCATGCACGTGTCTGTCTGTGCCACCACTTCCTGGCAGACACTGAGAGTTGCCCTGAGGTGCCTGTTGCCCAGGACAACTGCTGCCAGCAGTCATCTGTGGGTACTTTGCAGCTGCACTCACCTCAAACAGGTCGCCTGCCAATTTGGTAGCAGCTGATGCGCCTCGACGCCCACCTGTATTGTGAGGTCTGAAGCCACATCCAAGCCCCAAGGGATGCATGCCAAATGTCCAGTTTCTGGCAGGGCTGGCAACAAAACAGTTCTGGGGCCCCATGTTCGCCCATCCATGGTCAGGGTGCAGCTTCTGTTCCAGGTTGCCCCTCATGCCACAGCAGGAGTGCTGCAACAATGCCAGTCCTGACAGCAGCTGCAACCCCTTACTTGCAATCCCTGCCTGATGCAAGTGAACATCAGCACAGGCCCATCTCACCACTGCAAACACACCACAGGACTGATGGCCCTCATTGCTCCTTGAGCAGAGTGGCAGGCTCTGCAGCTGGCGCACCAGGTACATCTGCAAGTCCTGCGAGGGGTTCACCTTCTCCCGCTTGAGGTCCAGGTCCAGCCTCTTCTCCAGGTTGCGGCAGGCGTTGTCGTGGTCGCGCGCCTCCTTCAGCGTCATCAGCTTGACGTCCTTCTCCTGCGTCTTGCGCAGAATCTCGGACACGCGCAGGGCCTCGCGCTCCTGAGCCTGCAGGCACCGGCACTCGACTCGGCCAGGGTCCTCCAGAGTGCCTGAGCTGAGGCAGGGCTGCAAGTATGCCACAGGGAGTGAGGCTGGGCGTGGCATCGGAGGTGTGCAGGCTGGGCTGTCACTGCCGCGGCGGACGCCAGTACCTGCCGTGGCGCGGTGGTGCAGTGACGAGCAAGCTATTGCAAGCTCTGTCCTGCCCAGGGAGGGGGGGCAGGAGGAAAGGGGCAGCCTGAGCTCGCTGCTCGGTGGGTGCGCTGCCGATGGCAGATGTGAGGGATGGTGCAACATCACTGGACAACACTCGACGGAGGCTGCACCTGTTGTGAGGTGCTGCTGGCTGGATGATGCCAACATTTGCTGCCAAGACTCATGGGAAGGAACATGCACGGGCGGCTGGGTTCATGCCTGGATGGCTTCCCTGCCAGGTGCCAGGCTGCCAGAGTGAGGATGGCCCCTTCATTGGGGCAAGGATTGCTTCTGCTGCAGGCACGCCACGTGCAGGCCCGACCTGCAGGTAAGCCAGCTTGCGCTGCTCCTGCTTGGCGGCCTCACGCTCCCTCTGGAGGTGCTCCTCCCTGATGCGTTCCGCCTCCCTCTGCCTGCCAGCACAAGGTGGAGCAGTGAGGCCAACTGTGGGCGGCTCAGGTGTCCCAACACTCGGGCGCCCATGTATGCCCCAGCCTTGTCCCTGAGTTCTCAGGCCGGTCCGTGGGCAACGTTGCTCACTGGGCCGCTGTGCAGCTTGCTCAGGAGGCTCAGTCCACCAAGCGCCCATCCTTATGCAAGGACGCGAGCAAAATTGATGCGTGTCTGCACCACAGATTGCGAATCCACAAGACACCTGTGACTCTGGTGCCTCACGCCTGCCACAACAAAGCAGCAATGCAGGCGCAAAGGCCACAGAGCTGGAGGACACAGAGCAGGGCTGTGCTTGGCTTGCAAGCCTGCCGCAGGCAGACACAGCAGCATCGCCCAGCACAAAGCAGGCAGACACATGGCATGCCTCCCATAGCAGTGGGCTTGGCGCCACCACCAGCAGTGCAGCGACAGCCAGCAGCAACTGCCAACAGCAGTAGCTACTGCAAGCAGGGCACCGCTCACTTGCGCCGCTCCTCATTGTGCGCCTGCTTGGCGTCAAAGTCCTCCCGCTTCTTGATCAGGATCTGTTTGTTCTGCTCTAGTGCAGAGGTGATGCGCGCTTCAGCCTTGGCACGGGCCTCGGCATTTTTGAGCGCTGCCTCCTCCTGCTGCTTCTGCTTGATCTGCAGCAGCACACATGGGCCGGGTGGTCAGCGGAGCACAGGCGCAGCAGTGAGCAATGCTGAAGCCAGCAATGAGAGGGAGACAGCCTGTGTCCACTCCCTGAGAAAAGATGAACCACTGCAGGGACACAAGCAACTGGCTCATACCATGTCGGCCAGACAGGCAGCACCCGTCTCAAGTGCTCCCAGTGCCCCCGGCTGGCTGTCGGGCCAACCTGTCTGAGCTCCATGTCCCTGGCAGCCCACCTTCTCAGACGGACATTGCACAGCGCAAGTACGCAGGTCAAGTTGAGATGCTGCAGGGGGCCCACCTGCATGCAACTCAAAGTGGCCGAAGCCCTCAATTTGTCAAGCAATAATGGCACAACCAGCACAACCAACCTTGACCTCAACGTCAGGCACTGCACCAGGGAGGCTGACCTTTTCGCGCTCCACGTCACGGCGCTGCATCTCCGCCTTCTTGCGGTCCACCTCCTGCTGCTGCTCCCACAGGATGCGCTCCGTCTCGCGGCGAGCCTGCTCAGACTTCTGGATGCGCTCCTGCTCCCTGCAGACCCTCACAGGCAGTTCCACGGGGAGGTGGCTGTGGACTGGAGGTGCAAAATGCGCCCCTGGCACACAGCCACGGTATGATGCAAGGCCTAGCAAGGCCACATGGGCATGCCTGGCATTGGCACGCACTAGCGCCTGCTGAATTGGTGGCCGCTTAGTAGGAGCCATTTGCCAGTGGACCTGGCGATGCCTGCCGCAACAGTGTCAACAGAATGCAGGCTGCCCCGGTCGCCTGTCCATGCAGGGGACAATTTTTAAGCTGCCTGCTCCGTGTGTGTGGGGCCTGTGCCTCAAGCCAATTTGCCACAAGTGGGCGTCGGTATTCAGACAGATGCCATACACAATAGACAAGCCCCAGGGGGTATGTAGCACGAAGGCCTGGAACCTCACTTGAGGTAGGCCTGCTTGCGACGCAGCTTCTCCTCGGCAGCCTCCCTGCGCGCCTGCTCCATCTCGCGGGCATAGCGTGCTGCCTCGATGGTCTTGATCTCTGCCTCGCGCTCCTCATCGTCCTGCAGCACGGCATTTCATGTTCTTGGGCTATTGTGAGGCCATGCTGTGCCTGCTGACACGCTGTGCTGAGGAGCAGAACTGGAGGGCAGCCGCACAGTCACAGTGCTGGCTGTCTCTGGCTGGCTTGGGTGCATCACTGGCATCCTTGCTGGGGCACTGACTGCTCAGCTTGCAGGCTTCGTTCTCTGCAAAGTAATTGCATGCGTCATGGAGCTGCTGCTGCCATCCACCGGGCCGGCTCACAGCACGTGCAGCACGGCCTGCCGCAGGAGGCAGGTGGCGACGCCAAGCCCTGACAGCCAGATCACCTTGGCGCGCTGCAGCTCGCGCTCGCGTTGCTGCCTGCGCCACTCTTCATCTGCGGCCGCCTTCTGCCGCCGCTGCTCCTCTGCGCGCTCCTCCAGGACACGCAGCTTGGCCTTGGCCTTGTCCTGCACAGGCAGGCAGCGCCGCCGTCAGGGGCGCGGAGGAGGGACATCTCCCAGGACCTGCAGCACAGGCCTGCGCGATGTTCCTTGCACACAGGCAGCACGCGGTGTGTTCCTGCAGCAGATAATGCTTGGCATGCACAGCTTGCATCCAGGCCTTGTTCTGGTGTTGCTTCCATGGGCAGCAACTGAGTCAGCCATGTGCAGAGGTGCCTTGTCCAGGCACAGTGCAGCCCTGACTTTGCTTTACTACAAAAGACCAGATTGCGTGGTACGCAGCCAGACACCACCACCAAGCAACAGCAGCAGCCAGGCAGGCGCTGGACATGGTGCAAGACCCCTTCAGGGCATATGGCTTGCCTGCAGCTCCTTGCGCATGACTTCATATGCGACCATCTGCTGCATCTCGCGCTCCTGGCGGCGCTTCATCACCTCCAGTCGCTTGGCCTCCTTCTCAACCTGACAGAGGAGGCAGCAGAGTGTGTAGCCCAGCCATTGTGGCCACAAGCTTGGGGGCAAGGTTGGCAGCTTCTACAGCTTGGTGCAACTGCTGAAGCAGCAGTGGTTGGTAGCACACAGTCAGCAAAGCGCCATCAGACGGCCACAAAGGAGACGCTGACAGATGCCCACACAGCTGCTGCTGCTGCTGCAAGAGACGTCGGAGCACTGCCCGCAGCTTTCACAACCAGCTCCATGCAGCACTCACAGCCCCAGACTTGCCTGTCCTGTGACGCAGCTGCATACACTTTCCCAGCCTGACGCGGCCAAGCAAAGCATGCCTGTTGACCCTGTCAGTCAGTGTTCAGGAGGTGGGTCTTCGAGCGGCACATGCATGCCATCACAACCAAGTCCTGAGCGCTGCGGAATGTTGCACTTCAAGCAGCTGCGGCGGCCATCACAGACGGAATGAAAATTCCCCCTAGGCTTGATGCCTTGCGGTGGCTCACCATGTCGGCGTTCTCCAGGTGGGCTGCCTTGCCCCCAGGGTGTGCTCCTGCGGCGCCCTTCTTGCCGCCACCATGCTCCTCCTCCTCGATTACGTGCTTGCGCTCCTCCACCAGGGCAGCCAGACGCTCCTGCAACAGCTGGGCAGGCTCATCACACACAATACAGAGACATTCTCAAGCTACAGGGGATAGGCATTGGCCAGCAGCCTGCACCTGACAGCAGCCTCATGAGGACCCTGGACACTGGATCAGGGAGAAAGGCATACCTGCAAGGGCCATGGGCAGTCAGATCTTAGTCTGTATACACTGGAAGCCAGGCGCGAAGGCCCGTTGTGTTCAGCTTTGTGGTACGTACAGCAGCCTCCCATGATAAACATCTTATCTGCTGCTGGGGCCAGGCACCTGAAACACCCGGATGATGAAGCAGCCCAGCACTGCCAGCCAAGGCCCAGACTGAGCTGCTGGTCACATGTGCTGACTGGCCCCCTGCAGCCTCAACAGAGCTGCCTCCTGAAGCACCCCTGCAAGCCTGCGCACGCTCAGCTGCTGGGCACTGTACTGTCTGGCCTGCAGCTGCCAGCTGCATCAGGCAAGCCCAGCTGTCAATGCAGCATTGCACTGGGCAGCTTCAGGCTTGCCACCGCAGCAAGTCTCACCGTGCGGATGGTCTCACAGTGCTTGTATGCAATGTCTGCAAGCTCGTGGTCGCCGTGCTCCACGTGCAGGAACCACTCCATGGGGACATGGCGCAGCTCTGAGGGCTCCACCCCCAGGCGCAGGCAGGCCTCCACTGAGCGCGGGCTGGTGGGCTCCAGGCTGCCGGACCGGGGGTCTGCAGAAGGGGGCACAGCATGGGCATGAAGTTCAAGCCGTCACAGCAAGGACTGATGGGCTCCACTCACCTGAGCAAACACTGCAGTGGCCACACAAAAGCAAGCTCCACTATGCAGATAGCAGGCACATGCACAGTGCAGTCAAATGGACATGGAGAGTGCAGGCTAACAGGGTCTTGGCTGCCTGGCTGGGGTCCTGCAAGGGGCTACACACACGCTTGGGCAGCTGCATGGTGACCGCATGCCCCACTTGGCCAGATGCACGGGCAACTTGGGCAGAGTGGTGCCGCAGCAAGGGCTGCAAGCAGTCAGGCTGCCAATCTGCCTGAACAGGAGGGCACGGCTGTTTGGGAAGCGCCGCTGTGCAGCATGGAAACTCACCATTGGCTCTCTCAATCACATCCGAGATGGTCACTTTGTTTCTGTCTCCCCGAAGGGCCTCAGCCTGCATGGACAGCAGGCGTTCAGGACGGGGGGGTTCAGGTGTCACTTAGCACTTGGGCAGCCAACATCATATTGTCAGCTGCCAGGGCTGCTTCAAGGAGCTCGCCTTGGCACGCTGCAGATCCTCAAGCCACACATGGGGTGGCCTCTGTGACTCCTCAGGATGCAGCTCTGCAGCACGTGTGGCACTGTTAAGGCCAGCTTTGACAAAGGGTGCTGGTTGCAACTGGCAGATGCCCCCTTTGGGACCAGGGACGTCCACATTAGCAGCCCAGGCTTGTCTGGAAATGTATAGGCCATGCACATGTGCATGCAGTTCTGTCCCAACTCCTGGACCCCTGTGGCTCACCATTGCTCGATGGAGGGCTTGCTGCTCGTGCAGGGGCAGGAGACATCCTGAAGGGAGCCCCTTTTGAAGGCCCAGGGACGTGTGACCTGAGATGCGGAGCAAATTGAACACCTGCAAGGGCTTTGCTTGCTGCTCTGCGGGCTGTGCTTGGAGCGTCGCAGGAGCGTAACCCGTTCTTGACCTATTCATCACCAATCTGACCATCTGATAATTCATCCTGACTGATGCAATTCAAGCATTCATAGGGTCTTCTCTTGCAACGCGGGGAGGTTCCCAGATCAGGGGGCAAGTGAATGGCAGTACGGTGAGTGCAGCTTCGATTGCTGGCTGATGGTACAGACTTCAGGGTTGCCCCTTCCTACACCTATCGACCTGCTGGAGATGCCTGCTTGCTATGCTTTATTGTCCATGGCTGCGAGCGCACTGTCATGGCCTGCCCTGCCACATGGCCTGCCCCAGTGGCCTTACGGCCCTGGCCTGGACAACCAAGAAGCTGCTCCTGATCGACTGCATCTTCAGATTGAGCCGGTGAGGCATGCTGCTCAGCAGCCTCGTCGCCCAGCTCACCCTCTGCCTGGTCGCACCAAGACGATGGCTGGGAGTGCGGCGAGAGGCCGTGTGCTTCTGCATTTCCCTCCACCTGCAGCAGTAGCTGAGCTGCTGGGATCCACACACAAATGGAGGGCTGTGTCCATTCTGAACAGCGGTTTGGGGACCACCGTCCCTTTGAATCTCACAGGCAAGGCATCTGCAGCTCCAGTCCTCACCATGGCAAAGGGGCTGGGCGGTGCTGGCGAGCGTGCACTCCCAGACCCGGCGGTCAGGAGGCTGCTGGTGCTGACATTGAGCGAGGAACCGCTGCCGATGGTGGGCAGCTGCCTGGCCACCTCCCTGGGGGGGGTTCGCTGCCTATTCTGCATGACTCCTTGCAGCTCGGCGACACCGAACCCCAGTGAAGGGTTGGTGACCAGATCAGAGTCCTCATGCCTGCAGCGTGTATGGCCTGGCATCACTTGTAGGCAAGCCTGTGGGCATGCCCACTTCTACGCAGGGCAGCAGACGAGATGATGCTCAGTGGAGCGACGATGGTGTTGACGCAAACATCGTTCTGCGCAGCTGATGCGTCTTGCAGTCTGTGCTTGGCCTCTTTCATAAGCAGCAGTACGAGCAGATACACAGGAGACCTGACGGCAGCTGGGGCAGGCTGCTGAGAAAGGGCAGATTGGAGTGCCGGTGGGATAACCATGCACACCACTCAACAATGCGCAGACATGGCAGACATGGCATGGCTGGTTCATGGAGGCATTGCGAGACTGAGGCAGGCCACTCACTGCAGCTCAGACATGGCGTGGCTGAGGGAGAATCCGAGGCTCTCATTGTCGCTGACGCCTGAGCTGTGGCTGGTGCCCAATGCACTTCCCCTCCTGGCATTGGTTGGGGTGATGCGGGGCTGCTTGCCGCTGCTGCAGGCAGTGTCCTGCGGTGTGGAGACTGCTGCCTCCTGCTCACCCCCCTCCTCGATGATGTCAGACACGCCGGAGTGTTGCCGCACCAGGCGGCTGCTGCGGGCCTGTCTGCTTCGCGGTGCCTCGTCCAGGCTGGCCCTGCGCAGCACAGGGTGCATGAGCAAGCCAGCCACGATGCCAGGCAGCTGCTGAGTGCCTGCTTGCTGCACGGCCACCTCATCAAGGGAGGCGTGAGCGCGGGGCAGCAACGCGTGGTCAAAACAGCTGCGTGCCAGGCAGCCCATTCACTGGGAGGCACCCCGCCCTTGCCTTACAGGATAGCCGGCACTTATATGTGGACATGGGGCAGGAGCCTGGCCAGTGCAGCAGCTGTGGCCGCTGGCTCTTCCAGGTTGGAGGGCGGCTCCTGCCAAGAGCCAACACCGCCACCTGCCAGGCACCGCCTGGTGCAACAGCAGACCAGCAGCTGATGCCTGGCGAAGATGTCTGCACTGATGCTCCGTCAGCTGGTGCCCTGCTGATGCACTGCTGATGCAGTCCGCACACACCTCAACCTCTCTGTGCGCTGGCGCCCCAGGTGCTCTGCCACGCTTCTGAAGTCGCTGGTCAGTGACCCCAAAGAGGGCACAGGGCGAGCAGCCCGCTGCTCGCCTCCCTGCAGAACGTATCCCTGGGTGAGCAGGCTGGCACGGCCTTGCATACTGGACACGGAGGCCATACCCTCCCTGAGCTGCTGAGAGTCTTAGTGAGATAGACAAAGCAAACAAAGGAAAAAGGTATCACCCGGCAAGAGGCGCCCCAGGGAAGCGCATGCAGAGGGCAATTCGCATGAGCACCACTAGAGACGCCTCTAGCAATTCTGGATGCAGTTTGTGAGCAGCCCTGTAAGAGCAGCCCTGCAGCCAGTGCTGCTTGCAGAAGACATCCAGCCCAGCAGGAGCAAATCCAGCAGTGCGGCATGTAATTTCTGCAAGTTCCAACAGAAAGAGCGCCTTGGCCATTCAGCGCAGCCAGTGCCGCTTGCAGGGACTAGCCGCCTCCTCTGATGGCTCACCTCTGGCAGCTGGTGGTCGGTGGGGAAGGTGCTGCCAGAGTGCGAATGAGCGCAGCAGTGCGCATAGCGCTCATGCAGCTCTGCCACAAAGCGCTCGTGCTTCACACCAGGGGGCCTGGCAGCAGCAAAGGCCTCCAGGGCCTTGTCGACTGCCAGCCCACAGGCCTCCACGAGGTAGCTGCACACCACAAAGCCGGTACGGTTGAAGCCTACATGGGCAGAAGGTCACCGTTGGCAGTGGCTGCAAGCGCTGGCCATACGCCCGGCATAAAGCCTGCCAGGTTGCTGCAATGAAAGCTGGACTACTGCAGTCATTCAGTGCAGGCAGTTGATCTTTACAGCTTGGCCTGCTATGATGGCAGCTCACAGTGTTGAGCCAGCCGCTCAGCTCACCATAGGCGCAGTGGATGGCAATATACTCGTCAGGGTGCTGCTCCCAGAAGCGCTCGGCAATGTCAATGACCTGCTCCACTTGCTCTGCGAGAGGAAAGACCTTGGCCACGAGCTGCACGTGCTCGTAGGCAACATTTGGGGGCACGTCCTCAGCATAGAGCGTCTCATGGTTGGAGAGGTCTGCACCAGCATGAACCGTTGTGGGCGGCGGCCATACACACACCAACCATGCAGCGCTGCACAGCTTGGCAGGTCTGCAGGCACCAGCAATGGCATGAAATGCAGCTACACATGAAGCAGCCAGAAGTCCCCTGTGAAAGCCAGGAGCTGGAGCCCCTGTCAGTGCTGACATAACCAGGATTTGGCATGCAGGCAAGCGCCAGCTGGGGGCTGAAGGCTCTAGCCATGTGGCAGCGCATCCTGTGTATTGCCACAGCCGCTTGCCCACCTATAATGAGGCCGACTCGCCGCCCCTTGCTGCTCTCCTGCTCCAGCAGGTCTGAAACGCTGAGTCGAAACTTGGGGGCAGCATCCAGGCTCCAATTGTCCAGAATTGCCTGGCTCAGGGGTGTCTTCATTGGCACAAACTTTGTGGGTTGCACTGCATCCCCAGTCGCCTCATAGTCTCCCCTGCAGAGGAGTCAAATTGGCTGTGGCATCCCTGCAGGCCTGTGTGCTTGGAGCTAGTGATTGATGCATGCAGTTGGCTTGAACACCCACCATTTCTGCAGTTTCTGCAATACACTGGGCCCTTCACTCTCTTTGTCAAACCCAGCAGAGCGGCTGATGACCCCTCGGGGCCCATTGGCCAGCGGCTCGGCAGAGGCGCCACGCCCTGCCAGCTTGCTCAGCAGGGGCGATTGCTGTCACACACAGAAAGCAGGATGTAGAGGTGGTCAACACAGCTTTTGACTGATTCAGGCGCCAGGTTGAGGTCCAGCTCGTTTGCAGTTCCTGCACAGTCAGATCCGCAATGCAGCACCTTCCAGAGTCAGTCAGTGATGGGCTACAGCGTGCGGTGGACAAGATAAACGAAAACCGTCAGCCTCTGCTGATTGCTGCTGGCGTGACTGCTGCAGCAGGGGTTGCTCTAGCAGTCAGGAGGCGATCTGCTAACAAGATTCCCTCATCAGGGCCCTACACTTCTGTGAGCGCATCAGACCTCTTCTGGCCAACTTCTCCTCCTTGCCTCCTGATCTGCCGCTGCTGTGTGAATTGATCGATGCTGATTGGCAGCCTGCATCCCCAGCGGCACCAGTAATCACGGCTTTCCCATCTCAACAACTGTTTGCTCCATGACTGCAGGATACCCTGCCAGCTGGGGCCTATGACTGCGTCATCGTAGGCGCTGGCCCCTCCGGCAGCACAGCAGCCTACTTTATGTGCCAAGGGGGCGCCAAAGTGGCTCTGCTGGAAAAGGAGCATTTCCCTCGGGACAAGTACTGCGGCGATGCAGTATGCACGCCAGCCATCAACATCTTGACCGAGATGGGGGTCATGCAGGAGCTCATGGAGAACAATGAGGCTCACTTTGCTGACGCAGGGGGCTTCGTGAGCCCTGCAGGGCTGTCGTACATTGGTGAGCAGCCCTGCCTCACCAAGGGTGCCCAGCACGCCCTTATGAGGCACCTGGAGGGCTTGCACAGCCAGTGCTGTCCACTGCCATGAGCAGCGGCTCTGGCGGGAAGGTAGTAACCTTCGTTGCATTGTGTTTGGGGCCTGACCGCACAGACAGCTCCAGATTGTTTTGCCGCCCCAGTGGCTACTGTATCAGGCTGGTGTGGCAGGCAGAGCGCCTGAATACAGAGACCCCTGTGTGTCTGGGCAGGCAGCAGCGAGATGTGCATGCAGCCTTCTGGGGGCCCTTCAGTGGCAAAGTGCGCAGGGTGCCTGACTGGGCATGCGCCATCCCGCTGCAGGCGTTTCAGTGGAGAAGCTGGGCACAGCTGCGGCTTGTGCAGTCAAGCGCATCAACCTTGACAAGCGCATGGCCATGGCTGCCAAGCGCCAGGGCGCCGAGCTCAGGGAGGGCTTCGAGGTTACAGAGGCGGAGCTGGACCGGGAGCGCGGTCTCTACCGTGTTGTTTCGGCAGATGTGAGTCCTCCCAAGTGTCAGTCGCAGCACCTGCCTGCCAAGTCCGCCTGTGAGGCCTTACCTCTCTCCCTCTGTGCCTCTCTGTGCTGTCAAAGGCAGCATGCCATCGCTGCCTGCTAAGATTAAGCCCTCTAAGCTGGGAGGCGCCTCACCTGACTGACAACAGGCCAGGCAGCCCAGGTCCACACGCCTGCTTGCAGCTGTTCCTCTAAATGAGAGCCAAGCTTGAGCTCTCCAGCCTCATGCCAACCTGTTTGCTGTTTGCAACCCTCGAAGCTGAAGGGTCAGGAGCCTGTCTGCCTCATTTCTGGCTGTGTATGCAGGAAAAGCAACAGAGTGAAAGCCGCTGCGCTTGTTTGCCAGCTAGGTTGCCAGCCTGCTGCCTGTGTCTGCAGGGCCACAAGGTGGAGGGCCGCATTTTGATCATTGCTGACGGTGCCACCAGCAAGCTGGCGATGAAGATGGGCTATTGCACAGAACCTCCCCGTGGGATCTGCAGCAGGGCCTTTGTGGAGGGCGGCACCCACAACACTGACTACGACGGTGAGCTGCTGCCTGCAAGGCGAGTCAGTGCTGCAGGCCAGACAGAGGGCTGGAGTTGCTCTTGGCGGAGGGAAGCATCTGCCACGCCGATTGAGCTGGTGGCCCCGCAGGTGGCCCAAGCAACATGGCTGACACTGTCTGTTCAAGTGCAGCCAGTCTCAGGCTAGACTTGGTTGCCCAAGGCCAGCCCAATGCAGCTTTCCTCACCTGTATCATGCTTGCAGGAGTGTGCTTTTACCAGAGAGAGTCTCTTCCAGGGTACTCAGCCATCTTTAGGCATCCAAACGATGAGCTGAACTTCTGCTACTATTTGATACCCTGCGGGAAGGAGGGATGGTGCGGCGACGTGCAGGCAAGCCACTGCCTCAAGCTTTGCCTCCACGTTAGTTGATCTCCCAGCATAAGACCTTTCAGACTCCTGTGGCCAGGCAGGCTCCAAGAGGGTCACTGACCTCCCTGTACACCCTGCTGCCATCTGGAGACCACCTTGTAATGAGTGGCAGATCTCACTGACCACAGCTCTGCAAGTGAAGCAGAGCGACATCAATCAGTCCTCATATCTGTTCTGAGCAGTGTCAAAAGCATGCTCAAATTCACTGCCTGCACGAGAAGAGCCTGAAGCAGGTGCACATGCCCATCCTCATACTGCCAGTGCCTCACGCCAGATGTATGCACCCATAAGCCAGCTGCCTATCTTTGCAGGAGAAGGACCTCAAGCGGCTGCATGAGGGCGCCATAAAAAATGACCCTTTCATCAGCAAGTCTTTGGGGCCCAACGCAAAGATCGAGCGCATGAAGGCGGCTAGCCTCAGGCTAGGCGGGCAGGGCCTGCTGACGACCCACGACGATCACCTCATCATTGTGGGCGATGCTGCGGGGCACATTGACCCCCTTACGGGCGAGGGCATCCACACTGCCATCATGGTGAGCCATGCTGGTCCACTTGCATGCTGCCCACATCCTTTGCAAGCTCGCACCTTCAAAAGATTTGACGGCGGCACTTGCTTTGACTCTACCCAGCAAGAGGCTCTTTTGATGGCAGCAGCCCTGATGAAGGGTGTCATGCAGCGTGTCTGCGGGATAGGCTTGGTGTGCCGATGAGGCATTAGGTGTTAAACAGCTGCCAGCCGTTCTGCTACTGGCAGCTGACCCTTGTGTGTAACAGTGCATGCCACGGGGTACACACAGCAGTCTTTGCTCTAGCTGGTGGCTGTCTGCAGGGCGGCAAGGCTGCTGGACAAGCAGTTTTGAGCATGAGGCAGACGGGTGACTTCAGCCGACTCTCGACCCGGCAGTATGAGAGGCGCTGGATGGAGTTGTTTGGCCATGACTTTGTCCTGGTGAGCAGTCTGCTGTGCGTCCAGGGGTCTTCCACCTGACAGGATCTCAGCAATACATTGAGGCCTCCTCAGCCCCCCGCAGCGGCAATCATTTCTCAGCGACAACAACAGCACTGAGACCCCTCAGGGCCAGGCTCAGCATATTTTGCCAGTCCAGGAGCTGATTTGTTGTTTTGGCGAGGCAGAACCCCTGTCCTGTTCCTGAAGCCTGGCTGTGTGCTGCAGTCGCGCAAGGGAGCGGCCCTCATCTACAAGTATCCCATTCTGCTGGACGCATGCGCCAATGAGATGCAGCGCAAGGGGGATGCCATGATGGCCAAGTGGGCTGAGGTCATGACCTGCATGCGCCCCAAGTCCTACTTCCTGCGGCCTGACGTGGCTGCCTCACTGGGCTTTGCTGTTGTCCGGGAGTTTTGGAACCAGCACGTCGTAGGCAGGCCAGACCTCTACAAGGCTGGAGGCAAGCAGTGAGGGAGTGCGAGAGCGAGAGCGAGAGCTGAAGCACATAGAGAGGCTGCGTCCACTCTCCTGAATGAGCCCACCCGTCCACGTGGCTCTCCATTATTCTTCCTGACACTAGACCTGCAAGCACATGACTCTGAACCTATTGCCACCCATAGCTGGGCCGCATGCCCACTGACAGCAAGGATAACCTTTTTTAGAAAATTCTTGACGACGCGGAGGTTACCTGGTGCAGCCATGAATCGCTGTGCAGGTCATGCGAGCTGCAGCTATGTCCATGGCTGCCCAGCCTCTGAAAGGAGTAGCTGGGGCCAGCTCAGATCACTTGGCGTCCCCTCACAGAGGCTGTCCAGACGTCAAATGAAGCGCCAGGGGAAGCACATAGTCGCAGCCCTGTCTCCGGAACACTTTGGAGACCTGCTGCCTGCTGTGCTCGACCATCTGAGTCTGGCCTATGAGCGTGTCACGCTGCCATGCTCAGCAATGAACTGTGGGGACGCCATTTATAGGAGGTGCGTGGCCTGCATGCGCCACCATCATTGATGCGTGCCGCTCATGCTTAACGAGCAGTGTATTGCCGCATGCACGCGCTGCTTGGAGAGGCCCCAGGCTGCTGTCTTGATCCCTGCAGCACGCTAGACCCAGTGTTGCGCCTGGAGCAGAAAGGCATTAACCCAACAGGCCTGGCCCTTGTCTTTGCTGTCCTCCTGTACCTTACAGCCACACCAGGTGAGCAGACGCCCTCGATGTTCTGCTGATGAAGGGGAAGCAATCAGCAAATGTTGTGGTCCATCCGCAAGTCTGAACCTTACATGCCCTCTTGCCGTGCTGTCTGCAGGCGTGCTGGCTGGGGCAGTTGACTACTACATCCTTTCAAGGTGGCAGAGGCTGCAGGACAAAAATGTGTTCACCAAGGTGAGGCAAATGAGCCAGGCTTCCCTGTTGGCTGATGGCATATGCTTGCACAGCATGCTGGCTGAGGGGCGATTCTGGCAGGCACGCTGCTGACCACAGGCATGCTGCAATCAAACGTTTCCATATCCCTCTTGCAGGATGACTTCAAGCTGGGCAAGAAGCTTGCCACCGGGGGCTTTGGCACTGTGTACAGGGCAGAGTTGGACGATGGCTCGCCAGAGGGGCGGCAAGTCATTGTCAAGAAGGTAAGGCAGCAAAGAGGCAGGTCCCTCAACAAGAAAGGTGCAGGCTGCACCATGCCAGTCTGCACTTCCAAATTTCTGACCTTGGGGCCTGGCACTCCCCACCTTGAGTGGCAGGGCAGCTGCCAGCAGGGGTGTGTCAGGATCTCTGGGCACAGTGAGGCCATGCAGAATGTCAAGCAGAAGCTCAGAGGCCCCAAGCCCATGCCAATCATGGCTCCTGCCTGCCCTTGCTTTGGGGCCCGTTGGCCCCTGCGCTACCCATCTGCAGGCCAACTCCAGCAGAGTGGTGGGTTCCATCAAGAGTCCCGCTCCCACGTGCAGGCCAAGGAGTTTGGTGAAGCTGAGGTGTGGATGAATGAGCGCCTGATGCGTGTGGCCCCTCGCAGCGTGGCTGAGTTCATAACGGCCTTTGAGGAGCAGCGCCCGAAGACCAAGCGGCGCAAGAGCGCAGCCCCAGAGCCCCTGTGGCTGGTGAGTTGCAGCCGAGTCCAACACATCCGGCATGTTGCCTTGTTGTGAGCAAAGTTCAGACGAGTTTGCCTTGCCTTGTGCTGCTCAAGTGGGACCTCTTAGCCAGTGGAACAGGCATGGCTTCTGATCACATGTGCAAGACCGAGCTTGAGATGTACAGGGCAGGCAGCTCCATGCACCCACCCACTACCGTGCAGGTGTGGCAGTACGAGGGCGACTATACACTGTGGGACTTGATGCAGAAGAAGGAGTTTCCATATAACATGGAGCCCCTGCTGCTGGGAGGGGAGCTGGACTTGCCGAAGGGGCCAAGAAGGAAGGCAGTCACCATCCAGCTGGTGCTGCAGCAGGTAGGGCGTACAGGGTTGGGCAAATGGGAGGGAATGTGGAGTGCAGTCTGCAGCTGTGCCACAAGCGTGTCACCAACCAGCAAATGCTGCAGCATTTGGGCTGGCTGATACCACAGCACACCAGATCAGCCCGGCATCACCTGCGTGTGTGCCTCAAGTGGCAGCTACCAACCAGCTGGTGGTGCGGCAGATGGGTCAAAGTAGGCCCCCTGCTGTCACAGCGCACCACAGCGCACCACAGTTTGCAGCTGCCCTGACAATCACAAGCACTGAGTGTCAGGCCCCTGGGCAGGTCACACACTGCCAGGTTAGCTGCATGCGCCAAGTTGGGCAGATGCAGGGGCCTGCTGGATGTCTGAGTGCAAGTCTGAACCCTGCAAGTGTTGACAGGTGTGGTGGACCACCTGGGCTGTGCCCTTTGCGCTTCCCCGCACCTCAGCAGAACTCTCCATCCAGAACTCCCTGTCGTTGCACGTAACGCAGATGCTGGAAGAGGTGTGCAACGCGAGGGCTGGTGAGCCCTGCTACAGCCAGTGTGCCCTGCTACTGCCAGCCGCCTGCACCATGCCAGCTCCTCCTAAGGCCCTGTCTCCCCTGCAGGTGCTAGAGGCATTGAAGGCCTGCCACGCGACAGGCATCGTGCACCGCGACATCAAGCCCCAAAATGTGATCATCAGCGCGACGGATGGGCGCGCCAAGCTAATTGACCTGGGGGCAGCTGCTGACCTACGGGTGGGCATCAACTACATCCCCAACGAGTTCCTGCTGGATCCGCGCTATGCCCCTCCTCAGCAGTATATCATGAGCACCTCGGTAAGCTGCCACAGGTCGATTTGGTGCTTGCCAAGTAGCAGCCCTGATGGACTTAGGGTGAGCACCATCACATTGGGATGTGCTCAGCAATACATGACGAGCACCTGGGTGACTTCCAGCAGATGGACTTGACACTGTCGGCAGCATGTCCTCACAGGCTGGCACATTGCTGACGAGCCATACCCCAGCCCACAGGCTGGCCACACAGGGCTGCTGCTCGGCATTCGCGCCACTATGTCATGAAGCTGTTCGGTGAGCATTTGAATAGGCTGGGCTGCACAGCTGGCCGGCCGACTCTGGGCAGCAGCTGTTGACATGACCATAGCAGGGCCAAAGCAGGGAGCTACTGTGGCAAGGCTGGGCCTGTTCAGCCTTGGTCCAGCCCTTCCCGTCTCATGGTGTGCGCCTGTGGCACAGAGGCCTCCAGCTGCTGTCTTGCAGTCAGTCACGTTGTGTAGATTGCTGTCCACTGTGCTGTTGCTGCACGTCCCACACAGTCTGCTCGCCCTGCTGTGCAGACTCCAAGGGCGCCGCCGCTGCCCCTGGCAGCCACTCTGTCACCAATCCTGTGGCGTCTCAACAGCCCCGACCGCTTCGACATGTACAGCGTGGGCATGCTGTTCCTGCAGATGGCCTTCCCACCTCTGCGCAGGTGAGCCCGCCTGACAGAGCTGCGAGTGATGCCAGCATGTGCTGTGCCCTCTGTTGCTTCCCTCCTCTCGCGTGTTTTGCCTTGATGGTGAGTAAGTTGAGTGTTTTGTCTTTGCGACCTGTGTCCAGTGGGGCAGCACTGCCTGGTCTCTGTACCTGGCCAGCAGCTGTGCTGCCTGCCTGCCTGCAGCGACAACAACCTGGTCGCCTTCAACCGCAAGCTGCAAGGCTACAACTACGACCTGAACAGCTGGCGGCAGGCCCAACAGCGGCGGGGCAGCAAGGATCTGCAGGAGGGCTTCCAGGCAAGCTGGGCCGTGTTGACAAGCAGGCTGATTCCCCTGCTCCTGGGTGACATGCGTGTGCCGCGGTGGAGCTGCTGAAGAGGCACGCCACACAAGCTGTGCCTGCTGCGTCGTGTGTCATGCTCCTTGAGGGATGTCTTGCACACAAGCTGCGGCATGCTGCAGTGTGCTGGCAACCAGTGGACTGACTCCTGAAGCGCTGCAGTGTGTTGGGAACCAGGAACTTGACTGCCACAGCGCTGCCAGTGTGTTGGGAACCAGCAGACTGACTGCCACAGCGCTGCAGCGTGCTGGGAAAGTGCGTTGTGAATGCCAAAGCGCTGCAGTGGTTGCCACTCTCCCTGCAGGAGTCTGCTGGCACAGAATGCAGCAGGCGCGGCTTGTGGTCCCTGCAGCTCTTGCCCTTATGTCCTGCCAGAGGTGGTTTTGGCATACATCCCCCTTCAGGCATTGCCTGCATGCACCAGTCAGGTCTCAGAGGCTGCTGGTCTCCATGCGCAGGTGCTGGCGCAGAATGGCGGCACCGGCTGGGACCTGCTGACCAAGCTGGTGGTTTTTGAGCCTGGCAAGAGGTTGAGCGCGGGGGCAGCGCTGCGCCACCCCTGGTTTGGGGCCGGCCTGCTCGGATCTGTGGCCCAGGCACTGGACCGCGTGGGGAGCAGCATGGGCGACGTGAGTAGTGCACAGTGCGACTGTGCTGCGTTTGCAGGCTGCCAACAGCCTTTCGGCTCTTCAAACGCAATTTCATCAGCCAGCGCCACCGTTATTGGGCAGTTTGCCAATGTCAACATCACGGTGCTGCACAGACATCCTCTTGTCAGACATCAGGGCAGATACCCTGGCAGCGCATGTCAGAGCCAGTGGCCTGCACAGCAGACAGCTCCTGTTGCTGAAAAGCCTATCCACTTCGCGCTGCCCTAGACCCCTGCGCATTGACCCGTCTCCAGGTGGGTGGGGAATGGCTGAGTGACGCGATGTCAAAGTCAGGGACGGAGCGCGTGGGGGGACTGACAGAGGCCCAGATCTCTGAGGAGCTGGAGGGCGACTTTCTGGGAGAGATGCCAGCCAATCTGCGCAATGCAAGCAACACGATCACCTGGTGGCGCTCGCGGCAGGCGCTGCTGGACTTCAAGGTGCGCAGCCGACTCTCAGAAGGGCTTGTAGCTGCGAGGTGACCTTGAGGGGCACCTCTCTTTTCCTGCCGCTGTCAGGCCTCAAGGTACAGGACTGATGGGGCTGTTCAGCCTTTCTGTATTTGAGGGAGTGCAGTGCTGGACGCTGCTGGGATAGAGATGACAGGGGTACAGCTGCCTGAAGTGGTGCTTCTTTGCAGCACATTCCCCTGTCACAGCATCCTGTGCCACTGCCACGCATAGATGGATCATTGCATCTCAGCGTATCCCCCATCAAGTGCCTGTTGTGAGGCGCTGTGCCCGTGCCCTGAAGCAGCCCTGCCCGTGTGGCCATCTGTGCTGCCAGACAGGGCTCAAAGCCCCTTTTTGGGGTCGACAGGGTGCAGCAAGTGTTGTCTATGTCGTTCCTGACGGCCTGCTTCAGCCACATATTGGAGCTCAGTTGGCAGAGCAGGCGCTAACAGTGCATCACTGTACTCCAGATGAAGCAGAAGCAAGCGAAGCTGAAGAAGGGGTTCAACAAGGGCATCAATAAGATGCAGATGTCTGCACGCAACACAATTCGCGAGAGCCGCAATCCATTCATGCAGGTGAGAGCATGTATATGCATGCATTGCCTGGTGGCCTGCTCTGTCGTGACTGAGAGCCTGTGTCCTGACGCTGTGTCAGTCTGCCTGCAGATCTTTGGAGGAGGCCGCACGCAGGGCTGAACATTACGCCACAAAATCACTTTGCAGGGCCGCTTTAGTCAAACTGTGCTCTGTCCTTGACGATTCGAATTGGGCAAATGCCAGCAAATTTTGAGGAACACGGATTGGTTGAGCAGCCCTATTGGGCTGATGACATTATTCTGAGTGAGCTCCAATTTTGTTTGCAGCTGCGTGTCACTAGCTGCCAGTGGATGAAGTGCAACATGCTCAACAAAAGGGTTATACATGCTAGCCTCACCACGTCAGCGGAATGCGCATCTCCCTGTTGACTTCTGGCGCTGCTTCTAAGAGTGCAAGGTCCAGCGACAGTGGTTTGAGTTTCTGTTGTACAGGCTGGCGCTGAATCAGCTCAAGCAGGTTGCCGAGGAGGTGCTGTTCCTGAGTGGGGGCGTGTTGCGCATAGCTGCTTGCTGCAAAGGCCCTCAGCTCAGCAATGCCCTGCAGTGGCAACAGGCAACAGCTCGACAAGGGGCCTGAAAGGCACGCCAAAGGGAGGCATGAGACAGGGGACTGACAGGCAGGCACAGGGCGTGCATACAGTGCCGAAGCAAGACCTGAAGCACCTGCTCTGGCAGCCCACAGTGCACCAGAATGACTCCCAGGTCCCGCCTCTCCTGGGGCTGCCTGTCTCCACAGAGCAGCACCAGACGCTCACATGCTGTGCGAGCCCGCCTCAGGTCCCCTGCAGACGCAAGTGAAGGAAGCAAACTCAGGCGCCAGAAGGGGGCCACACACCAAAGCTGGCCTGCATGTCCATGCCAGACCCCTCGCCGCACCTGCGCCTGGGCTGGTGAAGATGCCCCTCTGCAGGCGGTGTGCAGCACTCCGAGACATTGCTCGCATTGCAGCATCGTCCTCCATCCCGAGCACAACCTGCAGCCAAGTGAGCAACATGGTATTGCTGCCCTCATTTCCTGATGGGCGGGAGGGCTGAGATCCCTCACGCTCGCAGAGCTCCAGAGCCCATGACACCTGCCCTAGCTGCTCAAGCAGCGAGTCAACTGCACCTTGGCAGCGCCAGCAAAGCCCCCTGGCCTCATGCCGTCCATCATGCCAGTGTTCCATGGGAAGGGCCAGAAAGCTCGCTTGAGAAAGCGCAGGATGTCCACCAGGGCGTCGCTGGTGCAGGTGTTGAGCATGGAGCCATCTGGCTGCAGGACCATGCGACGGGTCATGGCGGGCAGCGCCTGCGCGGCAGGCAGCCTGCAGCAGCCAGACGCATGTATGCTGCCTGAGGCAGGCAGAGCAAGGCAGGCGGAGCAAGGCTGGCCAAGATGGCAGAGCCTGAGCGTGCCAGCAGCCTGCAGCCACACTCATGACTGTATACGCCATGACTGTATTAGCTTGCTTCATGTGACAGAGCAAACGGATTTGGGACAGGTTGATGCTGTGGGGCTGGCATGCAGCAGCAGACAGAGCTGTGCTCCCTCTGGGCAGAGGCTGTGTTGCTATGGGCAACATCAGCCACCTGCGCCTGCAGTCAGATCAGCAGGCAAGCAGCCTACCTGCTTGCGTTGCGGCAGGTAAGTCAGGGGCTGGCATGCAGGCACCTGACCTGTGTTAGTCTCCCAATGTTTGTCTGCACCACTAACAGGCAACCTAACATACAGCGCATGTCCCTTCAGCAGGCATGCTGGCAGCTGCGATGGATCTGCAGGACCCCACCTGGTTGGGTCATTGCAGTCCATGCGCACTGCAAAATCCACTGCGCCCATCCGCAGCAGCCTCTGCATGACCTCGGCGTACAGGACTGCCAGTGCAGCAGCGGTGCCCTGGCGCCGAACCAGCACCTCATTAAGGTAAGCATTCCGGGCGTCTGCAAGAACCAGGTGTGGAACCGCGCCTCAGCAGTCTGCAAGCCATCTCTTGCTGTGTCAGGTCTCTGCTTGATGCAGCACGAACATGCCGGACATCACTCTGCCTTTACCTTCCCAGACGCCAGGATGATCGACGACGGCATCAGCCGGCAAGCCGGAGCTTGGCAGGTGAAATCTGCGCTCGTGCCACAGGAAGTCGCCCACAACCTGCAGCCATTTTCAAAGAGCGTTGCCTGGTGCACACAAACAGCGCTCGTTGCCGACAGGCCTCTGCAAATGCCATCACTCTTATATTGAGGGCCTGCGGTTGCAGCTGCAGCGCTGCTTCAGGCTGCCTGTCTGATACCCTGCAGTTGTGATTCTGGGTGAGTCTCCCCAGGCTTGGGGGTCTCTAGATGTGTGCAGCAGACAGTGACTGCACGCCCCAATGCTTGCCTGCAGCACTGCCTCAGGCTGCCTGTCAGAAGCCATGGGCCCCAGCCTCTCCAGTCGGGCAGCAATGCCTGTAGCCAGCCGCTGGATGCGCTGCTGGTAGGGCTGCAGGGGGAGCTGCACGCTGCCGTGCGAGACCAGGGCATCATCCTCTGCTGCCACGTGTAGGGCAGCCTCAGCCAGGTTGATGCTGCCCTCACCTGTGCAGCCATTCGTGTGAGTATACAGCAACCTTGGGTGCTGAATGAACAAGATCATGCTGCTGAGCCAGTTTAAGAGCAACCTCACAGACGTGGCGCCGGCATCAGTTGCGGGCATCACCATGCAAGGACACTGGTAAGGCATGCGGGTCCAGTGCTGGCACAACAGGAGCAGGAGTGGCAAAGGCTTGACCTTGAGCAAGGCAGCTGAGGAACGCTCGTCGAGAGGTGAAGGCATGCTGCGCGGACAAGTCCTGCCTGCAGGGCATGAGATGCATCTGTTGCAGGCATGCACATGAGGGCGGAACCATGCATGTACATGCGGGAGACATGGCCATGGCACCTGACCTCCTGTAGTGCACATCTGCTTCTGGTGGCACCCTGGAGTCACCGGCACCACTGCTGAGCACATTCACTTTGAGTGTTTTCCTTGAAGAGCAACCGCTTCCCCTGCTGACATGAGGAAGAAAGAAGCTGAGGGGTGCACTTTTAAGCATTGGGGCTTCACATGCATGTCCCTTGACCCAAGATCTGAATGCTTTGACCAACTCGAGACAGGGCAAGGCTGCAGTCACATTTTGCGGCAGCTGCATCCCGAGCCTCAGGTGGGCACGCTCAGATAAAATCTAAAGGCTTGCCTCACCCAAAAGCTTTCGGGATCTCGTTTGGCACACAGTGAACTACTGTGTCATCTGCAGGAAGCCAGGTCAGCTGACTACAGACACTCAGAGACTTGACAGCCGTGAGGTGCAACCATGAGCAATGTACTGGATCTCGCTTGGTACAGATACAACAAACAGCTGGAGCGGGAGCCTCTGAAGACCAAGGCTGTCACATCAGGCATGCAGCACCTTTCTCTCACGGCCTGATGCAGCAGAAGACGCCAGACCCTTGTTGCAGGCATACTGGCGGGCATTTCTGACATCACAGCCCAGAAGTTGGTGTCCAGCCGGCCTCTGAACTGGAGGAGGACGCTGGCAATGGCGCTGTTTGGGCTGGTGAGCTCCTCGGGGCTGCAGTCAAGGCCTAGGCCAGCCTATAGCCACTGGTTTGGGTGCCTGCCACGAGCTCAACCTGCAGCAATCAAACTGCCTGTCCTGCAGGTGTATGGGGGCCCCAGCAACCACTACTGGCAGGACTTCACGAACAAAATGCTCAAGGGGCGAAAGGACAATGCCAGCGTGGTGAAGAAGCTGCTGCTGGACAACCTCATCTTCAGCCCTGTCTATAACGTGCTGATGATGACCTACATATCAGCAGGTGCAGCCCTCTGCTTCTGCCTGAGGGAAGTCAGCGTGGCCAAAGTCATGTCCGTGCTGCACTTCTCCAGCTGCTTGGCCAGTCAGGCCTTGCTGCCAGTGCTTCATGTGCTGCTCATGCAGTGGTGGAGGGGCGCAGTGCCACATACACCAGGAACAAACTGGCTACAGATTTCCCTCAGCTTCAACTCAACAGCTGGAAGGTGAGGTGCTCCCCTGGGTGCTGATGTTTCAGCTCTCATGCCATGGGTGGCAGCAGCTGTTACAGCTCCTGAACCCTGCAGGTGTGGCCAGTGATCTCCATCTGCATCTACAAGTATGTGCCACTCAAGGTGAGGACTGGCAATGCTTGTGAGCTGCTGCCATGTTCCATTTGGCACAGAGGCTTCAATGCCACATGATTGGTGCTGCTGCAGCTGAGGACGCTGGCTGTCCAGCTGGTGGCACTGTTCTGGTGAGGCCAAGCCCTGCTTGACTGTGTCAAGTCCTGGACATCGTTTGTGGCCAAGGCAGACCCTTGACTTTGATTGAGTGACTACAGGGGAACTTTTGTGATCTTGCGGAGCAGGGCAGCAACCTTGCCGCCTGTCCCGCACCGATCCTGAGCAGATTAAGATGTGCATGTGACAAGACATGGCCAGAAAGCATCAGAGGTGCTGCTCAATTTGTGACCAAAATTGAGAATGCATCTCACTCAGGACAGTATCTCGTGACTAGATGCATACTGATCTCTTTCGAAGCCATTTCGAAACGTGTGGCGCCCCACTGACTCATGCATATGGGTGAGTGGTAGTTGTGTAGCTGTCTGAATCAGCAGGAAGCCACGTTTGTAACATATTGCAGCTTGCTCAGAGCAACAGGCACCTTGACCTCCTCACCTTGTGGGCTCATAATTTTCACCTGAGCATGGCATAGCATGAGGGTAAGCATTCAGCTTTTGCAAGGGCCCAGATCAGGTGGCAGGCAGGCTCACCATAGCAGATCATCAATTCATGGCCAGCAGGGACAGGCCTATACGTCCACAGCTCCATGCGGAACTCCTGCAGCATTGGGCTCTTCAATCATGAGGCCATACTGACGTGCTGCTCTGCAGACTACCCGAATCCAACAGGGCCTCACATCGAGGTTCTCAATCCATTCCACATTTGGGTGCCCTTCCCCCTCGCTGGGCTCGTTGATCAAATGCGCCAGGAAGGGCTTCCAGCGAGGGTTGTCATTGACGTCCTCTAGGGGGTCCATGGTCCAATCTGCCGGCAGGGCAGGAAATGGCAGTCCATGGAGAGGAGCAGAGCATAGGCAACAGACATGCAAGCTTCACGCACTGCTGGCAGCCGGGGGGCTGCTGTGTCCCACAGATTGGGCAATCTGCAGGAGTTGCGAGTTCAGGCAGCTTAGGCTTCTCACACCTTGTGGAAGCTTTGTGCCTTCATTGAGCTTGTTCCATGCCAAGGTGATGGGCATCATGGAGAGCCCATACCTGCAGGTTTGAGCGAAATGAGCAGCACTGCAATACATTTCTGCACACAGACAATGGTATCGTGATCAGGACGGCCAGCCACTACAATACATCGTGCTGGTGCGCCTCACGTGGCATTTGTCTCGCCTGCAGCCAACCAGCCTGTGGGTCAGTATCACCTGTTGCAGACTATGCCGATGTCCACAACCTGCATGCTCCAGCAGCAAATGAGCTGCAATGCCCCACCTCGGTCCATCATGGCAGAATACTCGCTCGTCAGGTATATGTTGCCGCCATAGATCCCCACAAAGGTGCGAGGGGGAAGGTCCTCTCGAGCCACCACTGCACGCCCCTTGACGGGGTGGTCGTGCACAATTGCAATCTTTGGGTTGCTGACGACTGCAGGTAGAACAACCAGGTCAGCATGCAGCCACAGCTGCCAACAATCTGCAACCAGCTGGGCCCAGTGAAATATCATGAGGGCCCAGAACTCCTCAACAACTTTGGACCCAGCCCAGACTGCTCAGGCAGGGTGCCAGCACAAGCACTTGCCCGTCTTAGGCCCAAAGAAGGCCTTGTCCATGACCAGCACAGGCTCCCCTGGGCCTGTGTGATTCATGCGCTCGATCAGGAGCTTCACGGTATCAGGCTGTGGTCTGCAGGTCTTGGTCTGCGCCCTCTGCTCTTCAAAGTCATGCCATGAATCCCGGAAGCTGGACACATCGGTATTCCCCCAGTTGAAGTTGAGTGCCTGGGGTTGGACAAGCCAGACAGCCGCTGCCAACAGCGCAAGCACTGCAAGGGCACCAGCTGCCAACAGTCTGAAATCAAGCTGCTGCAGAGGACTAGGTGCAGGCCTGCGAGGTGCCAGCTTGGGGCTAGATGGGGGGCTGGGATCTGCAGCAAGCTTGCCAGAGGCAGCTGCTGCCCCGGTCTGCTTGCGAAGCGCAATCTTTGCAGACTGATTCCAGCAGATGCAACCGTTGGCGACCTGGTCAACATGCGACTGTTGACATTTGACCTGATCCTGGCCACTGTGGCACCCTGTAGCTTGCCCTAACTCACGTGGAAGCCAGCTGAAGGCATACCAACCCCACCCTCAGCGGCGGCAGCAACAGCTAAATTCCTTGCAAACACTCTGTCTGTGTCTGCTGATCACTGCAGCCAGCGGCCCAGATCTGTGCATCTCGCGCCTGACCAAGGCATTGCAGAGAGTAAGGCAGCAGCAGCTGACAACACAGGCATACACGCAAGGGCAGGAGGCAGGAGAAGGGATGCCGGCAAACTTTAAGGTCCCTGCAGTGGAGGACAATGCAGATGGGTGGGGCCCAACCACTGTGCCTGAGCAGCTGGAGGGCATTCCCTACGCTCCCTTCACTAAGAGCGAGAAGATAGGGCGCATCTCAGACTTCACTCAGTCTGGCTTCAACAAATATGGAGGTGTGTGCTTCTTGTGCTGCAAACTGTTGTGCATGCTGACGGCCAAGTGCCGCAGGCAGCGCACTGCAGTCTCGCAAGACACTGGCCCAACTCTGCCGCTTGCCTGTGCAGGCCGGTATGGCAAGGACCAGGCACCCGGTGTCTCCGTGTTCAATTTCTTCCACAACGAAGAGGTCAGCTCTTTGCCAGACCACCTGAGGCTGGTTGGCAGTCCAGACTCTGCCCTCAGTGCAGGAGCACCGCCTCCACATTCCCATGGATGCCTGTACTGCCTGTGCAGCATGTACACATGTACGAGTTGCGCCAATGCTGCCCCCGTTCTCCCCTGCAGGAGGACTCGTTTCACTTGGTGGACAATCGCCCGACGATGAAGACCCGGGGGGCGCGCCGCTTCCAGCCGCGGTTCATGCGCCGCGATGTGGCCCAGGCACGCGGGCAGGAGGTTGCGCAGCCCCAGCAGCGCACCAAGGGCCGCCAGTTCAAACCCTGGCAGATGGGGCGGGACCAGGGGCGGGTACGCCTGCTTGCCATGCACCCACTGCCACGCTTAGAGACAGTTGGACCTAACACTGAGAAGGCTGTGGGGCTGCACACTGCGCCTGCACCCATCTTGGAGCCTCACTGGAGCTTGTGCGATTGTCTGTGCAAAGCAGGGGCTGGCACCTGCATGCCTCGCAGTTGACCGTCATGCAGTGTGCATCAGGCAGAAGCCGCTGCGGCACAGAACCTGGGTGTTGTCGGCTGAGCTGAACCTCATCCCTGTGCTGCAGCCTGTGAACTACAGCAGCTCAGTGGACATCAGGCCAGAGTGGAGCGTGGTGGAGCAGATACCATTCTCCAGTCTGACCAAGCTCAACTTCACAGTGGCCAAGCCTGAGGAGGTGACTTGCAGCAGACACCATGCTGGTTCTGTGCCTGCAGAGTTCTGGCAGGGGACTGGGGAGCCGCTTCCTGCACGGACCCCTGGCACAGTCTGCTGGGGGGTGCCTGTGGACTTGGGGTCACCCACTGGTTTGGTCATGCTCCCTGCCGCAGCCACACTCAAGAGCTTAGCGTGCGTCTCGCCAGCCTGCAAGCTGCCAGTGCGCAAGCATGCCTGCCGCAGAGTGGAAGGCTGGTTTGGTGATGAGGGGTGCTTGTGGCAGCCACCGGTGTCCAGACCTCACCTGTCTGCTGCTGTGCATAGTTGTGTGGCTTTGTGTACAAGGCATCACGCATCGCGTGCCCCCCCCCTGCCTGCAGATCATGTTCTGCGGCGTGCTCGAGTACTATGACAAGAGCTACGACCGCGTGACCCCCAAGGCGCCCTGCCCCCTGCGCAAGACCACACGCGTCTTCCGCAGCGTCACCACCTCCGACGACCCCATCATCCGGTGAGCTGCCCGGGCGCCTTGTCAGGGCATGCATGGAGTTGCAGGGAGTTGCAGCCACCGTGTGTCATGCAGCTGTAGCTGCCTCATGGCCGTCCGTGCCTGCGGCCAGCTGCAGGGCTTGCTGTGCTCATCTTGCATCACCTTGGTGTAGGGGCCTTCCCAAGCATGACGGCAGCTTCCCCGGCGCGCTCTTTGCCGGGCCTGAGCTGACGGAGAGGCTGTGCACGAGCGGGCAAGCTGAGCAGCTTTGATGTTCTTGCAGGAAGCTGGCCAGCGAGGACCAGGCTCGCGTTTTCATCACTGACGCCCTGTTGACCACTCTGATGTGCGCGCCCCGCTCGGTCTACTCCTGGGACATCGTGGTCACCCGGGCAGGTGCGCCCTGGGACAGTCACCAAGCGCTGTGCTGCATCCTGGCAGGGGCACACCTTACAGTGTCGCCATGTTCCCCGCCTGGTCGCGCACTTCACTTGCCAGCTTGTGTGCTTCAGCTCAACAGGGAGCGGCTCAGCACCACCCGGCAGGCCGCCATGCCTGCCTGGCAATGTGTTCTGCTGCAGAATGTTCAGAGGCTGCCGCCATCCTTCCTGCCCCTGGCCCATTTATGCTGAAGCAGTGGCGCCCCACCCTGCTGCCCCTGCTTGCCCCTGCAGGCGACAAGCTGTTCTTCGACAAGCGGGACGGCAGCAACCTGGACCTGCTGACTGTCGCTGAGACAGCGCCAGAGGCAGTCCCTGAGGACAAAGACAACATCAATGGCGTGCAGCACCTCAGCATTGAGGCCACCGCCACCAACCAGGCCTTCTCCCAGCAGGCAGGTCCCCCTGTCAGCTTGCTGCACCAGGATCACCATGCCCGCCGTCATCATGCTGGGCTGCTGCTGTCTTGCAACACGTCAGGCTTGCGCAAGCTGGCCCCCGTAGCAAGGCCATTTTTCAGCGACTAGGCCCTCTCTTGGCACGTTCGTATTGGAAAGCTTGTGACGCATAATCTGGAGGCGGTGTTGCTGCACAGGCCACCCACTGCTGCACTTTGGGCTGGGGCCTGTCAGCAGGTCTGAGACACTCTGAAAACTCTGTTAAGGGTACCACAGCTTGACTGCCAGACCTGCTGCCACAGGTGCTTGTCAGCAGCGGCAAGAAGTTCAAGTGCGGTGCCCCCCACCCCTTCGTAAACCCTGAGTCCAACGAAGAGCTGGCTGCGACAGCCTACCGGTGAGGGCTGCCAGACTGCCCTCCCCCCTGTCTGCCTGGGGCCCCAGCTTTGCCTGAGGGGGTTGTCAGTGGGGGTGCATCTGTCAGGATAATGGCTGAGGTGGTGTCCTCCTTGCACCTGGAGGGCTGTCAGCAAGGCTGCGCTAGGGCCTCATCTGAGCAGCTGCTGCTTGTGCCTGATGCTGTTGGTGCAATTGTGTGTCTGGGATCGAAGCGTATGGGCTCAGAGCTCTCCTGTCGGGGCTGCAGTGCGGCAGCCCAGCCAGTGCGCATGTCCCTGCATCCAGCTGTCTTGCTGCCTGACGTGCAGGCAATGCTTGCCAGGTTGTGGGCCACTGGTCTCAGCCTGGAAGCACTGGTCGTCACACCTGCCAGGATGCAGCCATGGCAGCACCACGTGTCAGGACCCCGCATGCTCTCAGATGGGCTCGTCCTGGCGTGGTTGCAGGAACCTGATGTCTGATGTCAACTGCAGGGCCACAGGCCTGCGGTCCCTGTACGCAGCCCCTTGCCTTCCCCTACTCCTTCTTCATTCTCAAGCTCTCACACCTGGCCTGCAGGTATCGCAAGTACAAGGTGTCAGAGGATGTGCAGCTGGTGGTGCGCTGCGAGGTAGACGGCGTGATGACCCACAAGGGGCAGGATGAGTTCCTCTCCATCAAGGCGCTGAATGAGTACGACCCCAAGATCACAGGTGAGCAGGGAAGTTGGGGCTTGCTGATGGGCAGGCGCTGCCACCTCCCGGCGCTCCAGTTGCGACTCCCAGCATCACAGGGTAGTAGCAAGCCTTCAGGCAGTGCTGCCATTGCGAAACATCCGAGGAGCCTGTGCCTGCCGGCAGAACAGCTGGATTTCCACGAGCTTGATACTGAAGATCTTGGGCAGAGGGGTCTGTGGCTATTGGGCAGGCGCTGGCGCTTTGCGGCTTCTTGCAGGCATGCACTTGCTGACGGACAGGTGTGAGCCGGCATCTTATGGCTTTGCCAGCCAGGGTGTAGGCAGACTGCAGCAGCTAGCAGACCTGCACGCAGCATGCTGCAGGCAGCTGTCAGCCAAGATGCTCTGGACGTCAGCCATGTGCTGGGCATGAGATACAGGCCGAGCCCTGCAAAGCGCTCTGACATCCAAGGCTCACCTGCATGTGCTCTGCCCAAGCTTCACCTAGCACACTGCATGCAGTGAGCTGGACACCTGCATGCATACTCTGCAGGTGTTGACTGGCGGCAGAAGCTGGATGCGCAACGCGGTGCAGTGCTGGCCACAGAGCTGAAAAACAATGCCAATAAGCTGGCCAGGTGGACGGCAGCTGCGATGATATCAGGGACTGAGCTTATCAAGCTAGGCTACATCAGTAGGCACCACCCACGGGAAAACAGGCACCACACCATCCTGGGCACTCAGGTGGGCTTTGGCAGGGGCAAATGCAGGGTGCATGTCCCCAACAGAGCACCACTCAATTTTGTGCACACTGATGAGATTTGGCGAATATTTCAGCGTGGTGCAATGAATGTGCTGCACATGGCAGGGTGCTGGAGAAAGATGCCAGCTGCATCTTCTGGCACCCTGTGTTGACAGTGCTGTTTCTTACTGCCTGGAGGCATCTGTGCAGCTTAGGCATCTGTGCAGCTTTAGCATGCTGTCATAAGGGGAATTTGGCATGGTTGTTACCCAATACGCGGAGGCCGCCTGCAAACTTTCACTGTGCTGCATGGGCCCACATAGACTGACGTGAGGTCTGCTGCAGGTCTGCAAGTCCAAGGACTTTGCCCAGCAGATCAATTTGAACATGGACAACTGCTGGGGAATTGTGCGCGCCCTGGTGGACCTGTGTCTTAACCTGGACGAGGGCAAGTACCTCCTCGTCAAGGAGCCCAACAAGCCCATCATCAGACTGTACAACGTCCCGGGGGACTCGTTCACCCTTGAGCAGGTGGGGCGTATCTTCACAGTCCAGGTTCTGGTCTGGTGGTGGGATGGTTGACATTCTGCAAGTGCTGCGCTGCATCTGGCTGCACAGTCACCTGTGGTTGCTGTCTCATTGCGACACTGTAACACCTGGTTACCACAGCAAGGCGCTGTTTTAATATACAGTTGCTTGTGTGGTGCTTTCTTGGCAGCTGCCTTCTACCTTGGCAGGGGTGGCAGACGCTTTCAGAAGTGCCATGACCAGTACTCCATGCCTGCTCCCCTGGCTGCTGCAGAATTACTCAGAGGAGCCCATCCAGGAAGATGAAGAGGCACCTGAGGCTGATGCTGGGCAGGAGAAGGTAGAGGACAAGGACGATGAATAGTCACTGGGCAGTGGCACAGCTTATCAATGATCCCACTACAAATTTTCAGATGTCAACAAAGGTTGCGAAGTGACCTTTTTCAGTGCCTGCAATCAGGGCCTCTGAAATGTTCTACTCAAAATGTCACTGGGGATTTGGTGGGCGGTTGTTGGCAGCCGCAACCCTGGATCCCCACTCCAACAGCTCCTTGCTGGTGTCATTCTTGTCAATGATGACTTCCAGAAAGCACAGCCTGCAGACAATCAGGATAGGCTGCAGCCGGAGTTTTCGGCACTCAACAGTACAACTGCAGCAGACGGCAGGTCAGGCTCTTGGGGAGAGCATCTGCTGCAAAGGTGACAGACACACTGTGCACCATGGACTTCCATGCTGACTATGCAGTGCAGCTGCAGGGAGGCGCACTTGTCTTCGTGCTCCGTCTCTGCCGCCTGAATGGCTTCCTGCAGCTCCTCCTCAGTCTTCACCTGCAAACCCCAGAATCAGTGCGTGAGTTGATGGCGACTGCAAGCTGACCAGACAGCTCCTCCACAATGGCATGCTCACCTGGTGCAGCTGGGGCTGCAGCAGGTGAACTTGCAGTCGTGGAATACAGCAGGAATGCAAGCAACGCCAGCATGAGGCTAAGCAGGCCAGCCTGAGACGTTAGCCTAAAACAGCCCCACTCACCACAGCTGTGAAGACATTGCCAGCGCCATTGTCCATTGCTGAGACCACCTTGGCGTACGACCAGACTGCAGCACGGACAGGCATCATCAGCGGTTTGCCTCATATTGGTATGACATGCAAGATCTTGGTGTCACTGGTGCCCACCTGGAATGTAGTTGTAAGGCCTACAGGCGGAGATGACAGCGTCAAACTTTGGGTCTCTGGCACACAGTGTGTGCACAGCCTGTGACAAGGGTGCAGGTGCCTCACCCGTCGTGTATCTGCACTTCTATAGTATATGACGCATTGTTTAGGAGGAAGACAACTGCAGCAGCAGTGAGAACAGTGGTACGAGGGGCGCCAGCATGTGCTGCGTTACATGGAATGCTTCGCTATGTTGCCAAGCCGCTGGGCAAGTCAGGTATTTACAAAAGCTGCGCTATCCCTCTGTCGATCACCTGGATTGAGCTTGTACCTCATGACAGTGGAGATGTCCTGCGGGCAGGTGAACAGGTCGTTCAGAAACAGACATACTGCACAGGACAGCAGAGAGCCTGGAGAGTTGCTGCGGCTGCTCCTGCACAGGCACGCCGCTGTGGACAGAAGCAGCACGCAATGGCGACCCGGCGAACATGTGCTGATCACCGGCACAGAGTACCCCTCAGATCAGCCACCGACCTGGGCTGTGACCTGGAAGGAGCCGTCCCCTATGCAGGCGATGACCCTCTTCTTGCCACGCAGGGCGGCTGAGTAGCCAAGCAGCGCTCCCACTGACCAGCCAATGCTGCCATATTGCATCTGCAGAGCAGCAGATGTCAGCAGCAGCCTGCAGGGTTGAGTGAACAGCAGAGTGATGGAGGCTCAAACCCCACCTGGAAGTCATACCTGCACACAAGCACAAGGGGTGTCAGTGCTGCAAGAAGTGAGGCACCCAGCCACAGGCACGTTGATGAGCTGCCCCAAGAGGCTGGTGCACACAATGCAGGTAAGATGCAAGGACTCACATGCAGCCCTCTGGCAGCTTCAGCTTCTGCCCATTGAACCAGGCGTCCCCTGTCTCTGTGATGACAGCTGAGTGAGGGGTCAGCATGCCCTGCACCCCACTGCACTGTCTTGGCCCAGAGTGCTGGCTCAGACTGCATTTTCGTTGCTGGACGAGCAGAGGAAGGTCTGCAGTGAGGGTGCCTGCTGAGCAGGGGTCTCACCTGGACATGCTTGAACAGGTTCTTTGTGCGCAGAGGGGTGCCAGGCTCCTGTGCAGGGACCTCAGGCGAGGGCATGTACCTGCAGCAGGCATGCACCCGGGCGAGTCCCTCACGCAGCAAGACAGGCACTGGCCACAAATGCGACATTGTTCGACCACCCACACACAACACTCTGGACTTTCCCGACATGGCGCAGACTCTGTACGCAAAGCTTACAGGGCATGCCCATACATGCTGCCAGGGCAGTACCCAAGAGTGGGTGCATGCAAACCATGCCCACAGATGGTGTAGGGGCTGCTCAAGACGGGCCAGCCTATACAGGCATGTGCGTGCGGGGAGATGCCTGCAGGCGTTGCAGAGCCAGCCCGAAGCGCTGCCAGGCAGCCCTCAATGGGTGCACAGCACATCTCTGCATGGTGCAGGGCCTGCTCACATGCGCTGGTAGTTGTCGAAGGCCTGGCTGTTGGCCTTGAGCTCCTTGGCCAGCTCGTGCAGGAAGTCGGACATCAGCACGCAGCCAAAGGTGGCCCTGCCTGCCACCGTCACCCTGAAGTCCTGGACCTGCAGGCGCGGCACACCAGAAGGCCTGGAGCTCCCAAGCTGTGCAGGCCGCGGCAAGGCACCCACCGGAGCGATGCCAGGGGCGCCACTGCAGACACTCCCCAAGGTGCCCTGGCTGACGGGTGCTGATGTGGCGCAGGAGGGGGCAGGGGCAGCAGACGCGGCACGCAGCCACCAGGCTCACATCAACCATCTTCTCCTGCTTCAGCAGCAGGGAGTACCCCACTGAGCTATAGTCATTCTGCACTGCTCCAGCAAAGAGGTAGGCATCGGAGGCCTGCACAGCAGGGAGGCAGCAGTGGGCAGGGCACCCATGCATGCACATGGGTATGCTGCTGGCTGTGGCTGCCACAGCAGCTTTGATGTCGGGGGTGCATGTGTGGGCGGGCCCTGTGCAGTGCAGACCCAGAGGGGCCAGCTGCAAGTGCCTCTGCCCACCTCGACAATTTCGACTGTGAACGGCGTCGAGACTTGGCCCCAGTAAGAGCCAATGAAGCGAGGGTGTGTCTCTGGGAAGAAACTCTTTGCATTGGGCATCACTGCCACAGCGTATTCAGCTGCAAAGGGCCAAGGGGTATCAACATTTCAGCTGGCAAGCACCGCTCTGCAAACACGACATCTTTCTGCGAGGAGTGGGGCAGAGCTGCTTGGGGCCCAGCTGACAGCATGCACGGCGCGGCAGCAGGGCCCCATGTGGGCTGCAGTGGCACCAGCCATGCGCATGGCTGGTGCCACTGCAGCCATGCATGTGCAGCAATGCAGCCCTTACATGCTTCCGCCACCTCCATGAACTGCTCCTGGGCTTTACAGGGCCACCGCACCTTGACGCCTGCAACCATCACCTGCAGAGGGCAGTGTGCAGGCTTGAGACAGGCCTCCTGCTTGCCGCACGACAGGTCGACCACAGCTGACGCAGCAGCACCTCAGAGCTGAGACTGGTGGCTGAAACAAGTGCAAAGGGTCGAAGCAGAAAGCCCCTGAAGCAGGCTTCCCAGGGCCTGTGCTGGGTCACAGGTGGAGCTGCCTCCCCCGTGCTCACCGGGCGTGTGGCCTTATTGAGGAAGCCTGCAGCCTCCTTGACAGCTGCACGAAGGCTCTGGGGGTTGGAAAGACGCGGGAACAGGGAGAAGGGGACGGTGGGGGTTTCGAAAGTGGGATGAGACAAGCCTGCCAGGTTGCAGCAGATGCTGATGTACACTGGCTTGCTGTGGCGCATTGCGTTGGCGACAGCCCTGTCGATGAGGGCATGCCCTTGTTCCACATTCTGAATGATCACCTGCAGGCATCAGCCAGCGTAGCTGGTGAAAGCAATGTTGGGTTCAGGGGCATGCAGTGGCCAGGCCGTCCCAGCCCTGCTGCCTGCAAGCTGTGCCCGTTTTGGTTCCTTGCGTGGGCGCGCTGCGCTGTGTGCTGCTCACCTGGTCGCAGGTGACCTCCCTGAAGCACCTGCGTCAATGCAGCAGCAGTGACTCAGCAATGTCCCAGGGCAGCAAGCCGACCCAAGGCTTGGCATTTAATGGCAGGTGTGAGTGCAGAGGTGCAGCCGCCGGCAAAGTACGGCAGCACCCTAAGTCCTTAGGAGCTGTGGGACATGTGGCACCCACCTGAACTCCTGCATGCAGAAGTGTCCAGCTTGACGTATGACACCTGTGGAGCAAGGCAGGCAGAAGCTCCAGAGGCTGTGCACCCACCTGCATGAAGTCGGTTTCGCCGATGGTGTGGTGCAGGATCCTGGTGGTGCCAAAGTCATTGCTGCAGCCAGGGTGGGTCAGCACTACTGGAGAGCAGCTCCAGAATGAACAGGGCCAGGGCCTGAGGGCTTCAAGAGGCAAGCTCAGGCTTCCATGAACCTTACAGAAGATGCCTCACCTGTTGGGCCCACCCACAACACAAATGACTGGGAGGTCTTCTGAGTAAGCACCAGCAATGGCGTTGATCACACTGAGGCCACCCACTGTGAAGGTGACCACACAGCATCCTACTCCCTTGGCTCTGGCATAGCCATCTGCTGCATAGCCAGCATCTGCGGGCAGCACAGGCGGGGTCAGCTGCAACTGTTGCTAACAATTGGCTTGCCCTCGACAAACCAGCCCCTGGCATGAGAGCTCACTGAGCTCGTTGCAGGTGTTGATCATATTCAGCTTGGGTTCTGCAAGAAGCTGGTCCAGCAGGAGTAGGTTGAAGTCCCCTGCAGGGACATGAGTTAGTTGGTCCTGGCCAATGAGCTTCAGGTCGCATGCCTCAACCCAAGCTGAGCAGCATTCAGTATCGGCCCAAGCCAGACTGAGTGGCCCAAAAACCCCCTCTGATGCCACTGCGTCCACAACCGGGCAGCAACACGGCACGGCTCACCAGGGACTGTGAACCAGTCCTGCAGGGCAGCATGCTGACATGAGTGGCAAACTAGATGCATGAGATGACGTAGCTGCGTGCTCCGGGCTCTCAGGGGACTGATCTTGGCATCGATCTTGCTGCTCTCACCTTGACGCCAACCTCGGCCAGGCGTGAGGCAAGATGCATGCCCAAGGTGCGCCCCATTGCAAGGCTCTGCTACAGATTTTTGTGTTGATCTGGCGCGAGGGCTTGATCACACGATGGCCTACGAAAGCCCTGACCTGTCTTTGACCCCGGCTCCGGAACCAGGGCACTAAAGAAACGTCTCAATTTCTGCAAAACAAGCCTTGCAATCCAAGAAGCAGCACAGAGACAAAGAGGGTGTTAGGGCTGAGAAGGATAACACTGCTGCACTTCAAAAATGTCACTTGCCATTGGCCGAAGGCTGGACACAGGGTTTCAATGATGCCAGAAAATCAGAAACAGCCGTCAAGTCCACAGACCATGTCCTCCAGGTTCTCACGGGTCACTGGGATGGCCCACCTGCCCAGGTGGGCTGTGTAGTTGATGCACCGGATGGTGCCGTTCTGCTCAGACACGTCACCAAAGGGAAACTCAATGATCGTCATGCCCCCGCAGTCACTCCTGCAGGCAGCAATGCGTTCTCGTCGCCAGCAGTGCTGCTGCAATGCACCATGCAAGCCAGGTGCCCCACCTGAACATGGAGACCCTGTCCTGCCCCAGACCCAGGCACATGCACAGCATGGCTGCAATGACTCCCGAGTGGCCCACAACTGCCACCGTCTGGCCACCCTGCGCCTGTGCAGCCTCCACCACCTGCTTCCATGCTCGCAGCACACGCTCCCACAGGCTGCTCAGGGGCTCGCCACCCTTTGTGTTGCCGCTCAAGGCCTCACTGCGCAGCTGCAGGGCAGGGAAGTTGGAGGATGGTGAGGGGCAGGCATGACCCGTGGGTCTGTCGAGGCACAGCTGCAGCTCCGCAGCCTCAGAAAATGCAGCACAGGGCAGACACAAGATAGCACCGGTCTCATGAAGCACGCATGGCCTGTGTGAATGGTGCCGCTGCAAGTCAGTTGTTGCAGCCATGCCCTGGAAGGCAGGCTTTTCAGCGACCTAGAGGGCTCCGCACCCGCGCAGTGGGCTCGCCCTCCCACTCCCCAAAGTCGCGTTCTGTCAGCTCCTCCATCTGCTGCACAAAGGGCGTCACCCCAAAGTTCGTCAGGCTCTGCAGCTTGCTGATGGTCCGAGCTGTGTCAGCTGACCGCTTCAGGGGGCTGCTGAAGAGCGTGTCGATCTGCAGCAGACAGGCACCTTTCGATACAGCTGATGGCCGCCCCGTGTCCACTCCCAAACGCTGCTCCGTGCCTTGCAGGCAGGCTCTGGCTGTCTGGCTCTCCACATATAAATGCAGCTCAGGGCAGGTGTCCCGTGTGTGCAAAGAAGCCAGTGCCTTCAGTGCCAAGCGTTGACTGCATAACACACCCTCCTGCTGGTTCCCCACCTTCATGTCCATCAGCAGCTCAGCCGTCTTGTTGGCCTGCACTTCCCCCAGGGGCGTCAGCGCCTCGTCCTTGCGTCCCAGCAGCAGGCCGTCCTCTGTGCTGTAGGTGGCCCCATGGCGGATCATGACGATGCGCGCAGTGGGCTTTGGGACAGAGCTGTCCTCAGGCGTGAATGGCGGCCCCGGGCTCTGCAGGACACAGCTTCAATTGGGCACCTAAGGGCTTGCATGCCCAGGTGGCAGCTTGGTGGCAGGCATAGGAGCTGCCTGTGACCGCTAAGCAGGCACAGGCACCCATCTTGTGAAAGGCTGTAGCCATGACACCCAGACTGTCACCGCCCTCAACGCCCTGTCCCCAAGACCACACAGCACCTCAGGAAGTCATGTCACCCCTCTGCCATCCTAGCACCAGATGCAGGTAGCCATGCAAAGCACTGACAGCAGACGTGCCTGGTTGAGCCTGTCAAGTGTGACCAGCGGAGGCCCGCCCTCCTGCGGCTGGAAGTCCAGCACAGTGGTGGCGCCATTGCTCTGCAGGAGGCGCCGGAAGTAGGAGGGGGGCAGCCCTGTGGCTGTGGCGATCATGGCCTGGTTGACTGCGTTGTGAGCCACCACCAGGGCACAGCGCATGCCCTCAAGGTTTAGCGTCTGCTGCCATGCCAGGGAGGCCCGGTGCCACAGCTCCCTGCACAGCAGCAGCAAGCAGAAATGCTGGAATTTGCTGGAGTAATGAGCCTGCCGGCATGCATGATGTCTGACAGCAGATGTCTTGTGCAGGCTGAGAGGTGCACGGCATATGCCACAAGAGGGAGGAATTGCGACGCCTCTGGGACATGAGCTGTGCAGCCCGTGTCACACAAAGTGACAGGAACCACAGCTGAGCTGCTCTGCGCCTGGGCCTCATCTCGACCATGCTCAGCCATTGAGAGTGGTGGCATGGGGACAGACCTGACAGGTGCGCGCCCGTCGATCATGAACTCGGCAGCTTGCTTCTGCCACATGCGGTACTGTTCCCCATAGCGGTCCTTCCCTTGCTGCTTGATCAGGCCCTGTACGTGCAGGACAGCCCAGCATCAGCAAACCAGGTGTAGCTTGGGCTCGTGAAGTGCACTGGCCTGTGGACAGCCCCTGCCAGCACAAGCACACTGGGAATCAGTATGGCAGCTTCAAGGTGGCTCCCCAGTCAGGCCTGGCGCATCATGCAGCCCGCTCCACAAGTTGCAGGATGTGCGCAGCAGGATCATGGCAGATGCAGCAACAAGGCGCAGCTGTCTGCTTCTGATTTGTTCCAGGTACAAACTATGTGTGCAGGAACTGAAGTGGCAGGTGCAGCACCAGTCTGAAGTCAGCCCTGGCCAGGCATCCTTCCTGGTGCTCAAGAGGGCAGTCAGACAACACTGTATGCCATGGCAGGCACCTGGAAAGAGTAGAGGTCAATCTCCCTCAAGCTGGGCAGGACTTTGACTGGCCCCTCGCGGGCGTTCCACACAATTTCTGCGGTCTCCTTGGCGCGCTGCAGTGGGCTGTGGATGAGCATGTCAAACTTCTCCTTCTCCAGCTGCAGGCAGGGAGAACACCAGACAATGCTAGCTGTCACCTCGCTCAGCAATACTAGCCTATCACAAGCTGCATATGGCAAAACCCATTCCTGTAGCATGAGGCCAGTCTTGCACCCCCATTGAGGGTGACAGTGCTCTTGCTGGCACATCACAGGCGCCTGTATCTTCGCAGCAGATGCGCAGAGTGTGCTTCACTGAACAGCTGCTGCCGCACCAAGATTCTGGTTGTGTCAGCCTGCGCCTGGCCACGCTTAGTCAAGTAGGAAAAGTTGGAGCTCCCCTGCACCCGCCCCTCTGCATTCCAGGTGCTCTGCCCATGCCGCACCAGAACGATGCGCTTGGGGCTGTTGATGGCAGGCAGTTGCAGGGGCGGGGCATCCTCTCGATCACCTGCCCACATACATGACAAGGGTTGGCTGCACAATGCTCGGAGGTGCAGTGCAGGAAGGTCACATCCATGCTCATCATGCAGGGCTGCTACCATAGGCGTGTGCGCCCTGCAGCAGGCCCAGCTGACCTAGCTCTGAAAATTCATCGCTGCCCTTCCATGTGAAGTCCTCCTCTGCGACCTGTGATCTGGTTGATGCTGGCGCCTCTGTTGCACTTGCGCAGCATACAGTGGACCCACTGGGCTGCTGCTGTGCCTGCTGTATGGCCTGCTGCTGCAGACGCAGTGACCCTGTGTGACTGGCTTGTCTTGTCAGAGGAATGGCTGCTCTCGGAAATGGCTGGCCAATGCCATTGAGGCCAGCATTCGGGAGAGGAGATGTTTTCATGTCGACCTCAGCGCCATGCATGCATGCGAAGAGCCTGACGTCAACACTTCACCAGGCTGCCCTGCATAAATTGTTGGTGCAGACTGCAGAAGGCCCCTGATCTGATCAGGCTACTTCTGCTTCTGGCAATTTAGAGTTAAGGTACAACCGATAAGGTACAACCGATAAGGTACAACCGATTCTGGCTCCCCTACAGTGCCACCCCCGGCTGGACAGCTTGCGTCTGAAAGCTAAGATTATTTGCATAGCATCAAATTGGAAGATGTCCTAAACACTCTTCAACATCACAGGCATGCACGCTGCACGTGGGCTGAAAAACTAGCTTTTCAGCAACAGATGGGGCAGCTGGACACTACCAACCAGGCCATTTGCAGTGTTCAGGAAGGAGGGGAAACGGGAGGGAATGGCCTCATAACTGCTGTCAGGTTGCAGGATGGTGCCGAGCATTGTGTGGCCTCTCCTGTCTTGTGGAAAGGTGATCTACAGCTGTAGCCAGGTTGAACCAATCTGCCTCCAGTCAAAGGCAATTGGTGCCTGCAGCAGGTGGTCTGGGATGCCGAACCCCTCACATAGCCTTAGTGCAACTTTGCCGTCGTCAGCTGCCAGCTTGCTGCACAGCCCATTGACCTGTATCCTGATGGCAGCTGCGTGGGTGCCTGCAGGGGCAGCGGCAAGTGGTGACATGGCTGCTTGTAATCCAGGTGACAGCCTGATGAGCAGGAACAGCGCAAATTGTAATGCTCACCTTGCAAAATGCCGGCTGCCAGGTAGAAAGACAGACTACGCTCCACCCTGGTCACACCGTACAGAACTGCCAGCACCTGTGCAAAAGCAAAAATTAGGTTCAGAGACAATACTGACGTGAGCATACCAAGCATGAAACACGATCTCGCTACAGCAAGGCAGGACCTCTAGCTGCAATAGGCTGTGAATCAGCAATACCTTCAGCGCAGCCTGCATGGGCTTGGGGGCAGCAGCTGCCTCCTCGATGAAGCCCTCAAAGGCCACCCGTTCAATATGAGCCCACCCCAGGGCCACCACCTGATCCAGCTCAGCCTCAAAGGCCTCTGTGGCAGCCACTGCTGCCCTCTTGCCTGCAGCAGGGCCTGAGGACTGACAGATGAAAGGCAAAGTGTCCAGGAGAGTCAGAGGCAGCATGATCTTGCACGCACCAGGTTACAGCATGCCGCAAATCGGGCACAAGTGGGGTTGTAGAGGTGGCTGAAAGGGTCAACAGGACGTTTTGCAACCTTCAGCATCACGCATGTGGTTGCAGCTGAGGAGGCCCAAGAAGACCTCACGAGCGCCTGAAAAGGTTGGTCAGGAGTCTTTAGAGCAGTGCAACCCCGTCAGGGTGGCTGGACTGTGACTGAGACTGACCTGAGCCAGCGCCCTTAGATGCCCTCGTCATGGCCAGACCGATTTCTGCTGTCAGCATCTGCTCCCTGAAGGTGAGCAGGCCGGCGATCTCCTCCGGCCCAGACACAGCTGGCGAAGAGATGGTGGGCCGCTGCGGCCGCTTCGGCGCCTTCATGGCAGCATCCAGCAGGCCCTTGGACACCTGCAGCGCACAGAACTGGAGTTATGAAAGCCGGTTGGATCTCGAGCGGGCGCCGGCAGCTGTCGGATGCGCATCGGGCACCGCCAAGTTGATGCGGGCACTGGGCACAATGGTGCAGGTTCATCAGCTCATCAGGAACAGCTGGGCATTCCGCTGCAGGCTCAACATCTGACACGCTCACCTGCTGCATGAGCACTGTGTTGTCGCCCTCAAAAGTCACGTCCACGTTCATGTCTGTCGCCATGGGCCTGCACGGCAGAGAACCTGCCTGAGGGCCTGCTCATGATTGAGCAGAGAAACCAGCAACGCTACTCACAACACGATTGCCCGGCCGCAAGGCACCTCAGGCTCACCCGATCTTGTTGGCTGCCAGAAAGCCCTGGCCGCCGCAGCACTCCCGGCAGTGCTGCAGGATCTCGACCCGCCCCCAGGTGGCTGCAGCCTTGATGCCGCTGGACAGGATGTGGATGGCCTTGGCATCCTTGGGGTCCTTCTGCACCACCATCGCCTGCAGGACGGAGTGTGGCACATGCCGCCTGTGCGCTGAGATGGCCAGCTAAGAGGCAGCGGGCGTCCCGCAAAGCTGCTCACTCGGCGTCTGGCGTAGGCTGACGCCAGTGCAGGCAGCAGTGGGGTGCACCCCTTCAGCTTCAGCTTGAGCTTGGACAGGTGATCAGCATGCAGAGAGGCGAACTCTGGACAGAGCAGCACAGCCTGGCTACTGACTCCCAAGTCCAGGCAGGGCTTCACCTTGAGTTTCAGCATTGCCAGATGCATGGCATAGGTGGAAGCCAGGCCTGGCAGCAGCCTGCGCTGGTGAGTGACGTACTCCATCACCCTCCTCTCCCCAAACTGCGGCCGCTTGCAGGCATACCGGATGGCAATGGAGGTGCCGATCTTGGAGGCGTCAATGGCCCCCTGCCCAATCAGCATGCGGCCTGCAGCCAACAAGACACTCAGCAGTGCTGACCTTGCCCGCCCTCAAAGCCAGAGAGGGTGTAGCGAGACTGCATGCTCACCTGTGGTCAGGCCGCCCACGGTGACACCAAAACGGGCTGAGACAGAGGGGATTCTAGAGCTGTAAGTGCCATCTGGGGCCACGGATGCGTACGCATCCAGCAGAGCATCGCGGGGCACACGAGCCTGCTTGAACCACATCTGCCCATTGTCCACACCCTGCAGCAGCATGTCCATGGGTCAGCGTCCCCTGAATGCCCTTGCAAGGGGCCACACTGCAATGAGAAGTGACAACCATGTTGCACGTTTCAACCAGGACTTAAGCAGCCAGAGCTGGTGCACAACAGAGCTGGGGGACATGTTGGTCCCAGAGTTGCTTATGTTTCAGCAGCAGGGGCCCACATTGAGGCCCATCTTGGGCCCATTGTCCCGGATGGTGACGCCTGGTACAGGGCTGCCATCATCGTTCCTGATGCGCACCACAAAGACATGGGGCCCCTCCCACTTGCCATTGATGGTAAGCTGCGCAAACACTGTGCAGACCTGCACAGACAAGGGAGCTATGAGGGCCTGTGCAAGCCAAAGAGACCTTCACAGCTCAATTTGAGGGTTTTGCCTTTTGCAACACCTGTAAACTGCAGAGCAGCCGACATGCTTCAGACCTGGCCTGAGCACATGCCCCACCTTGCCATGCTGCGCAGCACCGCCGATCCAGAACTTTGAGGCTGTGTCCTCAGGTGTGACAATCACAAATTCCTGGGTCTCCTTGTCATAGGTGGCCTGCAGTCAGGGAGGCCAGTCAGTGACCAAGACTCTGTGAAGCTGCTCAAGCCTGTTCCATGTGACCTCAGGGCTGCAAGGGCCGGAATGGTGCCTTTCTGCCCACCTACACCGCAAATCCGTTGCAAGGGCTCGCAGGAGAGCGCACACAGCAAACAGGAGGATGCCGCCCCTGCTGACCTGCGTCTCAATGCCCATGACATTGCTGCCATGCCCCAGCTCTGTCATGCCAAAGCAGCCGGGCCAGCTAAGATCGTCCAGGTGAGGCAGCACAGCCTCGTGATGCTTGGCTGTGCCCAGCTTAGCGACAGTCCCCCCGCAGAGGGTGAAGTGCACGCCTGCCTGCAGATCACCGCTTGCGCCGTCAGACCTTTTGAATCTGTGATGATGTGTGCCTGAGATCGAAATTGCTACAGGGACCTGCCTTGATTGATAGAGAATAGTCGCACAGTGCCAGAACCTCCAGACCTGCCATAAACTTGAGGGGATCTGCAGAGCAGGCAAGCCAGCTGCTGGGCTCTGTTACTGCAAGGGCTGCAGCATGCCCACTGTCAGCGTTTCAGGACAGACGCCATGAAGATATGCCAATGCAAGAGCAAGCAGGCACTGCTGCCGGGGCTACCACTGCAGCGCGCAGCATGCTTGCTGTCATGTCAGAGGTTGCACAGCAGCGCCCTGCTGTCAGCTGCAGCAGGCTCACTGTCAATGTAGTCCTTTGTGACGAAGTAGCGACGGTCCACAAACTTCTGCAGGCGCTCCAGGGTCTGCTGCCGGAACTCCATGACACTGAGGTAGTAGTTGGCCTTGTACAGGGGGTCCTGCAGTCAACACCAGAGGCTGCTCATGTGCTGGCGCCTCTGATGAGCCATGAGCTTGTGACACACTCCCAGACATTCAGCGCTGCTTCTCACTGCAGAGGACCCCAGCTTTTCATACACCCTGCTGACATGGCGGCAGCTGAGGTGGCACTCATCAGTAATGTGCTGGCACCTTCAGAAACTCCATCATCTGATCACGCATCTCCACATTGTCCCTAGTTGCCCAGAGGTACAGGGCACGGGGGCTGAAGTCAGCAGACAGATGGGTCTCGGAGTCTTCTGTCAGCTGCTGGGCAACATCCTCAAAGCTTTCCAGCCCAACGGCTGAGGTGAGGTGCCTGCTCAGCACTTCCACACGTCGGCCAGGCTGCTGCTGAGCCATGACCTGAAACTGAGGCGTACTCTTTCTTAGACTGCGGGTGGGGCTGCTAGTCTGTTCCGGGGCGCAAAAGCAGGTATCTAGGGGGCATCAGGTCAAATTCACTTGCATCCTACTCCCATTCTACATTGCCTTTCCACCCAGCATGCAAATGCCAACGCCCTGACAGGGGAGTGGCATGGATCCCCTGACGGCTTCTCTATGCAGCCAGAATGATGAAGAGCACCTCTGTACAAATGGGCCAGCCAATGGTTCCACAAGCAACCTGAGGCAGCTTGAAGCCTCAACAGAAGCCTCTGATACTGCTTCACGCTCAAGGCTCCTGCCGGCTAAGATCACCAGTGCAGAAGCAGGCAGTGCGGGGAACCAAAGCCAAAATTACTGCCAAAATGATGCCCTGCATCCGCTGAGCCCCCAGGCCAGCACATCCTCCTCCAGCTTGCACAGCAGCACTGGCACAGAGCATGCATCCCCGCTCAATGGAAGCGATCCTCAACCTGATGCGCAGAAGCCAAGTTCATCAGCAGATGGCCTGCACAAGGGCCGCTGGCGCACCGCACAGGACGCAGAGCGTGCTGTGCACTCGCTGAATGGCAGGCAAGCACCTAGGCCATCTCAAGAGCCGATACGTACACACTGCTCCGCATTCTCAATGAGACAAAGCAGCCCAAGATGTCATTGCTTTGTCCTGGACAGCTGCCTCGTCTGCTGCACATTCGGTCAGCAGGCATTGCGTCCCCGCTACCCTGTCGATTGCCAGACGTCCCTGCCCCAGCCTTAGTGATGTAGCCCGCAACATGGCTGTGAGCTTTGCGCACTGACACAGCAGCTGGCCTGTACAAATGTCACGGGTCAAGGCTGCACTGAATCCCCAGACTACCACCCTTTGACACCATGTCAGCAGTGCCTCGCCATCACCATCGCTGGTTCGCACAGCAGGCACTTCGGGTGTCCTGCAATCCTGGCTACTGAGCTTAGCTCCCTGGCTGCTGGCTACGGCAGGGACATTGCCACCTCCCCCCCCCCCCACCTTGCGGCGTTTGCACACTCCTGCGTTGCTGCCCGGCGAGCCCATTTTCCCCGCCGCCTGCCTGCAGCGCCAGTGCCAGCGATATTGCCCGCAGCGCGGCAGGGGGCGCTGCTGGGCTGACCCGCCAGCTGGTGCAGCATGCCATCCGCCTGGGCAACTCTGTGCTGCACCAGGACGCGAGCATCAGCTTCCAGGCCATTGCGCGCAACCCCTCCCTGGCACGTCAGGCGCGTGCAGAGCTGGAGCACCACCATCGAGGCAGTGATGTAGCAGGTCAGCCCAGCCCGCGCATCCCAGTTGTTTCCTTTGCCTCTACATTGCACTCATGAATGCGCCTTGGAGCTGTGCTCTGCTCGTGCATGCGCCTCTGCTTGCACCTGGCCTTCGCCTGACATTACTCCTCCATGATGCTGCTGCCACTCAGGTAAAGGACCCGCTTGGCCATCACTGCCAGTCACCAGTCCCTGGGCAGGAGGGGCACCCAGAGCCCCTCCGATGGCAGCATGTAGCCCTGTTCAGAAGCCTCCCTGCAGGGGCCCTGATGCCCACGAGGCGAAGCTGGAGCAGGAGTGGGCCTCCCTGGCAGCTGCCTGCTGCAGCCTGCAGCTTTGTGGGGCCCCGAGGCAGTGCAACCCCCCTGCAGGCTCCCTGATGTATGCCCACGACGCGGAGCTGGAGCGCCAGTGGGCCTCCCTGGACGGCATCACTGCTGACGCGCTGGAGGAGAGCCGCATCAACTGGGAGCTGGCGGGGGTCATCTGCGCCCGCATGAACGCCAGCCGCCGCTCCACAGAGAAGCTCCTGGGGGTGCTGCAGGTGTGGCTGCAAACACTGCTGCCTTGGTGTGATGGTGCCTGGGGGTGCTGCAGGTAGGCCGCACCTGCATGTCTCCCGGCTGGCGCTTGCTGCAAGCCACACTTGCAGGCATGCACTCCCCAGCCTGGAACCTGTCAAAAGCTTCAGGCTGCTGTGGGGACAGCTGAGCCCCCGATATACGCCAGGCGCTGCTCCACAGAGAAGCTCCCAACAGTGCTGCAGGTGTGCCTGCCAACACTGCTGCCTGTTTGTGATGGTGTCATCGGCGCTGAATGGAAAGCAGCAGCAGGCACCACCGACCTGCTCCCCTGCCTTCTCATGCTTGGCCTGCTTTGCCCCTGCACGTCTGCCAACTTTGCAGCATGCACGGAGTGCTACAAGTGTCCACTGATTGAGGGCTGCTGACATCCGAGACGCACCTTTGCTCGCCACCAGCACGGATAGTGGCTGAGACGACCTCTGCCAGGCTGGGACGATACTCTGCTGACTGCAGGCTGGGAGCGGCTGCAACAGCCTATGCCAAGGCTGGGACTCTGTTTCACTTCCTACAGGCACTGGGTGCGGCTGAGACGGCCTATGCCAAAGCCATGACTGCTATCAGCCACGTCCCCTTGGCGGCTGAGCGCGATGGGGACACCCTGCGCGCCGCGCTCAATGCGTTTTCAGACCTGCCTCAGACGGTTGCTCAGACCCACAGCGCGCTGCAGATTGGGATGAGCACCGTGACGCGCAGCCTGCACGAGGTAGTCACCGAGCTCAGGTGGGGCTGGGACAGCTGACCGCACAAGGGTAGTGTGGCAAGCAAGCGGCCAAGTTGCTGCCGTCAACTCACGATATCAACCCCTGCTGCATGCCAGCAGCAGAGCTTCTGCATGCTGCCTCTGGCAGAGCTGTTGAGGCAACCAACCTGTGAGAGGTGGGCACTTGTTGAGCCAGCCTGGTATGTGGAGCCAGCCATCTGCTCTGCTGAGCCACAGTATCTCATGTGGGGGTGCATGTGGGGTTGCTGGCTTCCCTGCGCCAGGGGGGGTTGCCAAAAGCTCATGCCACACGGCTGCCGGATCACCCCGCAACATGTCAGGCTGTGGACTTTCAAGTGCAGTCCCCCTGGCTGTGCAGGCAGCACACTTGCACCAGGCAACATGCTGGCTTGCGTTGGTTGGTGCAGCAGCATGGTTGGTGATGGCGCCTGAGACTCTGTCCCCCCCGGCTGTGCAGGCGGGGCTGCCTGGAGTTGCAGCAGACCAGCGCACGGCGGCACCACGCCGTCGAGGAGGCGCGACGCAGCCTCCAGCAGACCTTCATCGTCCACCAGGACTGCTGCAGGTGGGCAGCGAGCCTGCAGGGATGCTGCCTGCTCCCACGTGGAGTCCAGAGACAAGTTGTACCTCTCAGTCTGTGCCTGTCAAATCATTCCTGTCAGGTTGAATCAACTCCGGCATGAAGAGCCTTTCACCTTGTCAATGCCATATGAGTGCAATCCCTGTGTAGGCCTTTGGACTGCTGCAGAGCCTTTACTTGCGCCTTTCTCCTGCTGCTGAGACTGGCTGGTCATGCTGTATTCATGTGCCTCCTATGCACCCGCAGCACGGACCCCTCGGCCTGCTTGCCGCATGCGCTGCCTTCATCATCTGCCCTGGGCTGCAGATCCTTTGATCTGGCCATGATGGAGCGGCGGCGGCATCGCAGCGGCAGCGCTGTGCGTCCTGTGGAGCATGATCCCTGGCTGTCTGAGTCCCACATGGTGCAGGGCTACGCCAGCCTGCAGCAAACTCAGATACTGGAGCGGGAGTTCCTTGCAGCGGCCTTTGAGCTGCTGAGGGGCCTGGAGGAGCGGAGGATGGACCTCGTCAAGAGGGCCATTGAAGCCTACCTTCAGTGCTACAGGTTGGCAGCTCTGTGCTGGCCCAGATATTGAGGGCTGCACTGAACAGGGTCATCAGGGCTCACCTGCCATGCTGGGGTTCAGCAAGCCCCATGGCGGCCCCAGAGATGGGGGCCTCCTGCATGGAGGCATCTCCTGGATGACGAGATGCAGTGCACCGCCTGTGTGCGGCATGTCCTTCAACAGGAAACCATGGGGCAGCCACCAGGTATGTGTGTAGACGCATATGCACCATGCTGCATATCAATCAGGCCATAAGTTTACATCAAAAACGCAGTGTGCAGGCTGCAGGTGCCCCTCTCATGCACTGCAGCCTATGCATCCGAGGCACTCATGGCACCTCAGGAGATCACCATCTCATATGTTGCATACAGCCAATCACCCTTCATGCGCCACCTGCAGGACCAGCCTGGGGCCCTTGAAGCACAACACGGAGGAGCTGCACAGCATGCTGGAGCGCGTCAGCAGCTCTGAGGACCTGCTTGAGCTGTCCCAGTCTGCAGCTGCTGCCAAGCAGACAGGGGCAACCCTGGCAGCCCGGCAGGCAGAAATACTGGATTCTGTGTCTCAGGAGCTGCTGTGCAGCCCAGAGATCATCAGGTGCAGTCTGCTTGCAGCCTGGTGCTGTTTCCTGCCCACAGACAGGGGCAAATCTAGATTACAGGGATCTGCAGTGTCCTGGTTCTGAGGGACGCAGGCTGCCGCCTTCCTCGCTGCTTCACTCAAGCTGTTCCCTTGGGATGTACAGGCAGGGAGAGATGGCGCAGTGGCTCCCTCACAAGCAGCAGTGGAACAGTTTGCATTTCATTCTCACGCGTGCGGGCTTCCTGCACTGGTGCCAGTCTTTTGAGGAGCCGAGACCGGTGGACTGCCTCAACCTGGTGCGATGCCAGTTCCAGGCTGGTGAGGCGCCCATCTTGAATTTGATAGAGTCCAGCAACCATGCACTGAACCTCTTTGGCCACAAGACACGCATCATATCGCTGAAAGCCAACAGCATAGAGGATTGCTGTGAGTGGGCAATTGGTTTGCGCGAGGCAATTGCGAAAGCCACCGGCAGGACACCAGAATCAAACTAAAATGCATGAACCCTTTCCCCCCTTTGTCTTGCCCCCCGTTTACTTAACTGAGCTTCTGTAGAATTGGTTGATACATGACTTAGATGCTGGCGTGAGGTTTAGAAGGGGTCAGGATGCTGCAGTTGGCAATGGCTTGCCTGGGATCCTCACAACCTACAGGCAGGCAGAAAAGGTATTATTGCTGGACAGAGGTGGTAGGGGACTTCAAAGCAAAGAAGCCTGCATCAGATTTACCTTGTACTCTCTAACACTGGCACCCAGCCTGAAAATGGATCCTAATTTGAGAGGGCGCGGCATGTTGGGCCTTATCCAAACACCATCAAGATTTGTTCTGTGAGCTGCAGAGGACAGCACTGGCTAAGCTCTCAGGCAGACACGGGCTGCACAGTCAGGGTGCAGGGAGCAGCAGTTCTCACCTGAGCCCAGGTCTGTCAGGAACAGCTGGCCACTGTGGTCTGTGCTGAGGTGCGCATGCTGCCTGGACACAGACAGGTGCTCCACGACCACCTCGCAGTCGGGCTGGCGGCCAAAAATGCAGCGCTGGCCCGGATTGATTTGATCGATGAGGATGTGCCCCATAGACTTGCCCTGCCGCAGCACCTCAACAGCCACTGCTGCGGGGGAGTCCTCCAGTCTGAGCACAAGTGCTGTCGTGGCGTCCCTGCAGAGCATCTGTTCTGTTTCATGGGTTTTGCATGCTGCAAGCAGCGAGTGACTGTCAATCTTGACACTGTGTTGTCATGGCAGTCCAGCTCAACAGTAGATCTGCTTTTGGGCGGGGGTGATTAATGGATCATGTCTGCTGTGCGCTGCATGTGGTCACCCTGCCTGGCAAACACTCACTACACAAGAGGCATCAGCTGCATCTCCTACCACATTGAGCAAGCTGTGAAGCTGACCTGGCCTCTGCGGCGCCCTCTGGGTGTCGCTCATCAGACCTTGACCGTGGCCTCTGGTCACCCCTGCAGCAGGGAAAGAAGACAGTGACTACTGACCTGCAGGCTGGCCGCCTTGTGTACCTGCACATGGGCATGCTGAGCAAGCTGGCAGGCGTCAACAGCTCAGCACTCATGCTCAGCATGGTGGGTAACCGTTTGCACTTGCCCACCAGCAGGCTGGGCAACACACTGGCAGGGCATCTGCAGTACAGTACAGGCAGTTGATATCCTGCACCCTGACTGCCAGAACCCTCCCAAGACGTCATCCTCCTCTCGAAATCATAGGCTGACGAGCAGAGAATGCGCACCTTTCAGAATCTCTGTGCCGACCCCTGCCTGTCTCCCTGTCTGTGGACCTGCTTCTGCGACGCCTGCTTCTGCTATCCCGCTCCTCACCATGTGCATGACCCCGGCTGCCATTCCTTTCCTTATTGCGACTGTGCCTGAGTCTGTCTCCCTCTCTGTCTCCGTCTCGGTCCCTGTTCAGCCTGTCCCCACCTTGCTCTGAGTCCCTGATTCCATCTGGCGACCTTTGTCGCTTGCGGCCGTCACCCCGTGCCCTGGCAGGCTCTGGTGCCTTGTTCTGAGACTGCGGGCTGCTGGCTGGCTGCAGAAAGTGAACCTGCAGCAGTCAAACAACGCTGGTGACACGACACTGACCGACAAAGAGCCTGTCAGATAGAGGCCATCTGCTGGTGGCCCTGGCTGCCTGGTGCAGAAAGAAGCATGCAGGCAGCCAGGTCAGCCCCCAAGGATGCCCTCTCCCTTTGATGTCAGTAGCAGTGGCCTCAGTCAGAGCCCCCAGCTTGCGGCTCCCACACCCAAGCAGATGTTTGGAGGCATCAAGAGCCCTCCGCTTGAGGCTGTGCTCACTCTCAGCTTTTCCCCGGCTGCTGCATCATCCAGCTGCACCACTGGCGCATCAGCCCCACGACCTCCAGCAAAGTCTGCAGCATTGCTCCTGCAGGCGGGGCACATCTTTTTGGGCAGCTTCTCCAGGTGACCTTGCAGCAGCCTTCTGCCCCGTCACAATCCCTGAGCAGCACACCACAGGTCTGCAGGCCTCAATTCCATATCGGCCGGCAGGCATCTGGCAGGCAGCAACCAGCATGAGTACATGACTCTCTCAGTCTCCCCTGAGCTGCAGCAAGACAGAGGTCTCCAGGCCCCCTATTCACAGCTGCAGGCAGGCTTGTAGCCAGCAGTAGCTGATTACCTGCCACCTTGCTGGCAGGGCCAGTTCAGATGCACATGCCGGGTGCGGGGCCACTACGCAGCATAATAGCACCCACCGGTCTGTTATGCCCAGCACAGGCTCAAAGGCGCAGAGCGCCTGCCAAAACCCATGATTAGGGTTGACCAGGCTGCGCCGGTCGTGGCAGTGTGTGCGCGCCTTGGTCGCATTCCAGCCAAAGCGACGCATCAGGTAGGCCATGCATAGCGTGGCTGAGCGACTCACCCCAGCCCCACAGTGTACCAGCACGCCTGCAGCGCAGCAGCTTGCCGGGTGGTGGAGCCTCGCCAGAGGGGCAGCTGCATGTTGGGGGGGGGGGG
>JAAMXJ010000192.1:236610-524168 GCA_019693375.1 Asterochloris erici
TGGGCTACAGGCGCTCCTCAGCAGCTCAGCAGGGCTGCATCTTAGACAAGCGCTCCTGCAATCCTCTCCTGTCAAAACCTACCAGACAAACGGTGCTGCAACGTGCGGGCTTCTGCTTCTGCCTAGCCCCCCAGCGCCTGCATTCTTTGAAGCAGCTCCCACACAGCCTGCGCTCAGCCCCACACAGGAGGGACTCACCCTCCCCCTTGGACCGTGCCTGCTCAATGAAGTCAAAGCTGGAGCTGAAGTGCTTGCTGATGTTCTCAGTATCCAGGTCAGCCAGCTGAATCTGGAGGTGCCCAAAGCCCCTGGCAGGCTTCAGGTTCTCGGGATTGTTGTGGATGGTGATGATGTTGTTCACCTTGATCTCCTGCACGTGCACAAGACATAGGTGTGGTGCAGCCCTGATGACGGCGGGCTGTAGCAGATCTTGCAGTGCAGCAGCGTCCAGGACTCCTAAGCCAGCTTGGCTACTGCACGTGGCGTTCACAGTGCAGCAGAAGCATGCGGGCTGCAACAGCTGTGCACATGGTGCAGCCGTGCTCTGCAGACTGCTGCAGGCCAAAAAGCCCAGGTTGCAGCGCAAGCCCTCCAGGTGCAGGGCAGCAGGCGTCAGAGACAACACCATGGCATGCAGCCAGTGCCTCACCTGCAGACGCTCTGTGTCAGTTGCATGGTCCCAATTGCCAAGGTATAGCAGCCCTGGCAGTATCTCACCAGGATACCTGCGGGGCAGGGGCACAACTCAGGCGCTGCAACTTGGCAGGCAATTGCCTCGAGCAAGTCCCTCTGAGCTGCCTCGTCACAGCTTCGTGACACCTTGCTCATGCAAGGGTGTGCATACCAGCAGGCATTGCCAGGCAATATGAACGCACTGTCGATGCAGCTGCCGCGGTACTGGCCTGCACAGAGCTTGCGCACATCAGCAAGCAAGCCATGCAGCTGCGCTGCAGGGCCCTCTTGGCTCTCTTACTGCTTCATGGCGTTTGCCCGCACAGAGGTTGTGCATACAAATGGCAGCTGCTTCTCAAACTCCTCAAACCTGCAGCCAAGACTTCACTTGAGTCACCTGCTGCAGAGGTGCCTGGACGGTCACCTGCTGTATGATGACCAGATGTTGGATGCTGCATACCCCTTGCTGTAAGCCATCAAAGTTCCGACCTTGCCTTCTTTGACTAGGAAAGCCAGCACTGCAAACACCACCCTTCGGTCAGCGCCTGGGTGGCCGGAGATTTAGTTATGTGCAGGACCGCAGCCTCTCCATCAGCTTTCTTACCAGAGTGATCCTTTCTCAGGCCGGCATCGCCATACACAATGACAGGCTTGCCCCACCTGCAGCAGGCTATCCATGCCTCAGCAAGGCAAGACCTGGCAAACACGCAGATGGCACATCTGGTCAACATGGTTGGCCGCTGACCAGCAGTCCTTGGCCCAGGGCTTGTTGTATTCATTCTGCGAGTAGTCCTGCAAGTTTGAGGCTGAGGTGAGCACAGGTCTGGCACCAAGCAAAGAAGTCCCGTTCTGGTTGAACAGAAGTTGACTAAAGCAGCAGGTTGAGTAGCAACAGCAGCTCACCAGCAGCGTTTCCCCATTGGCCGTCGCCCTGATACAGAAGGCACTCATGATGTGACCACGCTTGAACTTGTTCTGAGATCGCACGTCCAGCAGCCATACCAAGGGATCATCAGGACACCTGGTGAAGACTGCTCTGAACAGTTCATCTTGAGCAATGAACTTGACATGCACCATGAAAGTTATTGTTTCGCAGAAGCTCTCAGCAGAAGCTGCACTCAGCACGGTCTCCCTCAGGGACAGCTGTACTTCACAGCCTGGTCTGTGCCTGAAGGCGCATGTAAAGAATGCAAGTGAACCCTAAACCTAGGGAGGGAACACACGATCTGGCGATCCAGCATCCAAGGCCTGCAAGCAACCTCAACATGGTGAACCGAGCACCTACTTTGTCCCTCTGGAAGCTTTGTCTTCCTCACAGCATGTCTCATGTGATGTCATGGTGGGCCTGCAGAGCAAAAAGAGGGGGTTGAGCCTTGAGGAGAAGCGCGGCAAGATCCTTGAGGTATTACATGAGAGCAGCGATGTGTTCCAGCTCAAGGTGAGGGGCCCACGCCTGTTCAGACCAGCATGCTGCCTAGTCAGCCAGACAAGTAACATATGGTGCAGGACATCGAAAAATCAGCATCAAAGCGGGGAGTGGTGCAACAGACAGTAAAGGAGGTGCTGCAGGTTGGTCACACAGCTTCTCATCAGTTGCCCATGCTTCATACCTCAAAGAATCAGCACAGAATGACATGGCCTGCCCCCATGCAGAGCTTGGTAGATGACGATCTTGTTCACCAGGACAAGATCGGAATCTCAAACTTTTTCTGGCAAGCTGACGGGGCTGTCTATGAGCTGAGCTGCCTGCACCCCTGCACGTCTAGGGATGCGCGGCTGCAGCTGACCGATGGCCTGTGCCATGCAGGTCCTTTCCCAGTGAGGCAGCTGTCAAGGTGAGCATTGGCTGTGCTGACGTCCTGTCTTCATGCATCAACAGCATGTCTGCGGAGGTCTGACCCGAGCAAGGGCCTGAATGCAGCTGGACACAGCGCAGCAGAAGCTGCAGACACAGCTAGAAGACAATGAGACCTCCATAGTCCGGCTCAGAGAGCAGATAGAGGCAGAGAGCAGGGGCAAGGAGGACTCAGTGAGGCCAACAGCCGTCTATAAGGACTGTGTCCCCCTCAAGGGGTCAACTGAGCGCCTGCTTCCAAGCCTGGCAAGGCTTTGTGTCCCATCAGGGACCAGTGCTGCCGCTGACGCATCAGGGGCTGGGCTGCCCTGCAGGCAGACAGGGGCCAAATGCTGGCACATGTGAGCACACTGGAGGCTGCTGTCAGGAGCACAGAGGCACAGCTGGAGCAGTACTCTGGAATGGACCCTGAAAAGTTTCGCAACATGGGTGTGCCATATGGAGCTGCCATCGTGCTCTGCTGCCTGAAACACTGCTGATCTGCAGCAATCTTCCTCTCCGACCTGCTGCAGAGGACGCAGCTGACATTGCCAGAGAGTCTGCTAACAGATGGCTTGGTGGGTGTTTTGCCACATCAGGGCTGTGTTGGCACACAGAGCATTGCAGACAGGGCCTGTGATATGGCTGCAGACAATGTTGAGGGTTTGCTAGACTGGGCAAAGGCGAAGTTTGAGGGGCGTGGCGCTGATCTCAAGGAGTTCTTCAGGCAGGCAAGCTTTGGCAATCACCACTGTGCTCTCAATCAATGCGCAGACCAAGATGAGCAATGATATTGCTGCAGAGTGGTTATACAGACGATATGGTTGCTCTGGACAAGGAGTGAAGTCACTGGAAAGACAGCTTTGAGAGCGTTCCATTCATGTCAAGCTTAGCATGCACCAAACAAAGGGTGCTGCAACAGAGTCAAAGGTGCTTCTGACTACTGAAAGGAAAGGGCCAAGCACAAGGAAGGAGTAGATGCCGGTTGATCAATCAAACAGATCAAGATGAGCAATGCACTCTGTGGATCGCTCCTGGTCAAGTTCTTTTCTTCTCCGTTTGAGCAGCGTTTGAATGGATCATACAGGCTGTTTGTACAGGCACCCAAAACGCTGCACGCACGCAGCCATGGGCAACAGTCTCAGTGCAACGGCCTGCAGCTGACATGCCAATGTACCACCATGAGCGCTCAGCGTGCTCATTATGCCTTAGGTGTCTTGTGGGAGTAAATGATGCTTTCCAGCTTCGTCATTTTGGCAGCTGCAGCACAATGAACAAAATGCGTGATAACTAAACCTTTATGGCTGAGCGAAAGATAATGGAACACTTGTGGGGAGTTACCTATCGCAAGGTTGCGCTCCTTGGCCTGCAGGACAGCGAAAGCAGGGATGAGCAGTCCATGTGACAAGTCAAACTGCAGGAAGTAACAGCTCGATCAAGGGGCAGACAGCCAAGCCATTGATGTTGCCTAAGCTCGTCATCTGCCTACAGCCACACCTGACACAGGCGGTAGGCAAGCTGCTTGCTGCTGACCCCCGGGGCCGGCAACAGTGCAGCTGGGCATTCTCATGCAGAGGTGCGTGTGGTGCACCGGCTGACCTTGTGTCCAGTGTGCACAGCCTTCAGATAGTTTTCGTGCAGCTCTGCCAGCTCCATCTTGCAGGCCACCAGCTCCTGCAGGCAAGGGCAGCAGCCTGAGAAAATGTGGGCGACACAGTTTGCAGATTTCAAAGCTAGAAGCCTGCATGCAGGTAGGTGCAGCTGACTCTGGTTGGACAGCCCTGACCAGCAGACATGATGAAACAACACAATCAATTGAACAGGAAAGGTGCAGCTGCTTGGTCCCTACCGTCATGATGCTCTCATTTTCACGCCTCAAGCTGGCCACCTCAGCCTCAATGTCAGGCAGGGAGCCAAGAGCAGCGCTCCTCAGGTCCTGCATGAAGCCCTCTGGTGGCGTACCCTGGCCAGGCGAGCCCTGGGGACTGTTCTTGCGGCTGAGGCTGAGCTCACGCTCTGCATCTGCCAGCTCGCCGCTGGTTTCCTGCAGGTGCTGCTCCATGACATGCTTCTCGAGCAGCATCTGTGACCTGCGGGGGCAAGGGTCCTCTTCAGTGGCTGGCCATCACACATTATACACCCCTTCACCCGGCATAGACTCGAAGGCCTGTGATTGAAATCAGTACACCTCGCACTGAGATTTGTTTGCCAGGCAACTGCGACACACAATGCCTGGCCAACAGTGAAAAGTCCTGCAACGCAGGATGCAGAGAAGCCAGCGGAAGCTGCAGCACAACTCCTCATTGCTTGGCCCATTGTCCCACGCAGCCCTCAAGCTGCTGCTGCTGCGTTTTAGCAGTGCCCAGGCACAGCAATCAGTATGCAGCTCATTCACGCACCAGCTCGGTGCTCACCGCTTGGCTTCACTGTCTCGCACTGCCTGGCTGAGCTTGAGCTGCTGCTCCTGTGCCTCCAGCAGTTGAGCATGCAGCTCCTCCACCTCCTGTTTGGCGTGCTCCTCCACGTCCAGCATCTGCTGCTGCAGCGCCAGCACCTCCTCAGCGCTGTGGGAGCCGTGCATAGCCACCTGCTCCCGCAGATTCTGTACAGCAGCAGCCCAGAGTCAGTAATAGGTCGGCGCAATGCTGCCGCAGGGTGAGCACTTGTTGTCGTTTTGCATTCTGAAGCCCGCCTGGATCCAGAACTTCTGCAGAGCAACAGCAACCCGTTGAGAAGAATGCCAACGCATCTGCTATGGCTGCTAGAAGCTCCGGTAGTCCTTGCCGCTTAGTCATAACTGCGGGCAGCAAAGAGCTGCTGAAGGTCTTGAGCATTGCCTGTAAGAGAGCATGGCTGACTCACATTCAGGTGAACAATCGCATTACATGACGTTTGGCGGGGTCAGCCGCAAGGCAAATGTCTGGACTGCTGCAGACCTCACCTCAATCTCCAAGTCCAACTCTTCATTGACTGCGATGGCCTGCCCAAGCTGCGCCTGTAGCTGTGTGACTTCGGTCGACTGCTGCACGCACTGTGTGCGCAGAGCCTCAACATGGTTCAGAGCAGACTCCAGCTGCTGCTGCAGGGCCGTCTTGCCCTGCACGCATGGCACAGGACAGGCTGGGGTGTCACAGTGGCAAGCTTGTTTGTGCGTCCTCAACCAAAGGCTTTCAAGCCTGGGTCTCATTTGCACCCCACAGGCCTGCTCAAGCACTCCCAGTTGCCCAACCAGACACTCGCTCTGTACTGCTACATGCAATGAGCACAGCCCTGTGGACCTCTGCAGTCCTCTCACAAGAACACAATATCTCACATTCACCCCTTCTGCACCCCACCTGCACGGCCTTCAGGTCATGTGTGTTCTGAGCATCCTGCTCAGCTGCCTGCTGGTGGGCCACAAAAGTAGCCTGAGCCTTGGCCAGGGCGATGCGCAGGCCGCTGTTTTCTGCCTGTGCCTCTTTCAGCAGCTGCGACAGGGATGAGCGCTGGTCTGCCAGCTGCTGCTGCAGCGCCTCAGTCTCCTGCTGGGCAGCTGCCAGCTCCTGCTCCTGGACCTGTCGCACAGAAAATGTGTCCCTTGAGTCATGCATGGGTGCAGGGGCATGCACACCATGCAGCCTGCACAACAAAGCACTCTGCAGTACAGAGGCATGCCACTCATGCTCAAGAGTCAGTCTTTGTGGCAGTCAGGCACACCTCTGCAGCCCTTGAACGCTGCTCCGCCTGCTGCAGCTGGACATGCAGGCTGTTGTTGGCGCCTGCCAAGACCTCCAGCTCCTTCTGTGCACTGGCCAGCTCCCTGCATGTCAGGAGGCCCCTGTCAATGCCAGGACGTGACTGCACCAGTCAGGGCTTTTGGAGGGACCCAAGCCATCCGGAGAGATCAGTGATGCATCACCCCGCTTACTATAGGTGCAAAGGCATGGTCATGTGGGCATCATCATTATCCCATCCAAACCTGTTCTTGTCTTCTAGCTCAGCGGCGAGCGACCCAGCAGCAGCACGCCTCTCCTCCAGCTCGCTTTGCACGTCATCAGTAAGCTGCCTGTAAGAAGAAGGGTGCAGCAGCCTGATCAGTGCCTGCTGCAGGCTGATCTGTGACGCAACAACCTGTCGCAGCTGGCCGCAGACCTATGCTGCACCTGTGCATGCACACTAGGATCAGGACAGCTTGCAGGAGGCAAATGACCCTGTCTGTTTGCAATGAAGGTTTTGGTGTCTCCTGCATGCTGTCTCAATGATCTGCTGTGAGAGGAAGGCAGCTACAGGCCGACTTGCCTGAGCAGCTTCTCTGGATCCCGGGCAGTAGGGACCGAGACTGTCGAGATCGCCAGTTTCTGCTTTAGCTGATCGACCTCAATGCGGGAGGTCTCCAGGGTCTCTTCGAGGGACGATGATGCTCGACCTGCTCCGGCCTGCTTGGCCGCGATCAGCTGGCCCTGCCACATTACCATGCTGGCTGAGGGAGGGAGCAGCACACGAGGAGGGACAGCACAGGCAGCTGGCAGCTCAAGGGGCAGATGTAACATCTGCCGAAAGTGGACTGGTCAAAGTGGTCAGGGTGTCAGGCTGGATTTTGGTGGATGAGTCTCATGGATTGAGGTCACCTCTGATGCATAAGCAGCCACCTGACATAATCAGTACTCACCTTGAGGTCACTGAGCTCAGCTGCATTGGCAGCCTGCTGGCCCTGCACTGCGGCAAGCTCCTCTCTGGAATGCTGCAATTTTGCACGTTCTTGCTGCAGCTGATGCACCTGGTCAGAGGGATGCCCTGAGTCCACAGATGCTGTCTGCAGCTGTGCCTGCAAGCAGGCAGCACACAGCAGGAGTCGATGGTGGACTGGAGGAGGACACCATGCGGCAGAGTTTCAGCAATGCGTGCTAAGCAGGACATGACAAGGCGGCATCTCAGAAGCAGCAGTGACTATGATTGTGTCCTGGCCTGCCACGAACCTAGCAAGCAGCAGGCGCCCAGCATGGCATACACACCATGGCTCAAGCAGGCGGTGCCAAAGCAGCTGTCAGCACCTGCAGCAACGCATTCTCCGCCTCCAGCTGCTGCAGCTGACTGTGCAGATCAGAGACCTGCCTCAACTGCTCTTGCAGTGCAACATGGTCCTGCTGCAGTTGCCTGTGCTGAGCTTGCAGCTCCTCCTTCTCTTGCTGCCCACGCTGCAGGAGAGCAGGCAGGTGAATCTTCGATGACTCATGCGATCAGACTCGCATCAGCCCAAGAATTTGGGCATCAACAGCCTCATGGTCTGGCCCCTAGCAGGCAGAGCCACACACTGATCAGCTGCGACTGTTGGAAGCCAGCAGGTGACGTGTCTCAGGGACCTGCACCAGGAGGCTGGCACAGATACAGACAATGGGACGCACCTGAATAACCTGCACGCTTTCCTGTGCAGTCTGCAGGGCTTCAGCGTGACGTTGCTCCCAGGATGTCTTGTCCCTGGCGTGGCGCTCCTGCTGCAGCTGCAGCTGCTTGGCCATGGCGTCTGCCTGGCCGCCGCTGCCAGCCTCCAGTTTGCGACGCAGCTCATTGACCTGCAGTACAAATTGTTCATCGACACCGCACTAGCAGGGTGAGTCTCACTGTCGAAGCTTGGCTGCAGCCTGATCGCTTCCCTGTCCCCCGCCTCAGGTGCGCAAGCCATGAGCCATCATGGTGTGCTGGCCATGTAGACCAGGAATTGACGCTGCAGCACCTGCTACAGCCGTGGTCCCAAGCAGCTTTATGACCATGTTCTCAGCTTGCCCACCTCCTCTGCCAGGGACATTATGCCGCGCTCACTTGCTGATCTGCACACCCTTGTTTTTGTAGTACTGACAAAAAATCCCCAAACACAGCTGCCTCTGTGCCTGGCACCCAAGCAAAGCACTGCAGTGCACGTGCAGGTCAGCTCACGGGCCATCACACAACAAAGCTGCTGTGTCAGCAACACAATGCTTTTGATAGGTCTGCCCTTGCCACCTTCTCAAGACCACACTCGGATCAGAATACAGTTCCCAGCTGTAAATACTTAGGGGCTCCCTTGAGCTTTGCAGGGTTGCGTAGACCTCGTGCCCAGCATAACTGGCAGCCGACACCCAACAGCTGAACAGCTAAGCCCACCTCCTTGTCAAGGGCCACCACGCTCTGGTCAGCAGAGGACCCCAGCTGCTCCACCATTGCCTCCACCTGCCCCTCTAGTTCAGCCGCGCGAGACTCTGCCACCTGCCGCTGCGCCTCGACGTCCCGCAGCTGCTGCTGCAGCTCCGAGACCGCGACGTCGCCTAAGGGGCCTGCAGCGGCCTCCCCCTGAGCTGGCTGCTGCCTGAGGACATCAAGCTGGTGCCGCAGCAGGTCGCACTCGGCTGCAATGCGGCGCGCCTGCAGCCCAGCATAGAGCCCTAGAGGCAGGTACCACGCCCCTTGCGCAGCCTGCAGGCTGCATACCAAGACAGACACAGACATTGACCCTCCAGCAGCGATCTCATGCGCCTCCTTTGCGATCAACAATAAGATATCATCAACCTGGAAGTGGGCTCCCACTGCTGCAGGAGTGACTAGCACCCCAGTATCTAAGACCTGCACAGCACAGTAGAGGCCAGCTTTGGCAGGATTGGCGGCAGCATGCTGGCCTAGGTGGCATAGCCCACCTGATGCACGCCGCACACCTGTGCCTCAGCACTCATCTGGCTCAGCATCGTGGCCGTCTGTGGCCCAGCAGTTGTGCCACCCAGCATCGTATGCCGCCTGCAGGCCCACCTGCGGGTTTTCTGCGCCAGCCTCCCTGCTTTCCCCCTCACGCAGCCCCAGCTGGGCCTCCAGCTCAGCCACGCGCTCCTCAGCTAGCTGGCGCTCCAGCTGCAGCTCCCGCACACGCCCAGCATCTGCCGAGCCTGCTGGGCGCGCCTGTAGGCCAGCCACCTGCTGCGCCAGGGACTGCAGGTGGCAGGGCATCACCGTCAGAGCTCGCCTGGCAACCATTGACAGCTGCATGCCCTTGCAGCGCTCAGAGCCTGGCAGCAACTGACTGCCTTACCTGGTGAGTGGTTTCAGGCTGCAGGCCTAGACATGGCTGCCTGCCCTGGCGGTGTCCTGCAAAGTGCCCACATCCATGCAGGTCCTGGCATGCAGTGCCCGCCCAAAAGCAGTGCCTCAGGGGTCAGGCAGCGCTGCACAGGGCACTCACCTGATTCTCTTCCTGCAGCTGCTGCACCTCCTCCTGCAGGGCGGCCCTGTCAGTGTCCTGGTCGCGAGCCACGCTGCGGTCCAGCGCCTCTGCCTCCAGCTGGCGCACTGTGGCCTGCAGCTGCTCCTTCTCCTGTATGGCAGACAGGGCAGGGACTGAAGATCCAGTGTCCAAGCAGGTGAGCGATGGTCCTCAGCAGAGGTCAGAGTTGCCCCACACACACTTGGCCCCCCCAGACGAACAGGGCGGCCTGCACATCTGACAGTGAGCCAGGGTCAGAGCACATCTGAAAGTTACAGCTCAGACTCAAAATGGCCTGTGGTCGTGTGCAAACACTTTGCTGCTGTGGCAGCGAGCCTCAGGAGTGTGCAGCAGCAGCATAGCGCCCCCCCCCACTGTGCCCAGCCTGCCCCACCTGCTGCAGCTCATGGTAGGCTGCCTCCATCCTGCGCTTGTGGTCAGCAGCACTTGTGCGCAGCTCGTCCCTGGCAGCCTTCAGCTGGCTGATCTCGTTCCTTGCTTGCTCCAGGTCCTTGATGCTGCGCTCCAAATCCTGTATGCACACGGTAGTCTAACACAATTAAGCTTTCCTTCTGAGCACAGACACAGCACCAAGGCTCTATGAGCCAGGCTCACGGTGTGTGAGCACTCTGTTGACATCAGCCCTTGTGCAAAGAGTGCATGGTCTGTAAGAGGCAGGGGTGCTGTAGTGATCTCACCCCTTGAAGGTGCATGGGGCTGTCTGGGGGAGAGGAGTGCACCGATGTGCTGATGCCCCGCAGGTGGTGCTGCTCAGGCTGCTGGCCCACAGACAGCTTGTGCTGCAGGGCTGGCATTGGCCCCACAGCCTCATCCCCCTCAGAAACCTTGCTCAGCCTGCACACAGCTCATGGTTCCATGAGTGGCCAGTCTCTGCTTGAGCTTGGTTGGCAGTTCAGGGCCAAGGCTGCTGCAGGGCGGCAGCTGTGGCACCCTTGGGGGTGATTGCATGACACATCTTCAGCAGTGATCATGGGCCCGAAGGGACAGAGGCTGCTGCAGCCAGGTGTTTCCAGAGGCAACCTTGAAAGCCCAGGTTTCAGCTGTGCCAGTAAAGTAGACTTGTTTCAAGGCGCACCTGTGTTGGGGTTTGGTGGCCTGCACTGGTGCCTCCTGGATGTGGTCCTCAAAGCCCCCCAGGTCCTGGTCATGATAGTGGGTGTCCTCATTGCTGGACAGGCCAGACATCACAGAGACCTCTGTCATCTCGTCATCAGACCCCATGGCCTGCATGAAAGCTAGGCCAGTAAAGTGCCCTTCCTTCTGTAAGCACCAGTGCAGCTCCCTACAACTGACTTGCAGCGGCCTTTCTGATGCACAGTGGATGCCCAGGGCACATTCACACATCTGCCACACTTGAGCATGTGATCGGCGGCTGCATGCTGCTGGTCAAAGACGCTCAGCTTGCAGGCAAAAGCTGAACCCAAATGCTGCAGCTGGCCAACCTCCCTGCTCTACCTGGCGACCCCACACACCTGGCAGCAAACAGCAGATGCAGGATATCGCCCTTGACCACGATATGAACACTGCCGACTAAAGGCTGCCCTCATGCCCATCCTCAGCAGCATCAGACAGCCGACTCTGTGCTGGCAGAAGCCATTGCACCATTGGGCCACCTGCAGCCGCTGCCCTGTCCCCATGCCAGCCTGGCTCCATCCTGCACAGCAGCAGCGAATGCAGTGCTGCGCACCTTGACCATGTGGCCCGACACCTTTAGGCGCAGCTGCCCCGCAGGGAGAGCTTTGGAGAAGCCCTTGCCTGCGCTGAAGGGCGTCTGCACCACCAGGTGCTGCTCCTGGTGCTCCATGGAGACGTGCTTGGCCATGTCCACCACCACTTTGCTGACGGTCACCATGTTGTCGTCATCGTCCGCCTTGGCTGCTGCCTGGACTTTGAAGACATACTCCTGCATCACAATTTTCTCCAACTCAAATGATGCATGCACCCTTGCACCTCAAGGCCCCTGCCCAGCTCATGTTTGCTCGGCTCTGAGGGGCTGTCTCTGGCCTTGAGATGAACTCCTGCACGGATCGCATTTTTGTTCAGGTTGTGGTTCGTGTTGATGGTGCTTGCTTCTGAAAGACAGGTCTGTTCCCCACACTGAGCACACATGAGCTCACTGCAGTGATGCTGTCTCGGCCTTGAAGACACACTCCTGCAGAGGCATCACCTCAGAGCACTCAATGTCTCCTGCACAGGCCCACTGGCTGGAGCTTGCACAGCTCGCTTGGGCCCAGCTTACAGCCTGCTTACATGCTGGAGTCCAGACACCCATGAGGCTGCCCTGGACTCAGTCCACAGAGCTGTGCTGAGCTGAAAGGTCAGCCACAGCTTTGCAAGCTCAGAGCTGCCACAAAGAATCTTCTTGCCCTGGCAGGGAACCAGCAGTAGCACTGCCGGCATGACCTGGAGACCCATCTGATGTATGAGCTTGGGGTGAGCGGCAGCTGGTTCATACAGTGGTGAGCAAGGGGTAGGATGAACACAAATCCTAACCATAGGCAATCAATGGAATGACAGATGAGGTCAGCAGTGGCATCAGGGCTGACCTTGGACTCAACATCACTGGTATTCTTCGGGTCGCGGTAGACTGTGGCTACCTGCGACAGCGTCTCTCGCCAGTGCGCGACGCCTGCAGATGAGCAGGCAGGCCCCATGTGAGACATGCAGTGGCCACCAGGCACTGGCAGCAGCACCAGCAGCAGGCCAAGCAGGAGTCCCACCATTCTCAACAGCCACAGTCTTGGTCATCTGCACTTTTGCGCCACGTGTCCATACAAGCCGGCATGTCTTGATGGTAGCTGGGATGTTTTCAAGGCTGCTGATAGTCACCTCAAAGCGAAACTTGACAGCCAACTTATGCTTGCTGCGCCTGCAGGCATCAGCAAGGGTGGCTCTGGTGAGCTGCGGTCAAACACAAGGCCCGCCTCAAACGAGTGCAGACTTTAGAAGTCAGGCTTCTTGCCCAAGCTGTACAGAACTGAGAGAGGAGCCTTGCCTGTCAATCTGCCGTGAGAACTTGGCAAACATGATGCTCTTGTGCTGAGCAGCTCAGAAAGTCAGCCCCTCCAAATTTGGTGCACTGCTAGGCGTTTGAAGGGTCAGCACCGCACGGATACCACTTCAAGGGCCGCATCCACCATCCTTGAGGCTGTCAGCGGGCTGCTTGGGCTTCTGAGCAGACGATGGTCTGTACTGTCTGCAGTAGGAGTTGTCTGATTGCCTGATCCAGATCAGAGGCCCGCCTAGGCAGCTCGTCAAGGTCAAAATTGCCTTTGACTCAGGCATTTCGGCATTGCCTGCATGCATCTTCCGGCATGCTGACTGCAGCAAGGCGGCCCGTCCTGGGCATTGCAGCTTGGCTGATCTTCCTTGCCCTGCTCTGCACGAGACACTCCAGCATGGCTTCGACCTCTGTCCATGAGAGGGATGCTTACCCAGACTTTGCGTCCAGTGGGCCATACACGTTTGCTGCTCAGTATTACACCCTGACTGTAGATGGCGCATTCAAGAAATCCTGTCGCGGTACCAGCACCAGCACCAGCCGGCACCTGATGCTCACAGGTAACAGGTACTGTAGAGTAATCAAGGCCCACTGCCATGGTGAGAAAGTCCTTGGGCAGCCGTCTAACAGCCGCATGCCATGCAGTCACACTGCCCAATGGCGGCAAAGACCTAGATGGAGCCACGGAGGGGCCATTTCCAGTAGTTTTCCTGTTCAATGGCTTCATGGTGGGCAGTCAAGCCTGGAAGCTGCCGAGAGTGCCATTCCAAGAAAGCATCTGCAAGCCGCTCACGCTGTCACTTCCTGGCTCTGCAGTTGCGTGCCTCCTTCTACAAAGCCTATGCCCAGCGTCTGGCCAGCTGGGGCTATGCGGTTGTGCAGTACGACACCGGCATCTTCCCCATCCTCACCACAGCTGCAGAGGTGCATGCAGGCAGCGTGTGTACAGTGTCGACGAAGCACTTGCACATGCCGGGGCGCCATGCTGCTTGTGTGCCTCAATGAACTCACACAGGGTCCTCGTACTCTGCAGCTCACCTTCCTGCCTCAGATTATGACCTGGGCGCAGCAGCAGGAGCAACTGGGCGTGCGGCTGGACCTGGGGCGCGCAGCTGTGGTGGGGCACAGCAGGGGCGGCCAGCTGGCGGCACTCCATCTGGGAGAAGGTAGGGTGGCAGAGACTGCTGATAACATGCATGGTCAGGTAGCTGGGCATGCACCGTGATGTTCTGCAGAGACCAGTGTGCAGGCTGTGTCTGCAGCACAGCCTCGAGCGTAGGGCCACGTTGGCTGCAGGCACGCCTGGCAGGCGCACTTAATGCACGCCTTCAAACGGCAGCCTGTGGGCAGGGTCTGCAGGTGCGGCCTGCCACTCATGCGACAGGCCCTGCATGCAGGCACGCCTGGTCTGAGAACAGCCTTCCTGATTGATCCTGTGGACAATACAAAAGCGGCGCCGGAGAGCACTGACTATCCCAGCGCAGCCAGGGCCTTGCAGCGGGCCGGCAAGCCTGTTGCTGTGGCAGGTGCAAGCATCTTTGGCTCCTGCAACCCTAATGGCAGCAACTGGAAGGTGAGGCTGCAGCTGCAGCGATGCTGCTTCCGGTGACAGCCATGCTGCCGTGCTGAAGAGATTGCTCCTGGCTGTGCATACCAAGCTGCAGACTGGCCTGCAGGCTCGCCTGGCCCACTCACACATGAGCCTCTGTGCTAAACTTGTTCAGTGCTGTATGCAGCACTTCTACCCCTCCCTGATGGCTGACAGCTGGCTGGCCGTCATTGAGGGGGCCTCACATGGTGACTTCCAGGATGCTGGCTTCCTGCGCAACAAGCTTTTTGATGCCCTCTGCAAGTCTGGCAGGATATCAAATCAGGTCAGGAAGATCGGGCACTTGGCAAATCACTGGAACACATGTGCCTGTCTGATCAGCAGGCTGCGCTTGCAATGAACCTGGCACAGCTGGACTTATCCTTGCATGCAGGCTACAATTGAGCTCACAATGCCGGTCATGCTGGCATGGCTGGAGCTGCACCTAAGAGGCGACCAGCAGAAGAGCAGCAAGCCTGATAGCCAGGATTCTGAGTTGAGGGAGTTCTTCAAGTGGCTCCAGATGCAGACTGCTGCTGGCAGGATCACTTTCAGGGTCAGGGCTGCCCCAGATCATGAGACAGAGCAGATTGACCCAGCACCACACTCAAAGTTCACTGTTGCTCAGGTCTGAAAGCACTCAATTGCCACCCTGACTTGCTCGATCCAACATGTCCCCCGCCTGAATTGAATTGCATGCAACAGCGGTTTCATTGATATACTTCATTCATGGCCATGGCCGTGGCGGGATTCCTTGGGGGTCTCAAACCTTGTGGGGGTGTCCAGCATGTTCAGCATGAAGGTGCCAGCTGCCAGGGCTGAGATGAGGCAGATGCCCAGAATGATTGTCTCCACCACCCGCACCTGTGCCTGGCACTTGGAGTTGCAGAGCCAGGTCTCAGGCACAGGGGACTCCCCAACAACGCTGCCAGCCCCACTGTGGCCAGGGAGGTTCAAGCCGGACATCTGGGTAGGTAGCACCCGCTGCAGCAGTGAGCGCCGCTGGGCCGCCACAGCCTGGAAACACACAGAGCACAAAGCATGTCAGCAGCACAGGCGTTACTGGCTGTGAGGGCAGCATTCAGCTGCTTGGCAGTTATTCCTCAAACAGGGTTTGAGCAGATATGCCCTGATCCTGCGAGGTGTTGACACTCTTGACCGTGCAGGCAGGCACCCTGCGGGCAGGTCCAAAATGCGTGTCTGCCAACATTAAGAATGGGGCCCCTAAGGGGCTCACCTGCTCAGCTGGGTCCACAGCAAAGACAGTCAGGTGCTGCTTGCCGCTGCCTGCCAGCAGCTCACTGGCCTGGCTCAGCAGCTGCATCTCCTGCTGCAGGGTGCTGCCAGGGGCGGCACACAGCACGACGTGCTGCCTGCCGTCCTGCACCAGAAACAGCACTGCATGACACTCGCAGCAATGACCATGCAAATGCCAGCTTCAAAGTCAAGCAGCCGGCAGCCTTGAGATGTCTGGCAGGGTGTCAAGGGCTCTCCCACTCTGTCACCTTCTGCAGGGCCTCACGCAGGGCGGCCAGAGGCTCCTGCACGGCTTGCACAGCAGCGCCTGGGCAGCTGCCAAGAAGTATAGGCTCCACGCTGCGCAATCTCAGCTGCTGTGCCAGAACATCAGCCAGGGGTGCGGAGCTCTGCAGGCATAGACACATATAGATGTCAGGCTGCACACATGCAGCCAGTCGCCCTGTATAAACTGGTGCAGCCATCTCAGCATCCAGGAGCCATGAGTTCATGTGCTCCCAGAGGCTTCTCAACGCCCTGTGGGAGACGCACCAGGTCAATAACATTTGGCAGGATCAGGCTGGCTGCAGCTTTGTCCATTGCGTTCTTGAGAGGCTTGATGCTGTCCCTCTGCAGCCGGCTGGACAGGTCCTGCAAGCGGAGCTGCAGGCAGGAAGAACAGCTCACTCACAAAGCTGCCAGGCCCTCAGAAGCAGAGCGATCGGGGTTACCAGGGACACAGGCAACAATCACAAGCTGCTGCACACAACTGCCAGGCTGATGACATGGCTGACAATCATGGATACCTGGTGACCAACCATAGTGAGTGTGATATCCGGCGCTGTGGTCGCAGCTGAGACACCACTCTTGAGTGACCCCGATCCCAGCAAGATGTCTGTCAAATCAGACAATGAGTGGCCCTGAACAGCAGCAGTGCAAGCTGCAGTTCATCAAGCCCGAAGAAGTTGTGCAAACATGGGGCAAAAGGGGCCAGCACCTCATAAGAGACCCAGCGCTTCTGCCCATCCTCTCTCACTGGCAAATGGGATGCTGATCCCCAGGTGAAGGCAGGCGCTGAGGTGCCCAGCTGCTTGCCCTCGACGGCAGAATAACAAAGCAGACAGCTGAGGCAGCAGATCGCCAGCCAACGCATACCGCAGTGTGCAGGCGACTGCAGGCTCAGCTCGAACCCTCTTTCGGCATTTATCGACTTCCGTTCTAGCAATGGAATTTATATTCAGCAAACAGCAATAGTGATGGCTGCTTTGTCAAATAACTGGTGACGCCAGCTGAGTCTGCTGATACCACTCGGGCCCTCCCACGATAGAACTGAAAAGCTGCATCTTGTCTGCCATGCTGTGCCGCGCCTTCACCCTTGGAACCTGTAGGGGGCCGATGCAAAATGAATTTGCTGGAAACAATGCTGGTATTCCAAGCGATCCTGAGTGCAGATGCAGTCCATCCAAGTGTCAAGCAGTAACGGCAGGCCTAGTCTCAAGGGCTACCATTGCAACAACACTGCAGGTGGCTGCCTGTTCCAGCCAGCACGACAGCAGCACTCCACCTGGTCTGGAGGGGCATTCTGCCGGCAACTGAACTCCCTGCACATGATCTCGATGGCGTTTTCCATCTCCAGCCTGGGGAAGGGAGGTTCTGCTGGATTCAGTGCCTGAGGCTGCCCTTGAGTGCCCAGCTGTGCAGCAGCAGCCTGGAGGGCCTCACGAGAGGGCACCAGCAGCGCCTGCACCGTGGCGCTTACCAGGGCTGCGTACATGCGCTGCTCAGCAGTAAGGGGCCCAGGGATGCCCGCGGGCTTGCCGTTCTGGTGCTGGGCGTCGCGCCGTGCACCCCGGCTCAGCTTCACCGCTGTGCTCTGCAACTCAGAGGACGTGTCAGTGGCAGAAACATCTAGCCCCCTGCATCAGGTGCAGCAGGTTTCAAAGCCAGTGTGAGTGTCTGGGAAAGCGAGGGCAAGCACAAAGCCTCCAAGGCTGGGGCAGGCATTGACTCAAAAGCATGCACTAAGAACCAGCACGCACTTTGCCTGCAGGGAATGCAGCACAAGCAAGCTGGTAGCTGCTGTACAGACCCTCACCTGAGGATCAAGCTCCTGAAAGAGCCTGAGGCCTGTGGCCAAGATGTCAGCCACCGGCACATCCTTGCCTTCTGACGGCTTGCCTGGGCCAGCCTGAGCGGCTTTTCTGCTGCTGCGCTTGCGTTTGGAGGCCCCTGCCTGCTCAGCAGGCTGGGTGCTGGTGCTGGGGCTGCTGTGCTGCTCGTCCCCCTGCTGCAGGACTCGCTCAATCTCTGCATGGTTTGCGAGCATGACTTGTGCCAGCACAGGGGCTGCCAGCAGGGCCAGCACGACCTCAGCCGGTGCCTCCAAGCCCTGAGGCACCGCCTCGTCCAGCGCCTGGAGCAGGCTGAAGCACGGGGGCAGGGCAGCGCCCCCTCGTCGCGGGACGTGGGCGGCTTGCAGCCAGCAGGCGTAGGTGGGCAGCAGCAGGTCAAGCAGCTTCAGGTGCCACAGCAGCATGACGTTGCTGTGCGCTGCGCCGCGCAGCAGCATCTTGCGCAGCTCCAGGTGCAGCCGCCCCTGCAGCGTGCCAGCGCGGGGGTGTGTTGGACCAACGACAGGAAGCCCTGCCCAGCCCCTCATGGCAAGCAACGTACCAGCACGGGCCTCATTTGCAATGCCGCGATCTGAGGACCAGCTAGTTGTGCATGGGAATGCTCGGCAGTCTGCTGCAAGCTGTGCAGGTTGGGTGAAGTGCCGCACTTCTGAGTACAACTGCTCACCCGCTGGGCCTCTGCAAGCAGGCCTGGATGGTTGGCGATGACAGCTTTCAGATCTGCCGCCATTTTCCAGCCTGCAGGAGCAGCAGTCTAGACCAAGTAGGCATGCCAAGAGCAAGAGCAATGCTGAAGCAGGTGGGATCACAGCACAGTGAGGTGCAGCATTGCTCTGCCAGCAGATGTAGTCCTCCCTTACCTGAGGTGGAGCAAAATCTGACTGCCCGAAGCATACGGATGGGATCGTGTCGCAGGGACGGCTCGGCTGGCCCAATGGTGCGTACCAACCGCTTTGAGCAGTCTGCCAGGCCGCCTGTGTAGTCAAATACTAGCTGGCTAAAGGGATCACACCTGCAGGGCAAGTGCACTGTTACAGTGTGGTGATATCACAGCAAAGATTGACCATCAGTGGCATACAGAGCAGTGCAGCAGCCCAGCAAGAGGAGACAGGTGTTCCTAGTAAGGGTGCAGACATGTTTCAGCTGTGACACAGCCCAAAGGTGAGAAGCCCTCCTGAAGCAGCAATATGCAATCTCTGAAGGCCTCACATGAGCCCATTGACTGTGAAGTCCCTGCGTAGGGCATCTGTGCGTCGATAGGTGGCCCAGCTGGCACCCCCCTCCACAGGGGGCCCACTTCGCTGTTGGAACATGATCTGCAGCCACACTCCAGGCCTCACGCAAACTGCTGTACCACGGGGCAGGCTGCATGCCAGACAAGTCAGGCCAGCTTTCTGCAGCCACGTGGCGGGCCTAGAAGTGTTTTCAAGGTTCTGAATAAGAAGGCAGGCATCGTGCAAGCCTCTGAGTTGTAGACTTTGCCGTGCACAAAGGACAGCCAGGGTCGGCGCAGCTGACATCATGACATTCTGTCAAGGAGGGAGAGCGGCTGCACAAAGCCCTGCCCACGTTCCGTAAAACAGAAGTGAAGAAGGCCATTCACGTCATGCCCGGGGGCAGCAACATGCCCCTCATGGCACGCGCAAAGTATGGTTCACTCGGGGCGTACCTTGGCCATCATACCAGCATCTGCAGGCAGCTGCTCCTTGAAGGAGGCCTTCTTGAAGGCGGACACTTCCACTCGCTTGCCATCCACAGGCACCAGCATGATGGGGAAGTTGCGGCCGACCTCTATAGCTCCCCTGAACAGCTTCTTCACCTGACAGCAAGAGTGATGCGGCAAAGGTGAACGTCTGCGCCTTTCAGGGGTCACAGATAGCTGCAACCCTCCAGAGGTGCACTCCCTGGGGCAAAGCAGTGCCGTTGCTGTCGCATTGGTTGGCACACTAGCTGTGGCACCCAGCAGGCAGGGCTAATGGGTACTTCCTCACATGCAGCAGCACAAGATCTGGACTGTCCAGGAAGCTGTAGCATGCAGACCTCACACCCTGGTGCATGGCTCAGTGCGGTCAATGACTCACACACCCTGCTGTGATTGGCACTGGTCAGGATGTCCACATCCTGCGGCGCCCTGTTGCTGAGCATGTCTCTGACGGCTCCACCGACCACATAGCAGTCATGACCTGCACAAGCGGATGCATCTGGCACACAAGACAGTTTGGCTTAGGGAAGCTCCACTGCCTAGGCAGAGCTGCAAGGAGACAGCACATGCACAGCTTTCAGCAGCAATCTGGAGCTGTTGAAGCCTCACAGCAGCGTGATACTAGGAGTAACACAAGGCATGCTGCAGCAGAAAAATTTGCATGCAGTGGCACCCTGGATTCATCTGGCAGCAGGCGTTGAGGGGCACCTTCCAGCTTGAGCCTGGTCATGAGGGTCCACGCATAGCGGGGCAGCTGCTTGTGAATCAGCTTGTCCTCCACAATGATAGGAGGGTCGATGCCTGCTGGGCTTGTCTGCTTTGAACGCTTACTGCCCTTGGCTGGCACCAGCTTGCGTGCTCTTGTCTGTGCTGCAGCAGCTTGGCTCTGCTGTGCATGGCCGCGTCTAGACGCCTGTTCTCCATCAGCGTCATCATCCTGGCTGGGCTCCTGTTGAACATCTGCATGGTTGGCTACTTCCTGCAGCAGCATCAATGCAAGGCAGAAGAGACAGCAGAGTCTGCATGCTGCCGCACTGTTGCTGCAAGCAGGTGCTGACCTCGGGCAAATCAGTAGCTGCCTCAGCCGCCAATGAGGTGGCACCTCTGTGTGTGGATGAGACACCTGACAGTAGAGCAGACGGCTCTTGGAACAAGTGATGGCAGCCACCAGGCTTGACTGCTGAAACACTCCTGGCTTTGCTGACAGGCCTGGTGAGATGCTGCAGATGCAGCTGTGGCAGCAACAATCGCAGTGTGCTGCTGCTGATCGACCTCGTGAGCTGCTTCAATGTTGCTGACACGCCAGATCTGCTGATCATGCGTAGCACGATTGCAAATGTGCTGGTCAAAGCATGGCAGGTCGAAATCTCTTCTTAAGCAATTTCTCATGTGATGGCCAGCTGCTTGAGATATCAGGCAGCTGTCTGCCATCAAGCACCCATTCTCAGCACCCAGCTTAATTTCTTGGATCATAGACTCTGCTACACTTAGAAGCCCAGCAGTAAGACACTAACATGGAGGGAGCTGGGGGAGAGGCGTCATTCTATGCAGTCCTATCTGTGCCCAAGGATGCACCAGACAGCCTGATCTCCCAGGCTTACCGGCGTCTGGCGCAGACATATCACCCAGGTCAGCTCCCCATCACACAGCCTCAAGCAGGCTTGTGGCATGTCTGCTTGTCAGGCTTGTGGCATGTGTTCTTGAGCACAGGATCAGAGCCTGCAGCGCCTGCAGATAAGTGTGTGGAGGAGAGTAGCAAAGAAAAGGCCCAGGACCACTTCACACGGGTGCAAGAGGCTTATGAGGTTGGAGTCTACGCTGTTTGCACAGCCTGGCTTGGTGTCCTCCTGCATCTTGAAAATTGCTGCCATGCAGCACTCACTAACAGTGAGGCTGAGCATGCGGCCAGCCTCAGCCGGCATGGCCTGCTGTACAGCATACAATGGCCCTCGCTGACTGCTTCTGCCCACAAGCTGTCTGCTCCCTTGTGTGCGCTCTGAAGGCTGTTAGCAGGTGTAGGATTCTGCACAAGCAGGCTGCCCCTCTACTATTGAGCTGAGTATCCCCGCAGCATCCTGAGTGCTGCCCATGGGCACTTGCTGCACAGATTGGCTGCCTCAGCCCACAGGCTGGCTGTGTGCCATCAGATGCAGTTCAGTCACCTTCGACCCCCTGGCTCTAGCGCTGGCCAGAACGCTGCTGACGGGGCCCTGCAGGTCCTCAGCGACCCTGTGAAGAGGCAGATCTATGATGTGTATGGCAGGCAGGGCCTCACCTCCGGTCTGGAGCTGGGGGAGCGCCTGCGCACAGCAGACGACATCAAGGCTGAGATGGCCAGCCTGGAGAAGCAGAAGGTGTGTCAGCCAAGGGGTGAAGCTGGCTGCCCTGGTGCTTGGCCAGCTCTGCTGTACTGTGAGGATGGCGTTGGGTGCAGGATCTCAACTGGGCAAGCAACATCCCCCCCTGTGCTGGCCGGCCTGTGCTGCTCGAAGAGCAGAGGGCTTGCTGATGCCTGTGGTGCATCATGAGCAGTCTGCAGGAACGGGAAGTGAGGCCGCAACGCTGTCTGCAGTCCAGTATAAGGTATTGTTTGGTGGCAGGCAGAGACCTTCCCCAAGTGTGTGCACCTGCATGCAGAAAGCTGCCCAGCTGGAGGGAGCGGTGGATGCCAGGACTGTGGTGGTGGCCAAGCTGGATGCCACTGACACTGTGGCAGGCATCCTGGAGGCAGCAGATCGATCTGCTCTCAAGCTGCTGCCCCATTCCCATGCCGATGCGAAGCCAGCAGCCACAGGTCAGACAGCTGCAGCACAAGGCTCCTGAGCTGATCTGCCTGCAGGACATGCAAGAGCAGTGCAGTCCAGGGTAGCAGAAGGATTCTGCCCTGCGTTTGCAGTGAAGCTTTGCTGTTTGCCATATCTGGTGTGCTTCTTGCTTGTCAGTGGTGGTGTGTGCAAACAAGCACAAGAAAGGCACAGCGGGCATTCATGACAGCAGCCTGACATCCGCTGTTGTGTTGCGCTGCTGTGCTGCAGGGCTGACTGACCTTCACGTGCCTCCGCCTGAAGTCACAGCCCTGGCTATCACCCACAATGCCGCCACAGAGCTCACTGATGGCCTCGCGGGCTTTCTGGGAGGTAAGCCTCGCTTGACTGTGGGGTGCAGCTTGAGACCGGACCGCTCAAATCCCTTCCTTTGAAAGTGAAGGCTGCTGAGCCTGCCCTGCTGCAGCACCTGCACAGAGTTGCGCCCATCATGGCTTGGGCCCTCCTGCTGCAGGGCAGGTGGTGGTGCAGATGGTCGGCAACCGCACCACTGGTGGAGGCGGCGCATTCGTCTTTGGGCTGAGGAGGGCAGACTCCTCCTGGTCCAACTCCAGCCTGGAGGCGACAGCAGGTGGGGCGAGATCCAAGCTGGACATCAGTCTCCCTAGACCTTGGAATCGACGCATGGCGCTGCCTGCTCACTCTCCAAGGAGCTCTTGCTCTCACAAGGCTTTCCCAGGAAGAGGCGACGGCTTGACAGCCAGCTTCCTGTTCTGTTAGCTTTGGGGGTGCCTGAGACTAGCAGTTCCTGGCAATGACGCTTGCTGCAGGGCACAGTGCACACCCTGGAAGGCACATGCTTTGAGAGGCAGTGCCCCTTCCAGTGTGCAGAAAGAGGCTCACCAAGTGTCATCATGATGCTGCAGGCATGAGGTCCCTGCTGTCCTTCTCCAACACCCGTGCTCTGTCACCACACAGCAGCGCCACCATCGCCGGCAGTTACTCCTTTGGCACAGGCTTGGGCCTGCAGGTGGGGCCTCGTGAATGCCGTGGCAGCTTGTCAGTCTGCTGGGTGCACATGCAGCGCGGTGCAGCCCCTCAGCAAGGCTGGCCCTTTGACGGGGACTGCACCCCGTCTGACACACACAGCACGGAGGACAGCATGAGGCTGAGATGGAGCCCTGGCCTCACATGATGTGCAATGCTTCCAGCCAACTGTCTGAGGTGGACAGGCGCCCTGCTGCAGGTGGGCACATCCAGGCAGCTCAGCAAGAGGTGCCAGGGCGAGCTGACGTGGGTGGTCGGGCCCCAGGACAGCCGTGGCATGGTCCTGGCCGTCAGCAGACGGGGGGAGCGCCTCTTCCTTCTGGGCAGGCTGGAGGTGAGCAGGGGGCGCCTGGGTGACGCCCGGGAGTGCCTGTGGCCAGTGTGTCTTGCAAGCTCGGGGTTCCCAGCTTGCTGTGCAGTGAGCTGCTGTGCGGGTGTGCCAGATGAGCAGCGGGCCTGCCTGTGGTGAGGAATCTGGTGCAGAGGTCTGAGTGTGGGCAGCTCCACCTGACCTCCTGGCCTGTGCCAGGATCACTGCACAGAGGCTCCATGCAACTGGTGCATGCGCCTGCAGGTGGGCGCCTCCACAGGAATCATGGCCCGTGCAGTGGTCAAGGTCACCCCCAGCGCCAGCCTGCGGGTGAATGTGAGGGCAGGCACCACGGGCATTGAGGCTGAGGTCGGCGTGCTGGCACGCTTCTCAGAGTTCAACACTGGCAGCCTGTCCGTGGCGACTGGCCTGCAGGTCAGTGCCAGTCAGGCCAACCTCCAGGGGGCTGAGCAGTGCGGAGCAGCCCGCACATGCCAGTGCGCTGCATGTCTAAGGGCCCTGCATGGCAGCCGCCTGAAGCAGCACAGCAATCTGGGCTCACTTGTCTGCTGGCTGTGCATACCCAGCGCACCTGCCGCGGAGCCTTTTGGGGTGAGCTTGGTGCTCCCTGCTGCATGCTGTCCACCTCGTACTTTCTTCTGACGTGTGAAGACGAGTGCAGCACCTGCAGGGCTGATGACGGGCGGCCAAACTTTTAGATCACAGTGCATTGCTTCTGCAAGCGCTTGTAAACCTTGCAGGCGGGCGAAAGCCATCCCTGACGGTGTCTCACAGCAACATGCAGCACGCGCTCCTGCAGGGCACACTTACAGCGCCTGGAGGCATGCCCATCTGGATGCTGCCTCACCTGCAGGGCGTCTCCCTGAAGGCATCCTTCACGCGCACCTCCCACCGCTTTGACTTCCCCATCCTCCTGTCCCGCCAGCTGGACGCCCGCACGGTGGCTGCAGCCTACCTGCTGCCGCCCATGGTCGGGCTGACGCTGCAGCTTTGTGTGTGGCGGCCTCTGAGGCGGCGCTGGAACAGCCGCCAGGTGAACTGCGCTGTGTGACTGCCAGGCTCACCTTGTGCGGTCACTGCCTGGCTCGCCCTGTGGCGGTCAGGCTCACCTTGTGGTGGTCACTGGGGGGATCCCCCTTCTGCCTGCAATGAGTGCAAGGCCTTGGGGCCCCAAGCAAGGGCCAGCCACTCAGCAGCTCTTGTCTGGGGTTGGGCCTCGTCACAGGTGGTGCAGGGTGCAGATCCTACACCTGCTACGGTTGCCCTGCTGCTGTACAGGCGCTCAAAGCTCGCTCTGAACGCGGTGCAGAGATTGAGGCTAGCTTGCGCCGAGCTGAGAATGCTCAGCAGCTGATGGTACCAGTGGCTGCCAGGAGGACACGTGCGGAGGCCAGCAAGGTCTGCTTCTGCATGCATCTCCTGAAGCCCTTGCAGTTATCCCAATCGCAGGGACGCCTTACACAGCACAGCACATGTGCAGCAGGCCCTCGCAAGGGGAATGATGTAGTGGCTCAGAGAGCCTCGTTTCTGCCTATGCGCCGCAGTCTGCACTGCAGCTGGCTCCTGCTTGAGGTTTGGCCAGGTCATCAACACATCGCTCTGAGCTTTCCACGATTGCCCAGCATTGCAGTAAGTGCACTGCTGCAGGATGGCCTGCTCATTCTGTCTGCCAAATTTGGGACCAAGGAGGCCATTGCTGAGGCAGAGCTGGCAGAGCAGCGGCACAGGCGTGGAAGCCCCAGCACCAGCGGGGCAGCCTCTGCTGATGGAGGGCCCCAGCAGCCGGCCTCCCCGGTGCAGCGCCGCACACGGCGGCCAACGTGGCAGCCAGGCAAGCTGCCGAGCCCAATGCTGCACACTGGGAGCCCTGCCAGGGCTGCTGCAAGCATACCTGCATAGTGTGGTGCTCTGCCAGCTGCTGCTCAACATTGTATCCTGCACAATGTGGGGCCCGCATTGACAGAGCAGTTCAGGGGACACTTTGCTGCTCACAGCAAGGAGCCCTTCCAGCTGCTGCGTAACTGCAGAGGACGCAACTGCTGACCTGGAGGGCGTGGATGAGGATCCCAGCGCTGCGGCAGAGGGGCATGCAGCTGCCAGCCAAACCCCCAACGGCACACCACCTGCCTGGCTAGACGTGACGACTCCCCTGCGATTCATGGTGGAGCACAGCAAGCTCAAGTTTTTTCAGGTGTGCATACTGCTCAGTCAGCCATGCTCCTGCCACAACTTGTCGTCAATGCCGAGCTTGCTGCAACTGCAGTAAGCTCAAGCCATCTGCTTGATCTGGAGTACTGGGCTGTCCCTGAATGGGTGTTGCTCTGCTGTGCAGGACATCCCCAAGGCTGGGCTAATGGGCTTTGCTGATGTTGCACCAGATGCTGCAAAAGTGTTGGTTGTGCACTTCACACATGAGAAGCAGGCCTTCATGGTCACATTGGACGAGCAGGTAGATGTTTCGTTGTCTGCGTGCTATAGAATTCACATTTCTGCTGACGTGATGTTCGAAATTTGGGGTGGTTGTGCAGGAGGGTGCCACACTACCTGGCAGCGGCAACCCTGTGCAGGATAGGGTGACAGCTCAGCTCCTTAAGCAGCAAGCTGCAGAGCTCAAGACAAGTTTGCAAGGGCAGGGAAGCAGCTGAGCTGATGGCAACTGTTGCTGTGTATCTTTCTGATCTGTGAAATAACAGTGCAGTCCTCAACAGGGCCTGCTTTTGAAAGTTTGTCCTTCACGGAATCCTCTAGCCTAGCCAAGCCTCTGATTTGTGGTCTCCGCCAGCGCCCACCATGCCACGAGCTGAGATGGTGGCTCGCCCCCACTGCGCTCTGGCTGCCTCAAAAGCTGTCTCATCCAGTTTGGCGCCTGATCCCGCTGCACCCTGCAACGAAAGCGCCAGACATAAGAACTCCAGATATGGATGGCCACAGCAGCTTGGCAAGACCCTGACTGACTCACCTTCCTCCGTTTGAGCCGCTGCCCATCAACAAACGTCTTAAGTTGGTCAATGTCTGCCTGCTGGCTGCTGCAGAAGCGAGAGCGTTGCTGCACCAGGTCCTGCAGCCAGGGGAACATGCTTGGCCTAATGCACTGGCTCCGTCGGCCAGGAAAAGATTCTCATCACATGCACCTCCACAGCCAGGTCCACTGATGTGCGAGCCCACAGGTTGCCATAGATCTCCTTCTGCATGCTTCTGTAACAGTCCAACAGGGCTTCGCGCTTCATGCCTAATATTTCCCTGCTGCTCCAGCAGGTGCTCTTGGGCATGTTAGGTTTCCTGCAGGAGGCAGTGGTGTCAGTGCTGCACAATGCCTGGGGTCCATTACCCTTCGCAAAAATCAGCGAGATCGTCTGATGCCTGGGCACCGCACCTCTGGGGCTTGGGGTCTATGAGAGCATCCAGCCCAAAGGGATCTGCTTCTGGGTCAGCATCAGGCTGCTCACCCTCTTCGGCAGCCCTGTCCGCAGGCGGCAGACTGACTGGCTCTGGCAGCCGCGCCTGCACGAGAAGGTGCAGCTTGATTTGAACGACAGTCAGCATGCCAGGTCTGCCACTTGCCACGTGAAACCTGGTCCTAGCCTCCACAGGCGGTGTGCTTGGCTGACAAGCTAAGCCACTGAGAGCTGGTCGCACTGCCTCTCCAAACTGTGTCTGGAGGATGCCATGACCAAAGTGTACAGCACTGCTCCAGCCCATTTCCCTTCACTGACAGGCAGACAATGTGCCGGGCTGCCAGGCCCCGCCCCAACCTGCTGCCCACCCTCAGCTGCTGTGGCCACTGTCTGGGAGTCAGGCGTCCATGAGCATGGGGGCCCAGCCTGCTGCCCACCTTGATGTCCTGCAGCGCCTCATCGTCCTCCGGGGTGGCCTCTGGGAGGTGGGACACACTCTCCTTGATGCGCCCAACCACCCTGTTGAACACGAAGCTGTCGTCTGTGTGCAGCTGGTTGCGCAGGACTGCCCAGATGCCGTACACATCCAGCTGCGCCTTCTCGCGGCTGCCAAAGATCTGCAGGCAGGGCCAAGGGCTCTGCGCCCTGCACTCACCAGAGTGACTGTGCAGGCGTCCAGCTGCATGCAGGGCCTATTGCCCTGCGCCACAAGATGTGGCTGAGCGCAAAGCCACAGCAGAGTTGCAGGATGCAGGACTGAGCCGGCACGCTCACAGTGCCCCTCACAGGTTGAGCAGGGATTGGCCTGGACACGAGATGCAGCCCAAGAGAATGAGGGCGCCTCATAGCAAGGGGCGTCTGACTGCTGTAGCTGCTGTGGGGCCAGACAATCATCAGTACATGTTCAAGCTGGTGGTGAGCACCTACATGTGCCGATTTGGAGGCTGCTGTGACCAGGCGGAGGTAGGCCTTGCGATTCTCAGGGATTTCAGCCTCAGAGGGGCTTCTCAGGGCAGCTTTCAGCGCCTGCATGACAGCCCTAGGTGTCGGGATGCAAGTTGGGAACATGCAGGACCAGCTGTGGGCTCTGCAACCCACCTCAAACAGCAGGGGAGCATGAGACCTATCAAGGGCAGCACTGTGCTGGTGGAGCAGTTGCAGCAGCAGCTCTGCAGCCTTGTGAAATTTCCTTGGCTCCCCGATGTGAGTGGCAAGCTTGCGCAGAGCAACTGTCAGGTGATCAGCTGGTTGGTCTGCAGTCATAGCACGGTTCCAGCTCACACTACACAGGCTCAGATGCACATAGTACCTAGCATGGCCTCTCACCTTTCTTTTGACGCTTTGCAGCAGGCTCAGTGACCTCGGTGTCAGCTTCAGAAGTGAACAGGGCCTCGGCCATTTTGCTGAAGGCAATTTGCCAGGTTTGACAAGCAGTTCCGTTTGAACAAATTCGAAGTTTACTGATTGATTCTTAGTAAAAGCAAAGAGACTGGTCAAACGATGCAAAGTGGTCTGTGATGAGCATGGATTACCTCGAGCCGCCGTCACTCCTCCACTGCTTGTGCAGCATCCTATTTCGTGTAGAAGACGGCAGGCTGGGGCTGCAGGCTCCATCCCGTCTGGACTTCGACACGGCAGTAGGCTCATGCAATCTTCACCCCAGGACACTAAGGCAGGCCCAGAGGAGGCAGGACCCACCCAGCCGGAGGCAGAGTCCCCAAGGCCCCAGACGCAGCAGCAGGTGTTTGGCATGCCTTAAAGCCGCTCCCTGTTCCTTGCATTGGCGCTGGACGCCTTGATCTTCACTGATGCAGACAGTGACCATCCCTCGTGGCCCTGGCGAGCTTCCAGTGAATGTAACCATAGAGGTACCCTCAGAGGCAGCTGATGATCTGGTGAGTAGGGCTTCTGGGGCTTCACAGCCATGCTGTCAGGCCATGTCGCTGTCTCACATCCTGATGCCTGACCCTGGCTGTGCAGGTCTCTGTGATCGAGAGCTGGGCAGCGTCAGCAGGGGTCGAGGTGGCCACCTCACAGACACCCAGTCCCAGGGGGTGACAGGCCCTCCTACAAATACAACCCGCCTATCCACAACACAAACTTCACAGCCACCAGTTGAACACCTCGTCGCCTGCCGATAAACCAAGGAATGAGCTCAGCTCATTCAAGCATAATGTTTGGCAGCCTCGCTGCAAACTTTGTACTCGCGTAGTACTGACAGATGGTTCTGTAGGTGCTGTCTGTGCCTGTACTTTATCAAAATTCTAGGCGCACCATGCGCCTCTAGTAGTACTGGGACCTCATGACCCTTGGCCATGGGCTCCTCGATTTTGATAGGCAATGAACTGCTGGACCTGTGGATCCCTTATTGCTTGCAGCTTGGGTGTTTCTGCTTCCCCAGATTATCTGATGTTGTGTAACACATCACGGGCCGTCAACAGTCAGGCACGCAAGCCTGCTCTACTGCATCAGTGCTGGCATAGCGGGCGGCTCTGACTTCCTTGCCATGGACGATGTGCTCCTGGCCAGTGCAGGTTTTGGAAGGATTGTATTGCCAGGTATGCCCACCCAAACCTGCACATCACCAGAACTGTGAGAGAGCGGCACCATGGAGAGCTTCAGCTCCTGCTTGCCAGCACAGGGCATCAGGCCTGCCCCTGCACGATGCAACCCACTCAGTCAGTGAACGCCCACCTTCTCCTCTGCATCGCCTTGCGCATCATGCGACTGCCAGGTGCTGCCACTAGCCAGCAGGGGGCCTGGCAGGTCATCAGTGCTGGCAGAAGCACCAGCGCCCACTGCGTGGTCCCACTTCAGCCACTGCTGCTGCGCGGAGGTGTCTGGGGCGCCTGCCAGGTGGTGGCTGTGGTGCAGGGGCAGCACGAAGAAGGTGTGCATGGAGCGGCGCACCTCAGAGTACAGCTTCTGCAGGCCAGGCACTGGTGCCTTTCAATTATTTACAATCCTGCGGGGTACATCTGCGTCTCTGCCCCACACAGGCAGGGCACTGCAGTGATGCTAGTGTCAGGCGCTGGTAAGTCGAGTCTGTACAACCCTGCCCCGCCCACAGGGTGCTGAAGCAATCATGCCTCAGCAGCTTCAGGTTACCACAGTCAACACCGCTGCAGCCCCAGGTGCTGGAGGGCAAGCAGACAGGTGACAGCCCCCAATTTCGCAGCATAGAACCTCTGCAATATTCTCAGCCCCAACCTGGGCCAGCAGCACACAGTCCGTGTGCAGAATGGTATTGCACCCTTCGCGCAGGCTCGTCTGAGTGCGGAAGTCCGCAACGATCTGCACGATGCGGTCGCGCAGGCTGGCAATGGCCATGCCCTCAGGGATGCGCCTGATCAGCCGCAGGGGGTTGACATACCCCCCGATGTGGTCCAGAAGGCTGCCTGCACCAAAACGGGTCCAGGCTTGCAGAGGTTCTGCAGGCACAGACTGAAGCTGGCCACAATACCCAGCGGATGGTCCAGGCCTGCAGCGCCTGTGACTCGGCAGCAGGCCAAGGCTGGCAGTGCTCGCAGGCAGCAGGTGTATGAGTCAGTAGCCTGGAGCTGCTTGCATGGCGGCAGAGCAACAGTGCAGCATGCCATGCTTGTTGTGAGGCGTGTCCCAGGGCTGATGCTGACATGCTCGGTCGGGTCACCATGTAAACGCTGTGTCACTTGCCCTTCTGTCTATTGTCACATAGCCCCAAGCACAGCTGCGCTGCACTTGAAGCTACCCCACCTGTCAGGGATGCGTTGCCTAGGGCCAGGCTTATCAGCAGCTCCCACAGCTCATCATCCCGCTGCATCTGCACAAACTCAATGGCCTGCAGGCAAGTGATGCAGGGTCTCGAGGAGCAACAGGCTGCCAGCTTGCAACAGCAAAGACAGCTGGTCAGGCAATCCATACACCCCTGACATATGCTAGCCTCCCAGCGAGTTCGGTATCCCCAGCGCACATCCAGCCACTGCCCCTCTCCAGGCGCCACAAAACAGCTGCTCGGTGAAGAGGTGCAGGGCCTTGGGGCGGGACCATCCATGCAACGTAAAGACCTGGCAGCTCAGGCAACCTCACAGCGGGGGTTACACACCTTGCACCCACCTGAGGGATGTTGTTGAGCTGCTCGATGATGAGGTGCAGGGCCTTGGTGGCATTGCCCATGCGCCCCAGGATGAAGACCTGCTCGCTGACCAGACCGCGGGCGGTGCAAATCTCGTAGGCCGACTCCAGGGAGTAGGACTGGCTGCTGACCAAGAACTGCATCAACCGCTTGGCCTCAAACTCCGCAAACAGCTCCACCTGCAGAAGGGGCCAAGGCAACTCTGAGCGACCGCACTTTGCAGGCAGCGCCACCTGCAGGCAGGTACAGGTACTCTGTGATGAGGGGCCTTGCACAGGACAGCCTATCAGAAATAGGCGCAATGCGCCGGCCCAGGCTGCAGCTGAAGTGCTGTAAACGCAGCAAGCTTGCAGGTGACTCCACCCCTCAGTGTCAACTGCGCATGCCCACCTGCTGCTCTGCAAAGCTGGCGGCAAATGCGAAGTGGCTGCAGCTTTTCATATTTGCTGTGCACCTACTCACCTGCAGCTCCGCAAAGTCAGCTGCGGCTGTCTGGTCTGCCCTGAACAGCCAGTCCAGGTAGTGATGCAGCCGTTTTCGCCACTGTCGCGCCTCAGCGTGGTCGCGTCGCTGCACAGCCTCCTCCTGCTGCTCCTGCAAGCCATCACACAGCAGCTTCCTGATGGGAGTGGGGTAGGGCAAAGCGCTACAGCAGCAAGTGTGCCAGATTGTTTGCACAGGTTGCACAAGGCAGCGGGATCTTGTGGCAGAAAATGGCATGCAACAATAGTCCTGCACAAGACAGAGCTCTTGGGGATGCCCATACGTGTGTGTGTTTCCCCAGCCAGGCGGCATGCACAACAGCATGTGCAGCGAGCATATTTCAGGCCCCCTAAACCTTCGATGCTAGCCCCTGAAGCCGCCAACTTCTAGGCACCCTCTCGTACTGCTGCTCTGGCAGACAACCCTTCTTTGCACCTAGAATGTCACATAGCCTCACCTGCAGCTTGGCCACCACCACTTGGGGAGGCACCTCATACTGCTGCTCCACCAGCAGCTGCGTGGCACGGACCTCGTCGATGGCCATCAGCTGGGGCACATAATCGCCCAGCAGGCGCAGCAGCCCATGCTCGGCAATGAAGTCAAACACAGCTGTCTCCCGCTGCTCCAGGTAGATGGCCAGCGCCATCTCATAGCGCCCCTGCAGCTGGTACAGGTGGGCAGCCACCTGGAGCAACTCGCTGGTGTTGCCGCCAGGGGCACGCATCCTGCAACCAGAGAATTACATTCTCGGTCTGCTGCAGGGCAGGCAAGGAAAGGGGGACGCATTTCTGTAAATTGGACGGGTTCTGCAACAGCTTGCTTGTTTTGTTACTGTGGGGCCACCAGCAGGCAGGCAGATGCGTGCGTCAGGAGCTGCTTGTGCTTGCTCCCCTGCAGCTGATTTCTGGTGCCCAGGGACACAAAGTCTGCAGCAGTCTGTTGCCAGGCCAGGACGCAGCCACCTCAGAGGGTCATTAGCAGCTTTGGGATCATCCACTTAGGGCTGCATAAAACTACCACAAGCTGCTGTGCACACAGGCTTGAAGCTGGCGCTTTGCAGCCCTGTTTGCAGGCCTGAGCCCACCTGGCGTGCACAGCATCTGAGAGGGCCTTCACAGAGTACAGGCGCGTGGGCCAGCCCCGTATTAGCTCCAGAAGGCGCCCATGGTCTCCGGGTGCCAGCAGGAAGGCGTGCAGCACCATCTCATAGGCAGATGGGCGCAGCTCAGGGGCTTCTGTGGGGATGTAGGCAGCCAATGCAGGCAGCTGACGCTGCTGAGCAAAGGTGTACACGCGCCGCTCCCAAGCTGCCGCATCGCCCTGCAGCGATGGCACCCAGTGCTGGGCAATGGCGTGTACCTGTCCCTGCTAGGCTGCTGCATTGCCTGCTGCAACCTGCAGAGGCCCCGACTGGGGCAGTCGTGAGCAGCAGGGCACCGCAGAGGCAAGGCACACTCCGCCAGCTGGCCTGGCAGAAGGGCACTGTGCTGCTGCCTGCCCACCCATGGGGGCAACCTGGCAGACATCATCAGCACACAAACGGCATTGCACGGTCAGGTGCCTGACAGCGGCAGCAGTTGCCTGCAGGGGGTGTGAGCTTGGCAGCAAGCGGCATACAAGCTTCCACTGGCAGGTACCCACTTGCAGGAGCCTGGGCATGAGTTTGGCAGCCTCTGCAAAACGCTCCTCTGCAATGAGGTGGTCTAGATAGCGCTCCACGGTCTCTGCTCGCGTGGCCGCCCGCAAGCTGGGCTCCTTTTCGATGATGTCCAGGGCGCGCTGGAAGCGGTGGTGCTCCAGCAGCCAGGCAATGCGATCGTCCCCATCGCGGGGGCGCCCCACAATGATGTCCTGCACCATGAGGAGCTGGTGGAGGGGTTTCAGACCCCAAGCTGAAGGGTACAGTGAGTACAACTCTGGCGGCCTGGAAAAGGAGCCTCACTTCAATGTGCAAAACGCAGGCGCTGATGAGCTGGTGCATGGCCAGTGCACTGGCCGCTGCAGCACGCGCCTGGGGTGATGAGATTGAGCGGCCACTCCAAAGTGGCCTCCTCGCCCTGATCCCCGAGGGATGATGCACAGCAGGACAAGATGTGCACCTGCCCTCAATGAGGACGGTCCCGGTGGCATGCAGTACACTCCCTATCGTTGGCCCCAGGCAGGCTTCAACAGCAACTCCTGCTCGCTGCAGCCTGAGCAGCCACCTGCACATGCCCTCCAGGACTGCCAGGACTGTGGTGGCAGCCCTGCAGCAAGATCAAGCATGCAGCACATGCCTGTGGGGAAACCACATAGTAGGTGGGGTCCTCTCCATCTGCCCACCAGCGCTCGAAGTCGCGCCCAGTGGGCGTGCTGGTGCCGCTGCCCACCATGCTGCTGGCAGTCTTGCTGGTGCTGGCAGCCCCCGTGGAGCCTGGCTGCTGGCTGAGCACGCTGCTGCTCGGCCGCAGCCTGTGCTGTGCAGCCGTGCGGGGCCAGTAGCATGCCGCCAGTGTGTAGTCTGCAGGACAGATCTCCCTGTGAGATGGTGGGCAGTTGCCAGGCAGACCGTTCCTCAATTGGACTGCAAGTCTTGACCACTGCAAATGGCTACAGCAAGGATGTTCAGCAGAAGCAGCTCCTGCTAAGCAGCTGCTGCAGGGCACAGCCATGCTGCTGCACCTTCCATCCCATGGTAATCACATACCAGAAGGGTGGCAGGCGGCAAAGCTGCTGAGTGCCAGCGCGTCTGAGGCGATCTCCTCGCCCTGCCACGTCAGAATCTTTAACAGGGGGCAGGCCTGCTCGGGCACAGGGCTGGGGTCAGCGTCCCCAGCAGCAGTGTCCACCCTAGACGAGGACCCCACTGCCGGCCTGACCGACTTTTTGGGACTGTGTGCAGAGGTGGGGGACCCTGGCAGCTGGCGACCCTCGATGGTCTGTGATGCGCCCCGGCCCTGTGACGGGGAGTCTGGCGGGTTCTGGGGGGCCATGGCGTCTGCATCTGAGGGTGACCTCATGCGCAGCTCAGGCAGGCAGTCAGGCCCTGAGTAAGATGGGCTGGGGGCAGCCTGCTGGGGCACAGCCGTCGAGTTAGCAGCATCAGCACTGACCCTCAGTGCTGATGCTGCTGGCAGAGTGGCCTGCTCAGCAGCCATGGCTGCAGACGCCCTGGCATTGTGCTGGCTGTGTGGCGGCCTTGACGGGCTGAAGGCTGCGCTGCTGGCAGCCTTGTCCTGGTTCGCAGTGGGGGCAGCACCTGTGGGCCGGTGCTCCCCATGCCAGGCTGACCCAGCATAGGCAAGGACAGCGATGTCGCTGCCAAAGGGCGCAACCCCCTGCAGGGGCAGACATTCACGCGGCTGCAGGGCAGGCTGGATCAGACGCCCATGTCCTGGATGGAGTCAATCACAGGGTGACCTCCTGTCTCCTCTCAGGTCACTGCAGTCAGCCTGCTGATGCCAGTGGCATGACACAGGTCAGAACCAGGCACGGTGAGACTCAGGGCCACTGCAAGACAGCAGGTGCCGCACCATGACCAGGCCCTCCAGCTGGAGGGAGGCGAGCACTTCAACCTTCCTCAGGGCCTCAGGGTCTTTCACATTGGGCTTGCGGACCCGTGCCACCTGCAATATTGCAGCTTGATCAAAGCTATACAGAGGGGTGACAATGCCCCTGTACAGAGCGTCCCGGCCATCTCCCTGTTGCACCACACAGTCGGGCTGACCTCTGTGGCTGGTGCAGCCTGGCAGGCTCTACTAGCCAGCAACAATCGCAGATGCTGCCGCAAAGCAGCGCTGCCCCGTGAGTGGCCACGGCAGCTGGGACTGCAGCGGGCATGCCAGGGGCTGACTGCCCCACCTGGACCAGGCAGGACCAGCCAACGTAGAGCAGCTTGTCACTCTCCCAGAACAGGCTGCAGGCCGTCTGTGAGTCTCCTGCCCTGCACATCACACAAGCACGAGCCTCAAGGCTGCTGCCAATACTGGCGCAGGTAGGGCCCACGCTGCAGCGCTTGCTTGAGGTCCTGAGCCTGCCCAGGAGCCTGAGCGGATGCACTCATCAAGGCAGGCGTGTCCTGGGCAGCAAGCCCCTTCAAGTCACCTGGGTTTGGGCCGCTCCACAAAGCCAATCCTGCAGTGGACCGCAACATCATACACCTGCACATCACCAGCACCTGAATCCAAGCGCTCTGCACCTTGGCCTCAGCAGCCGCAGCTATTAGTTCAAGAGACAGCCCACCTTGACGCCCAGGTTGTTTGCCCAGGCCACGAGCGAGCCAGCCCAGCGAACACGTGAGATGGGCCCTTCTCCTGAGTGTATGAGGTTGTCTCTGGCGCCCAGCCACCCCTGCAAGGGGGCCAAGGCACCATGCACACCAGACACACCAGGCATCATCCAGGCAGTGAGCTCCATGACAAGGCCGCGCACCCTGGAGTTGAGCAGCAGGTGGCCTGCCCGGCCTCCTGCAAAGAACTCTCGCGTCTTCCTGGTGCCATATCGGGGGTCTAGAGCAATGCTCTGCAGCAGCAGCGGGGTTTACAGAACAAACAGGGAGGGGGCAGCCCTCCAATCGCATTGCTCCACAGCAGCAGGGATCCCTTGTCAATGCAGATGCAGATGCAGATGCAGCTGAAGCTGCAAGCGTGGCAGTTCTGCGGACGCTGAGCAGTGAAGCAGAGAGACAGGCTGCCCACCAGGATGGGCTTGCTGTACTTGAAGGTGAAGACCTCCTTGGTGTACAGACTGTGCACCTGCAGGAGGCAGTGCAACACTACCTCCCAACACTATGTACATCTGCAGCAGGCAATGAGCATGTCGCAGGAGTACATGTTGTGGCGGCGCAGGGGTCAGCATGCGGGGCCGTGCCATGCCGGTGATGTTGGGGCAGCACAGCTCTGCAGCTCACCAGGACTGTGCAGTCCTCTGAGCAGCTGGCCACAAACTCAACTGTCTCGTCAAAGCTGAGATCATGGACTGCACCCTTGTGGACGTTGAACTGGTTTACCTGCACCAGCCAGGGGATTATGATGCAACAGTGGCACTTTATTCTAGGGCCATGAGTGGCAGCCTGCAATGATCTTTGTGACAGATAGTGCATGAGCAGCGCTGGCCGCTCACTGTGCTCTACCTTGTCACCGCTGTAGTCCAGAATGTAGACTGCCCCACTCTTGGTGCCCAATGCCAGCAGCTTCTCTGACACGCACAGACATGTTGCTGCGTCCTCTGCGAGCAGGGACTCAGTATCTGCATCTGATCCCAGCCGGTGGTATTTGAGACGGGGCTCGTGCTCCTCCTGCAAACTGCCTGCCTGACTGGCAGGCTGATTAGTGCCAACATCTGAGAGGCAATCCTGTACGCCTTGCTGTGCCGCATCCTCATGCTCTTCCCTGCTGGGATCTCCACTGTGCTGAGGATGCATGGCACAAGCCTGTCATGGGGAGCAAAAATACTTTGGCATGGCTGAATGCATGGCCTTGATGGAACCCTTTGACCTCAGATTTCCTGAGTTGGCCATTGCTTGAGCATTGAGGCCATTAGGAGGAAAGTCAGGAGTGGGACACATCGAAATTGGTACAAATAATTGTGCAAACCTTACATGCAGAACGAGGTGTGGTCTGCTACATCAGCTGCACACAATCAATACATGCTTGGAGTCGCTGCATCAGGCTCATCGCAAGCACAGAGGCACATGACATGAGCCCGTGAGGGCAGCAGCCTCATTTGCCCGATGCCGGCAGATCCAGGCTGCAGTAGGCTTCCTTCAGCATGCTGGCCACCTCAGGTAGGCTTGATGCATTGCCAACGCTTGGACCACATATGGGCCTCACAGATGCAGGGCTTGTCTGCAAGACACATGGAGCTGTGGCACCAGCCGGGACCACTGCCACAAAGCAAGCTTCAGTGATGCACTCACAGCGTTGCCTGGAAGCAGCTCAAGTGGTTCACAGACCTCATTGACTTCATAGGTGTGTCATTCGCAAGGTTGTCCAATCCTGAAGCACAGGCAGACCTGCTGGTTTAGCAGAACAGGCTCTCACAGACAGGCTGTCTGCCGCTCAGCTTGGCCAGACAGGAGATTGAGGCGCCGCTCAAGTCTTTGCCATGCACAAAGGGGTGAGAGGCCTACCTGTAGCGGAAGCCGGAGCTGCTGCCTGTCTGCTAATGCATGATTACTGTCACGTCGCTGCCTGTCCAGTTACGCCTGCCTGCCCCTGCCCGCAGATGCAAAGCCTCGTAGCCCCAAAGCAGCAGACATCAATGACAGCCTGGACGAGGCCTCAGATACCATCACCCTCTATGATGAGCCTGAGGCTGCCACGCTGCTGGTGGCCTGTGGGGTGGGCCTGGCCACAGGCGTGGGGGTGGTGCTCTTCAACAATGTGATTCATGTCATCCGGCACCTCGCCTGGTCCACCACGCCGCTGGAGGCTACCTACTGGGGCCAGTGGGCCAGGTGGGACTCTGCCTGTGCAGCTGGGTCTGGTCCTGGCAAGCAGCTGTTGCCATGCTTTCCCTGAACACCTGCCTGGCAGCTGAGGTGCTGGTGCAGCAGCTGTTCTGCTTAGTCTTTGCTAACAGGCTATGCCCTGAAGTCCAGATGTGCTCGGCAGCTGGACCATGCTACCTCTTCTGCCAGCCAGATCTCCCCTGTGCTGCTTTCCTCTGCAGACTGGCAGAGCGCTGCTTATCTGTCCTGCCTGCAGGGAGCTCCCCCCGGCCGCCTGGTCTACCCTGGTGCTGCCCCCCACGCTGGGTGGGGTGGCAGTGGGTGTCCTCACGTTGCTGGCCGGCGGCTTTGACAGCAAGGGCCATGACGATGTGGGATCCAACCCAGCGCCCCCGCTGGTGAACAAGGTCCAGGATGAGCTGGCCCAGTTCCGGCGCCTCATCACTGGCAAGGTGGGCAGAATATAGGGAAAAGCAAGGCATGCCCCAGGTATGTGGCTGGACTGAGGCACTGAAGCCGGGTCTGCAAGCCCTATTGCTGCTGTATGGTGGACAGTGTCGTGAGGTCAACCTGCCTTTTGCAACGCCTTTGGGCATCTTGGATTCTCGAGGCCAGCACACTGCATGCCGCACATCGCCACCTGCAAGTTCTCATGTCGCACTGTTTCTCAGGCGGAAAACGCTGTTGACAAAGCCGTCGAGGAAAAGCTGATGACGGACCTGGATGAGCAACGCAGCAACCAGGCAGAGGCCACCACAAGCTCCAAGGCTAGCCCTGGTGGGGATCCCAGAGATGCTGCAGGTGAGGTGCTGGTACCAGACCACAGTGCTGCGGCCCCACCCTGCGGGCACACAGCCTCAGCCAGCGGGCCAGCAGGCGCTCTGGGATACGGCAGGTGACGTATGGCGGCTGCATGATTGTGCCAGGCGTGGGCAACTTTGACCGGCGCTCTGCAGATCTGGCAGAGACCCTCCAGGTTGGGCCCCTTGCCTGGAGGTCAGTGGTGCACGAGTGGGCTGTCACGGCTGTAGGTCTTTGCAGCGGCCAATAGCGGGCCAGCAGAAGCGCTTTAGAGTCTCGTGGCTGCACCTTACTGCTGCCATGCCGTGCAGAGGTGAGGGCACAGGGTCCACTGTGTGCTCTGCTGCTGCAGTTGAAGTGCTTTTGGGGGGGCAGGGGGGGTGGCTGTGCATGGTTGTCCGGTGCTGCTGCAGCGGCGCTCAGCTGCTCAGTCCCCCAGAGCTGGTTCTGCTGCTGACATGGCCTTTATCTGACCGTCAATGCTGTCCACCATGCTTCGCATGAACAAGCTGGCTAGTGCTGTCCGCAGATGTGGAGCAGAAGCAAAAGCGCCAGCACCCAGTGCTCACGTTCAGACGCCGGGCACGTGGGGCCCTGCAGCCAGTGCTGAAGGCCACTGCAGCTGCCATCACACTGGGCTCTGGCGCCTCACTGGGGCCTGAAGGTTTGCAACCTACCCTGGGCTGTGGAAGGGACCTCCCAAGCAATATCTGGCCTGTCTGAGTCCTGTTGAGACCACGCTGGGCTGAAGCGCATTTCATCGGCTGATGGTACATGCTTTGCCACCTGCAGTACAAGAGACAGCACCCGCTTGTTGTGCTGCCATCATGCTGCACGCTGTTGCCCAATGAGGGTCTGCCCTCTGCCTTCTGTGGTGAGAGGGGCAGTGCCTGACCTCCTCACAACAGCAAATGCTGCGATGCCAGCACTGTGTAAACAAGCAAATGTTGCCTGAATCCTTGTTCCCATCACCCCCAGGCCCCAGTGTGGAGATCGGAAAGGCCACGGCTAAAGGCCTGGGCATGCTGCTGAAGAGCAAGCAGCGCCGCATGCTGGCCCTGACAGCAGCAGGAGCAGGGGCAGGTCAGTTCTAGATGGACGCTCAAGGGTGGCTGCCCATGCCCAGGTTACAATGAGTTGCATGAGCACGGGCCTCATGCAGACAGGCTCACTGCTCCAGGCTTGCCCATGATTGGAGGCCTTGCCACGCTCTGCCCATCTTTAAAGGCCTGTACGGTTTAGCACGGGGCCCTTTGCCCTTCCTGGCGCCCTCACCTGCTGTGTCATCATCATGCCATCAAGACCCTCCTGCTGTTGGAGAAGCTCGCCCTCTTCTGCATGGGTTGCTGGCAGTTTACAGTCAGTCCGCTAGCGATTCTGCGCGCACCTTTGTTGACCCTTGCAATACCTGCTGCAGGGCTGTCTGCTGGCTTCAATGCCCCGATCTCAGGCGTCTTTTTTGCAGTTGAGACCCTCTTGCTCACTGAAAAGGACTATGACAGCCGCGCCGTCAGCACTCCTGGCCTGACCATTGCCATGGTCCTCCTGGCCTCAGTCCTAGCTGCCATCGCCAGCCAGGCAGGGCTGGGGTCCACCCCTTCAGTGCGCGTCCCAGATTATGAGCTGGTCACCCCTTTTGAGCTACCGCTGATCCTGGTGTTTGGGGCCTGCTGCGGCCTGGTGTCCGCCAGCTGCACCTACAGCAACAAGGTGAGCTGGGCTTTGTGTTCGGGCCTGCTGTCTGGTCTGGTCTCTGCCAGCCACGTAGGGCCACTGCAGTTGAACCTGCTTGTAGCCTGTTGCCCGCCGGCTGTACGTACAGCCACAAGGTGTTGTGACCATTACGTCTGGGGGCTGCCATGAGCCTCCTCTGCCGGCTGCCGTGCCCAAGCTAGTCACTGTGACTGATGTTGGTACATCAGACCTGCTGCGGCCGCTTCAGAGGCTGGCCGGCTGTTGTTGAGACTGCGCACGTCTGCCGTCCTTCTGGGGCAGGCCTGACCCCCGGCATGTTCCTTCAAAAGTGCTGTCTGGTGCGGCAGCGTGCAACCAGCCCATGCAGATCTTGGCACATGTCTCCAGCTGCATGCTCTGCACTGCTGCAAGCTCTGTGCTGTTGCCCAGGAGACTGCAAGACCCACGCCTGGAGACAAACCTGCTGGAGCTGCCTGCAACCTTAGCATATGTGCTGCTGCCTGCCCCTACAGACGACATGAGAGGCCCTCAGCCACCTGTAGACTGCAGGGGAGGGCCATGTCTCAGATCACCTGCCCAGCTCGCCTGCACGCTCAAGTCCTGTGCTGCGTGCCCCCGCAGACTGTGTCCGAGGCCTTCAGCCAGCTGCGCCAAAATGGCGCCTTGGAGACAGCCATGCCCGCCCTCGGAGGCCTATTCACAGGCGTCGTCGCCCTGCGCTACCCCGAGGTCCTGTACCAGGGCTTCGGCAATGTCAATGCGATCCTCCAAAACAAAGCCAACTATGCCCCCTGGCTGCTGCTCCAGATCCTGGGCATGAAGATCATCTGCACCTCGGTCTGCCGAGGCTCGGGGCTGGTGGGTGGCATTTATGCCCCCTCCATCTTCATGGGTGAGTTTCTCTTCAGATGTTTGACGTGATCTGTCACTTCAGCCCCTCTTGGTGGCAGCAGTTGCTCAGCCACTCCTCTTGCTTGCAGCAAGCGGCAATACACCCTGCTGTGTGCTTCTGCTTGTGGCTGCCTTCCTCAGTAGTTTGTGAGTGAGCTACATAGCGTTATGCTGCGGCCTGGGCCGGTGCACAGCATCTATGTGCTGTACTTCTTTACAGGTCAGCACTTCAGCATCCTCATTTGGAACATGGCTGCTGCCCTGAGTCAAGGCCCCAAGACTCACAGGGTGTGCATGACTGCTGTTTATGGCTTTGCTGATTGCTCTGCCCTTCTGGGCCTGGGTAGTTCATATCTAGGCCTCCTTGTGCATGCAGAGGTCTTAGCATGCTGCGCGTCCTTGCCGCTGCTTCTCCAGCAAACATGCGCTGCCCTTGCTGCAGGTGCAACCCTTGGCTCTGCATTTGGTGGCCTTTGTGCCCTGGCCCTCAGCCCGCTAGGCATCAGCGTGACGGCACCACAGGCCTACTCCCTCATAGGAGTGGCTGCCATGCTGGCAGCCAATTGCCAGGTCCCCCTGACAGCAGTGCTCCTGCTGTTTGAGCTCACTCGGGACTATTACATCCTGGTGCCCACCCTGGGAGCTGTAGGTATGAGTTACTGGGTGGCCTCCCTGCCAGCACTGACATCAGCATTCCAGCCCGCGGAAGTGATCATCACTCCCAAGCAGGAGTCCCCTGATGCTGAGGACTCTGGCTACATGGACGCCTCCAGAATCACTTCTCAACTTGGCATGGGCATTGTGGGGGACTCAGACCAGCCACAGAACCAATCCACAGTGTTCACTGCCGAAACTGCCTCCGCTGCCACCCAGAGGCGCCAGGCAGCGTGGAAGGCAGCAGCAGGGCAGTCACAAGAGCAGCCACTGGTGCTGGCAAGCTTGGATGCAGACCCATTGGGCACTGACACTGCAAGCGTGCAGTGTGCCCTTGAGGAGAATTGTGTCCTGCTGGACTGCGACACTCCAATGCTGGAGGCTCTCAGCATCCTTGATGACGTCAGGCAGTCTGTTGCACTGGTCACAAATACTGATGGGAACGTTATAGGCGTTCTGACCAGGGAACGAATAGTTCAGGCGCTGTCAACCAGCAGTGCAGAGACGCCAATATTGAACGGTCACAAGAAACAATGATGAGGACCTATATCCAACCCCCACTTCCTCCCTTACTGCTCAACACACTGGTCTACTTTACTTAACTCGCCTCAGAGGCACAGACAAATGCCGTGTGCCTGCCTTCCTTGAATTTTAGTCCTTACACCCTTATCTGCGCCAATTGTTGGACTCCTCCTTGTCTTTTGCATCCTCCCACCATGTTGAAGTCTGCAGCAAGTGCACAAAGGTGACTGACTGCTGTAGGTGCTGCCCTCAAGGTCAAGGCATCACTGCCCAATTGCTCCACTGAGTTGGCTGACAACATCTCTGCTGTGGCTTGCATGAGCTTGTCCTTATAAAGGCTAGGGCAAAATCCACCAACTGCTGGTTGCTTATGCTCGGAGGGCACATTTGACCTGCAACTCTACACCTAAGAAGCTCCTTCCCAGAGGGCTCACCTTGTACCCCGTCCTGAGGAAGGCCAGGGCAGAGCCCACCTCCTCAGTGTCCAGGCCCATGGACTGCATGAGCTGCTTCTTGACCTCGCCCAGGTTGTAGCGCTCCTCGCGCTCCGCCACGCAGGCATACATGGCGTTGTCCTGGCGTAGCAGGACCTGCCAGGGCCCAGGGTACTCCCGAAACAGGGCGCCGCTGTAGTTGATCAGGAACGGCGCCACCGCCACACTCTGCAAGGCATGGTGATCAATTCATGTGAGGTCTGGCATGGTCTTGGCATACCAGGACCTGCCAAAGCCTGATCCCAATGACAGCACCGCTTTAAATTGGTGTCAGCAGGGCGCTAACCGTCGGGTCACCGCTCAGCAAGAAAGACACCTTCCCAAAAGCTCTCGGAGCAAGACACCTCTATGTTATGAGAAGAGCGCGACTGCCACAGCGTGCCACAGCTGAATACTGTAAGAGTGACAAAGATCTGGCGTCAGGGCTGACCTTTGAGTAGTCGCGCTGCCTGATGTAGAAGACAGGCGTGAAGCGGCACAGGAATCGGTACTGCAGGTCCTTCGGAGGGAAGGCAAGCAGGCCTGCAGGCTTGCAGAGGTGAAGCTTCAGTCTGCTGGGGAAACAACGGTGACCTCTGATGAAAGGCCCACAGCTTGCTGCTGCAGCATTACTAGCAGCCCACAGAGGCACTCCACCTTGCTGCTGCAGGGAAACTAGGCAGCCCCTGTAGGGCACTCAAAATTGTCGCTGCAGCATGTCAGACTGGCAATCCCTCAAGAGCTACCCAAGCTGACTGCAGCACCCGATTGCCCACAAGACAGCGCGCCAAGGCTGTCTGATTCATTCATTGACGAAAAACCCCTCAGATGCTTTAGCATGCTGCGGCCTGCTGCAGCAGCAAACCTTGGCAACCCCTCAAAGGGCCCTCCACACCCCATCTCCATACTCGCCTCAAACAGCCTTTGACAATCACTCGAGCTTGCTGCAACAGCATGACCCTGAAGGTGGCCTGCAATGTGGCTCACCCAAGTCTGCTCTGAGCGTGTCCAGCTCCATATTCCAAAGCACGAGGGTCTTGCCCTTGGCATACTCCTTAGCATAGCGCTCGATGTCCTTCAGCTCCACTGTGGAGGCATTGACACAGATGAAGACCTCTGCTCTGCCAGCGGCCTCCCCAGGGTTGTCGTCTGCATTGTCTGCATTGCCAAAAAGCTTGCTGAGGCCGCCCATGAAGCCGCGGCGCCCCTCGTTTAGATAGCCCATTGTCACCATGCCATCAGCCAGGTCCAGGGAGTTTTTGGCACTGCAGAGCACCAGAGAAAGCCTGTCTTGGGCAGCAGCCAGGTCTCAAAAGACTGCAGCACGGCAGAATGCACAGCTAGACATTCTGGGCATCTTCAAGGGGTGATTGTGATTGGCAGCTGGGATGAACTAGCTTGCCTGTACGTGAGGCAGCATGCATGTTTGCAGAGGCTGGTAGCCTGCTGCAGGCACAGTCAAACCCTACCAGCCCATGCATGAGGTTGCAGGCAGCAGCAGCACAAGAGTGCCATGGGACATGGGCAGGGCAGCCGACACCAGCTCACAGTTTGTAGGAGCGATTGTACTCGGTACGATCTGGCACCAAGATGTGCACTCGCTTGCTGGTCTTCTTAGCGATCTGCATATCAATGCATGGCATGCTGAGCCTGGCAGCAGGGCTGAGGCAGCGTCAAGATGTGTCAGCAGCAGGGCCTAGTACCTTCACAGCTCCTGAGATAGCTAGCCGCACATTTGCATCAATGTAATCATCTGAAGCTCCCTTATAACCTGCAGTGGCAGGCAAAGAGCAGAAATGGGGGGTGCTGAGCATCTTGTGAGCTAGCAACATGTATGATGCCCAGGCACTTCATCAGGATAGCCAAGCAGAGGCAGCACTAGAGCAAAGCTCACTGTCAACGCTGGATGGTAGAGGAGGGAACTCCACTTCCAGCTCGGTCAAGCCCGCGTCCATTGCCTCCACAAGGGCACTGCTGGCATCAGTGACCATTTCATCAAAAGACTCTGGGCGGTAGGTGCTCCTGCCTGCTGTCTTGTTCCTGGGTAAAGTGTTTGCATTTTGCACAGGCTCTGGGACAGCAGCTGCAGCACACACTGGCTGGCTGCTGCGCTTGCGTTTCAGGCTTTGGGGAGCAGCAGGCTTCCCATGGCATCTGCTGGGGATACCTGGCTGAACAGGACACATGCCTGCATGGCAAACTGAGAAATCCTTGTGGAGCATGGTCAGGAAATTTTGGTCCTGACCTAAGAAAGGGTCTGATACCCTTGAGACTAAGCAGGCAAGGCGGACTCATAGCAAGTGGAGCGAAGCCGAGCACTTTGGACTTGACTTGCAGGCTTGAAGCCTGCTGGCAGTTTGCAGGTGTTGCCATGCTCATGCACAGTGTGCTGCCCTGCCACAACGAGCTCCTCCTTGACGGCTATGTGACACTCATGCAGGCCAAGGTGTGGTCTGATCCTCCAATGCTCAGTCTGAACTTTGGTTGAAGAGCTGGAGCCATGACGCGGTTCTTCTGTGACTTTTGTGACACGTACCTGACACACGACTCAGTAAGGCTTGCCTGAGCTGCGCTGGCAAGCTTCTGCAGCAGTGCTTTGTCACGTCTGCTGAAACTCTGTTCCTGGTGCCCTCCAGATCCAAGTGCGTAAGCAGCACAACGCAGGGTACAAGCACAAGGTGAGCCAGCCTGACAATTCTGGCAGCCACTTGCGGACTGCAACCTGTAACAGCTGTTGTTGTTGCAGGCCAATGTCAGGAACTATTACATGCAATTCGAGGAGGCGCAGACACAGATGATGATAGACAACAAGCTGAACGAGTACGAACAGCGGGCCAGGATGGCCATGCCCCCAGGCCAGGTCAGCATTGTCTACCTTGCTGCTCGGTGTCACAGGCTGGCTTTTCTTTGGTCAGGCCTTGTAGCTCTGCAGCACTGCTGCTGGGACCACATGTCAGCCTGCTGCTCCACTGTTCATCCTGCTCCTGCTTGTCCAGGATTTGCTGCTCCCGTCAGCACTGCCTGGTTTGTAGCCTGGCACACACAGCTGGCAGCCTGCTGCTCTGCGGCCTACCAAGGCTTCAGGCTGTGCTGCCCACTGAAGCCAGCCTGGACCACGAGCAGTGTGTCCTGCAGATGGGACCTCCTGCCTTTGGCGCGCCAGGCCCCATGGCCCCTGGCATGGGAATGCCCCCTGGCCCCAGGCCGCCCAGCATGCCTCCTCCAGGAGGTGAGTGCATAGATTTGATCTGTCCTGAGAGTTGTGGGGATCGCGCCCTCATCGTGCTGCGGCCCCAGCGAGGCCGTGTAACCACAGGAGGCGCCAGCGGGCAGGTCTCTGCCTGCATGCTCAGCTTGGCTGCCACTGCTGCATGCCCAACAAGCTTTCTGGCAGTTTCCCACTCTTCACAGTGTTTCTGGATGTGCAGGCATGCCGCCCAGGCCATATGGCGCACCCCCTATGGGCATGCCGATGCATGCTGGTCACCCTAGCGGCCCCAGCGGCTACGGCCCAAACCCAGGGGCGATGGGAGGCATGCCGCCACAAGGTGAGGGAAGCCAAACAGCTGCCTCTTGTCTGTCAAAATGTCATTTGTTTCTCGAGGAGCCTTTGTGATGTCAATACCTGCTGTCTTTGGATGTAGGACCCCCAATGGGAGCTCCCATGTATGGCCGATAGCAGACTATACTTTGCCCAGGCAAAAATGCAAAGGGATGATTGGCAGCCGTGTTTACAGCAAGGCTCTGGTCACATCTCAGAACTTGAAGCGCTGCACAGCTTCCTCTGCTATTCTGGCTGCATTGATGACCAGGTCTGCACCCAGGCATTGTTGTTTCAGGTTGCAGCTGACTTAAGACTGAGTGTTACATTGGCCTCGAGCAAGTATCGCGCATCGACAGGGCAGCCCAAGATGAGTGCAGCGCCGCGCCGTCCAGCCCAGAAGCAATCCTGCCGGTAGGCAGAAGCTGTGGGTGGCTGCTCACCTGGGAAGCCTCTTAACTCCCTGACTGGCACCCACTGCACATCATCAACATCGCTGGCAGCCTGTGGGACTGCGGCAGGGTCTGCTGCAAGAGCTGCCACCTCGACAATGGTGTAGTGAAACTGTATTCTGCCGCTGATCTCATCCTTGGAAATAACATCTGCTGCCGCAAAGGGCGTAGGCACCTCCAGTGTCTCAGAGAATGCCAGCCCACCTTCAGGGACTGCATGCAGCGCTTACTGTTCATACAGTGCCAGCTCGCAAAACCCTGGGTGGCAGGAGCCTCTGCTCACCATTGCCAGCATTGTTCTGGAGGGCAATGCCTGTTTCTTCTAGAGCCTGCACATGATTGCAGCATGCGTTGGCAAGGCCATTGACTTGCACATGCCAGCTACCATGGACTCTGGCCGCACCTCTCGCATGGCACATTGCACCATTGTCTCGCCTGCAGCAGGTAGCGAAGATGCCCTAAAATGCTCAGGGCTGGCTGTGGCGCTAGCTTTCTAGGTGACACACCAAGCTGCTGTGATCCTCCAGGGAACGAGTACATTCCTTTCGAGGGACTTTTGCTTCTCCTAGCTAGCAGTACCTGCAGTGCATCGTGGAGGTATGCTTGTACGCATGCCTATGCAGCCGGTGCAACAGGCTTTCTGTCTCACCTCAGCTCCTGATGGGTGTGGCCTGAGGATGACTACCCCAATGCCCACACGGGGCTCGGAAGGGAAGCTTCTGTCCTGTCCAGTCTGCATGCTGCAATGCCTGGCAGGCAGCCTGGGTTTGCTGGCAATGCCAGCATTGCAGCACGCCCTTTGAATTGTCAAAAGACGCAGGCTGGGTGTGAATCTCATACAAGTCAGATGATTTTGCTTGGCCTGGCAGGTCAATGAAGCTGTGACTTTAGGTCAGCAATGGCCTAGATCTGTGAAATTTGCACCGAGTCTCGTCTTTTTGCATGTCAGCAGAGGCTGAGCTTGACAGTGAGCTGACGGACAGCCCTGGTGGTGAGGGCCCGACTCTGTCTTGCCATTCTTGTGGCTGATTGCATATTCCAAAACATAACGGGCTTGCTGTCGAGTTTGTGCCAGGAGGCTTGGCTGCTGATTCATTCTAAGATATCTGCAGAAGGAGCAGCAACCTCACCAAATGCTCTGAGATAGGTGCATTGCACACTCCCCCCGCAAGCCAGTTGGCATGGTGCTCAAGTTTACTGATCCCCAGCTAGAGCGGGACTATGCCGACCACCACGCCAGTCTGTCTTTCCAGACCGATTTTCTGTTTTCAGCTCTGAATGGCCTGGTGAGGGGCCCTTGCTGATCGTGCAGCACTTGGCAGAAGGTCACCTGCTGCCCATGACGCTGATGCCTGCTACCTGCAGGTGTGGCTGCTTGCTTGTGGCAAGAACCATAATCTCATTGAGGGGCAGGTTTGGGCCATCCTGATGCTGAAGGTTGCTGCGGGCATGGCCCCGCCACTGCTCATCTGGCAGGTTCCCAATTTCTACAAACGCGTGAGGGAGCCACTGGTACTGTGCCTGCGCGTGCTCACGATGGTGAGGTCTGCACCAGCTGCCTGCTGCTCACCTGCAGCACTGGCCCCAAGTGTGCAAGCTCCCTGCAGCTTCCTGCAGCAGCGCTTGGCTTTGTCAGCTGCCTACTGCTTGGCCGGCAACGTGCCTGGCTGGAAGCCAATACGCTGCCACTGTCTCCCTGCAGGTCTTTGAAGTCTTGACCTGGGACAAAATCTTCCTGAACAAGGTCAGCCTGCTGGCCTTGCCGATGTCCAATCGTGCGCCTGGGCTGCCCAACTGCAGGGTTTAGACTTGTGACGGACCGGTCACACTCTGCAAAATCCCACGTTTCTGGGTTGGCAAGTTCACTTACGTAGGTTCAGTGGTCATGCTGCTCTCACAACCATGTCAGAGGTCTGCAGGAATTTACAAGTCGCAGGGAGCTCATCAAAGTTCTGGTGCGCCTGCAAGCTGAGTAGCGCCTCTTGTGGCCAAGGTCATGTGCCAACTGCCACCTGCCACCTGCCATCTTGTGCCCTGTGCCACCACCGTGTGCACTGAATGCGCTGCAGGTCCTGACCAACAAGTGGACCACTCTGAATTGCCTAGTGTTTGGCTTTTGGGTGCGCTTCTGGCTTTGCCTGCCAGTGCACACAATGTGCTTGGCCGTTCACCTGGCATCCAACAAGGGGTCCTGCAAAATGCTCCTTGAAAGGTGACATATTTTGTAGCGCGTGTTGTGTTGTCTTTGCAAGTCAGCTCTGCACATGAAGCTCCAGCAGGCTGCCCAGGCATAAGACAGTGAAGGTTGTTGCAGGGTGACCTTTGACTTGTTGCATGCACCTTGCACAGGCATGAAATATCCATAGAGGTTGCATATTGTGGCCTGAAACATACCCCTGTGGCCTGCAGACCTGGCAACCAACAGCACCTCAATGACCTGGCAGCCTGGCTTGGCCTGTACGACCCCTGGCTGGCCTGTCTGTCTGTGGGATCGCTGCTGCAAGTCGTGCTTGGCTACGCTATTCCCCTGACAGTGCAGTACCGCCTGGAGCAGAGCCAGCGCCATCATTTTCTGATGCAACGACAGCGCGCTGATGATATGTACACCAGGTAGTTGCCGCCAAGAAGTCCTGTCCTGGCTATGTTGGTGTCAAATCAGACCAGACAGCCACAGTGGTTGTAAGAATTGGCTGAACATGGTCACGCAGCTGTCGCCGGCAATGGGAGTCTGCTTGTGTTGAGCTGCACTGCTACTTTGCTCAGTGCGTGACCATCCCTGCTCGGTTGGCTGCAGGCCAGACATCCTGCAACTCCTACCGCTGATGATTTTGATTCCGCTGCTTGTCCTGATTGTCTGGCCCCGTTTTGAGGTGAGGCACGGCCAGGGCGAAGATGCTGCTGCCAGCTGCACTGCTGCTGCCCAGCTGCACTGCTGCTGCCCAGCTGCACTGCTGCTGCACCTGCACCAGCTGCACTACTGACAGTGATGCTCTTGTACCTGCAGCTCCTGGTGTATGTTGTCTGAAGTATTCCGCCTCAATCTCTACCATCCACACTAACAAGCCCTGAGCACTTTCCTTGTCAGAATTGAGCCAGCAGCGCACTGCTAAATAATTGCGCAATCTTTTTGGGCAGTGGCCTTGAAGCGTTTCTAATCAGAAAACTAAAACAAGCATTGGCACCTGCTTGCATGGCGTCCTTGCAAGTGCACCTTGCCAATGCCAAGTCTACTGACAGTCCAAGATTTAGGAATGGAAGATTGAGGTGATGATAAGGCAAGGCATGATACGAAATTAGGGCATGGGGTCATGATAAGGCAGTTCCATGTGAAGCTTGAACATGGTACTGAAATTTGAGGATGACAGCCTGGAGGAGGTCAGGCATCTGCGCTGCGTTGCGCAGGTTGCTGTGGAGTGTGTGCCACACACATGCATGCGCTGGAGGCAATCATCTGTGAGGTGCATGCAGGCCTATGGACTGTACCAGAGCACCAGTGCCTTTCCCACAGACCTACTATTCAGTGCTCTGGGCAGCCTGGTGAATGGTGGCCTGCACCCTGGCCATCTCTGCGATTTCCCAAGCTCACGGATGCTGCAGAGGTCTCCTCACTCTTGCTCAATTGTGCAGGTCTGGTGGTTGGCTTTGACAAGCACCTACAACCAGCTGCGCCCAATAGAAATAACTCTGTTTGTCACCAGGCTTTTGACCGGCCTGCTACCCCTAGTGCTGATTTGGTCAGCCCCAGTATGGTATCAGCGGCACAGGGACTTAGTTGTTGTCTTCCTGCGGCTCAACACAATGGTCAGTGCGGCGCACACATGCACCCATGTGCCTGTTCGCAGTGCTGGCGGATGCAGGCCTTGTCCTCAACCAAGCATCTTCCGGCTGATGTGTGCAGATCGCAGCATATGTGGCCTGGGACAAGATCTTCTTGACAAAGGTCAGCCACTTGCCTCCCTGGTTTCAGCATCCCTGTCATGCTGTTGCAAAATGCTGTGTGGCTGCCACATGCAGGACTACTTCACATGGGCTTCCTTCTTCAAGGTGCTGCTTGATACTGCCCCTCTCTGTTTGGCTCATGCTTGCCTTAAGCCAGGCCACAAAACTGCTGAGCCAATCCGCTGCCTCGGCTGTGGGTGCAGCCTCATGGTTGCAGACTGCTTGCAGGTCATGGTTCTGGCAAACAAGTGGCCATTCCTGGGCTGTCTTGTGGTGGGCTTCTGGGTACGCTTCTGGATATGCCTGCCGGTGCACACCCTGTGCCTCGCAGTTGAACTGGCCTCCAACAAAAACTGCTGCACCGTCATGACTGGCAGGTAAAACACGTCTACACTGCGCTCCTCCTCCTGCTCGCCTGCTCTGCTCGTCGCATCTTGCCCATGGCTTTGCAGGAAAGGCAGTGGGGCCCTCATGCAGCGGCTTGCTGGTGGCTGGAATAACGGCGTGCTGCGAGGGGCTGGCGGCTTTTTGGAGACAGACGACTGGCATGCATGCGTGGCCACAGGCGTGCTGATACAGACACTGTTTGGGCACCTGCTACCGCTGATCTCTGCTCATGAAGTGGAGGTGAGTGTGCTCTCCTGCCTGCAACTCACGCTGCTCAAAACTGAGGCCCCACCTTGTACTGATGACATCACCTCATCTGCAGATGCGCCTACGAAAGTCATTTTTGCGGCTGCGGCATCGCCATTCAAGCCTCTGGACCAAGTGAGAGTCCGCACATCACCCATGTCTTCTTGGGACTCCTTTTCTGTCTATTGCTGCTGCCTCACAATGCAGTCGTGTGCAGGCCGGACATCCTTCAGGTGCTGCCCATCCTCATTGGAATGCCCTTGGCCATCCTGCTGGCATGGCCCCACTACGAGGTGGGTATTGTGCGGCTGAGGGCCTGATGCAGTTAAGAAGCATGCGCAGCTGACAGCGTGTTGTTTACTGTGCAGCTGCTAGTCTTCATTGTCTGACTTGCTTCGCATGTGCACACAAAGTGACGCTGCCCTTGAGCCCTGCCAGTAAAGCTTCTTGTGCTTTCAAGTTCACTTGTCAGGCAGCCTGCTCAAAGAGGCGCCCGGCCCCTGATGAGGCCAATCCAGTGTCGTTTCATGATTTGAATCTTACAGTCTGTGAAGGGCCTTCAGTCTGGACACCTTCAGCTGACAATGATAGAAGAATTGCTCCCCGCATGTGGTTTCGTGAGCGCACTCATGGTGACCATTGCAATCTGCTGGCGCCAGTCACGCTGTAGCAGTGCATCCCATGTCTGATCAGCAGTTAACAGTTCAGGACAAGATTGCCTTCTTCGGCATCGCGGGTCCTCTTGTCCATCACCTTTAAGTGCTAGTCTCCCTTCTGAGATCGGCCTGACAGCAGCCCAGCCGCAGCAAGTCATGCTGTGAGATTGCATGGTGAGTCCTGGTCCTCACCTCACGCCATCTGCAGCTCACTGATGCCTGTAATCTCAGGTGCACATGCCCATCATGCAGGCCATGTTGCCAGGCTGACTGCACTGCCATGCTGGTCAACCCAGACCTGTATAGCGAAGTCTTTGAAAGCATCAAGAGCGACCTCTACGAGTCCACCACCAAGAAAGTCTGTGTGATAGTGTCTACCTCCTGTGTGGACTCCATCTGCGCAGCCAAGATCCTGCACGTGAGTGCATGCTGCACTGCATCCCTTCAGAGCCGTCAGCACTGCTTGCTGTCAGAGACCGAGAAAGCTGCCACCGCAGCATGCTCCAGTGTGCTGGTGCTGCTTTGCTTCAGGCCCCAACGCAGCAGCAGCTGCAAGCTGAGCACAGCAAGCCCTTGCACAGCAAGCTGAGCACAGCAAGCTGTCTATTTGTGCAGACCATCCTCGACCACGACAACGTCCGCTTTGCCACCAAGCCAGTTGCCAGCTACGAGGAGCTCAAGGACACAGCTGCAAAGTACACCAGCGAGGAAGAGGTGATGCCAGTTTCTTTGAATCACATCTGGCCTGGCACCAAGCATTCACCCTGCCAGCAGCGCCGTGAGCCCAGGGCCCCTGCACATTGCTGGCAGCGCCAACCCAGATGAGTCCTGAAGACTGGCATGGGCCGTCAACCAGTGGGCTGTGTGTCAGCCTGCGCTGGAGCGGGCGGCAAGCTGCCTTGCACTACACCCCCCAGCTGGTGATCACAGGGAGTGCCTGGCAATCAACCCTGCACGCTGCCCTTCATCCCTTAAACCTGCAGGGGCCCCACATGTTGGCCTGCATCAGTAGCAATGATGAGTGGGTGGCCCGCGGGTCTGGCCTGCAGTGGTACAAGCAGTGAGGCGCCATCCACAGCCCTGCATGCTGGCCCACACCAGTGGCAGCAAGAGGTGCCACCTGTGCAGGACTTCCAGACCCTTGTCTTGATCAACTGTGGCGCCACAGAGGACCTGTACAAACTGCTTGACCTGCGCCCAGCTGTGCGCGTGGTGGTCGTTGACAGCCACAGGCCCATCCACCACAGCCTCAACAGCAGGGACACACAGGTGGCTGTGCTGGTGGACCCTGAGGATGGCACGCTGGAGGGACTGCCAGAGGCCGAGGACACATCCGATGCAGGTGGGGCCTGGGCCAGACAGCTCATCCGCTGAGGCATGCCCAGCCTACATGCTCTGCAGCTTGCTCAGCCCCCCAACACAAGAGCAGCAGCTAGGGCCTGCTGACAGCTTACTGTAGTCTGGTCTGGAAATTCTGGTAGCTGATGTTGCACTCTCAAGCATACTGTGAGGGATGTGCTGGCCTACAACCAGGGCCAACTGCTGCCTCCGACCTGCCAGTGCATGCCTGCAGAGGAGGAGGAGGACTTTCCAGGCACTACTACGCGGGCTAGCAATCAGGAGAATGTCCCTGACAACAGGTCTGCAGAAGGGCCCTCGTCAGGCTTGACCTCAGAAGTTGCCTTGACACCTGCCATCCATCCTTTGCAGCTGTGCCTTGTGCAATCTAGACATAATGCAAGACCCCACCCTTTGAGCATTTGATGAGGCATGCACCAGGGCAGGCAATCGGCAGCCTGCTGCCTCAGCCCGTGGCCGCCTGAGCTGCGGCCTGCCAGGTCTTGCCGGGACGCTGATCCCAATGCCTGATGCGTCTTGCTAGGACTCCTGACGGGTCTCCAGCTGCCAAGCGCACCAAGCGGGAGCAGCAGAGGCAGCAGCGCAAGGAACTGCGGCGGCGACGGAAAGAGTATTACGAACGCGGCACCTTCTGGGGCAAGCCAGCGGCCTTCATTCTTTGGGAGCTGACCCACCAGCTGCAGCTGGAGAACAGCAACCAGCTCTGGTAGGCGCAGTTGCATACAGGCGACATTGTACTGTGTCTGCCATGCTGTAGCGCTGAGCGGGCTGGCACTCAAGACACCTTTCCAGCACCAGTAGGGCTGTCCAGCGCCAGCAAGGTTGGGTGGCTGCCTGGCAGGTGCATCACGGCTGTGCAAGACAGCCCTCGGCTGCGCGCTGGCTGCTTCAAGAGCCGTGGCATACACCATCAGCAGCATGATTGGTGCAGCGTGCCTGTGTGACCCATGATGGCATGCACGGGTCACGTGCTCATGTAAACTTCATGGTAGGCTTTTGTTTGCACACACAAACACCAGATGTGTTACTAAACTGGCTGCAGGAGAGCTGCCTGACTGGCCCTGGCACTTGAGCACTGACCTAGAGCACTGCAACCAGAGCACACCATAGCACACATCTGCTCATGCATATGCTGGGCTGGCTGTCTTTGCTGCACTGCTCCCTGTTGCAGCGCGCTTTGTTGCTCACCATGGGAGGGCTGCGTGGCTGGCCTGGCAGCCCTGGGAGAGGGGGTTGTGGTGCCTGTGCTTGGCTCCAGCAGCAGAGCTTGCACCCGCTGCTGCCTGTGCTTGACCAGGGATGCACACCAGGGTCGCAGACGCCATTGCTTGGCTGCAGGCTGGCCATGCTGGGTGTGACAGACCACTTGGTCCACGAACGGCTCAGCGTGGACCAGTACTCCCACTGGGGCATCCTGCTGGAGCAGAAGGTGGGTCGTGCTGCACAAGACTCGGTGTGCTGCATACCACCACCCTGGGCCCTACAGTTGGGGTACCTCGATTGCAGAGCGAGTCACAGCACCTGGGCTGCTGCTGTGCACACGAAGTTGGGTCAGCATGCGCGACACTCGAGCGCTTTCGTGAGGGTGGGAGAGATGCGTGCCACGCAGTGCTCTTCAGGCCAGGCTGGAGCGCAGCAGGGCAGCTCTAGATCTGGCACAGCCTGACATATGCACGCAGCAGCAGCTACTGGGCCCAGCCACCATGCTCAATAGTGTCAGCGGTCGATGGCCTTTGGCATCTGTGCAGGTGGCAGACTGCGGCATGCTGGCCCGGGAAGAGATGACCGAGGTGCAGCAGCCTGGGGAAGAGGAGGGGGAGCGGGTGACTGCCACGGTCACCAAGGCGCAGTATGGCAAGATCAGGTGAGGTGCTGCGGCTGGGAGTTGGCGCAGGGCCTGCTTGACGACACGTCACAGCTCAAGGGGAGAGTAGGCAAGCTCAGGTCGGGGCCCTGAGGTGAGAGCTGGTGCCGGCCCTGCATGGGGACAACTTGGCTGTGGGGGGGGGGGGGCTGTCCCTCCCCTGTACCTGTCCCTTTGGGCGCTGGACCCAGCTTGGCAGCATTGGCACCTGTTCAGGAGGTTCACGGCAACCACCTCCATGGTCTGAGCCTGTTTCTGTGCCTGTGCCTTGCAGGCTCATTCAGGACCACTTCTTGGTCCTGCTGCGCCACTGGAGCCTGTTTGAGGCCCTCCAGTTCTCCGCATATGTGGCTGTGCGCCTGCAGACCTGGCACGACCGGGGCCGCCGCACCCTGCAGCACCTGCTCGTCACAATGGGCTACCCGGCCAGGCAGTACCAAAAGAAGTATGGTGAGCGTCCTGGGCTCCAAGCTTTTGTGCGTTGTCACCCTTGCCGCACCTGGCCTTAAGACGCGGCCCACATGCTATGTGTACCTGATGAGCACCCAGGCACCAGAGCTGCCCATGGGCAAGCAGCAATACCCCTGGCGAGGTATATAACATTGTGGTGAGTGCCCAGGGCATGCAACACAGTCCGCGATGCAGTGGCAGGCGCTGGCATCACGGGAAGACACCAGCCAGGGTGCGGGACCACCCTTCAGGCAGAGCGCCATCACAGGATTGCTGACCTTGGCGTGTCAACGGTGGTGGCGCCACTGCAGAAGGCAGCCTCCTGGCAAGGCAACGGCATCCAGCATGATCTCCTGTGCCAGCCCAATTGCTGCGCTGCCAAGCGCCAGTGCAGGCTGACAGGCAGGAACCACAGCACTCTTCCGTGCTGTCCATGCAGGCGCCATGCAGGCTGAGTTCCAGCGCATGCTGGCAGACCGGCTGGAGGAGCATGCCCCGCACTACAGGCTGACTAACCTGCAGTACAGGCAAGCTGCATCAGGGGACAGCTGAGACCACTGGCCCCACTGGCCAGCACCTTTGTCCGTGCACCTGAGCCAGCAGTGCAGAGAGGCCGGTGGACCGCCTGGCCAGTGCATGCCAAAAGCTGCAGCTGCTGGTGCTGCATGTATTTCGGTGCCATGCCGCCAGCCCCAGTCTAAAGCCAGGCCTGACAGCCTGATGCCTCACTCTGAGAGTGGTACCCTCTCTGCTGCTTGGCTGCCGCCGCTGCTGAGATGGGTGCCGGCTCTGCCCTGGTGGATTACCTTGTCAGGTCTCCCTTCTGCACTTGCTCCATTTATGCACAGCCACTGGGTGTAGCAATGCAGAGACTGCTGCTGGGCTGGCAGCTCCACAGCACCTCACTGCCAGCCTTGCCCTACAGAAGCTTTGAAATCCAGTATAGCTATGACCGCCAGACTGCCACCGACACGGTGCACGCCGTGGCTGCGCTGCTGGAGACTCCCCCACAGGGCCATGAGGACACGCCTGTCGAGCGCTTCTGGTGAGCATGGTTGCTGAGAGCGTTGCATTGTTTGGGTGTTGTGCTGGGCATTCTTGTCAGCCTCATGGTTCTGAGGCAGGCTTGTGAGAGTCTGTCCTGCCCCGGTGGCTGCATCTTTGGTGGCCATCCTGTGGGTCAGCTGTGTGGGCGGGTGGACACAGCTTTGAAAGAACAGGTCAGCACGCCCCACACACTTCACACATGCCAACAAAAGGCCCCAACTTGTGGTTCTGAAGCTGCGTGTCAATGCCCTGAAGGGTCTGGTGCAGGGACAAGCCTCACTGCTGAGCTGCTGACTCTATGCAGCCATCAGTGTAGGCTGTGCAGGTGCAGGCAGGCATGAAGGTCCTGGCCGTGCATGTTGTCACGGATGCGTACCCAGCGTGGGCTGTGCACCTGCCAAAGTGTTTCACCTGGTGTGGGCTGTGCCCGCAGGCAGGCCTTCAAGGCACTAGCTGTGGATGAGCGCGTCAAGCTCTTTGCGCATGGCCTGGACCAGTCCAAGCAGGTGCAGCGCGCCGTCGTCATGTGAGGCTCCCAGCTTTGCTGCCATGCCGCACAGGAACATGACTGGGGCACAGGGCAGCAGGGTGTGTTTGCCGCCTCATCTCTGGCGCAGAGACGCCTGCAAGGCTACGCTGGGCTGTTGCTGCACTGCACTGCTTGTTTCTGAGGCTCAGGGCAGCAGCGAGCTGCTGTCAATGCGATGGTGGCCTGCTGGCTCGTGCTCCCTGGTGCTGCTGCGTGTGGCGGCCATCTCTGCCACCACCCAGGAAGCCAGCGTCACATTGCTGAGACTAGCCTGCAGGGATGGGGGCCTCATTCTGGCTCGCAGCCCTGGGTACATGAACACGAAGTACTATCACCTCTGGAACCTGTCCGCCCAGGAAGTTAACAACAAGGTAGGACGGAGCGCAAACCTTGTTTGCACCTCAGACAGAGTTCTGCCTCTGCCAGTGGTAAGGTGCAAGATCCTGAGATGGGGCGATGCTCCCTGCAGGCCATCCTGTCGCGGCCTCTCACGCTGGCAAAGCTGGGGCACTTCCTCATGGAGGCCAGGTGTGTGGGATGGCTGCAGTGCCGTGTGCCACTGTGCACTGCACCCTCGCTGCCCATGACACTGCAGGGGGCAGGGCGCCTGCTGCACTGCCGTTGATTCCCGCTTGCTGCACCTGCACCCCCTCGCAACACTGCACATATACACCGCTGCCTCCTGTGCCTACCCTGGCCCCCCCTGCAACACTTCCACTTGGCAGCTAAATCCAGCAGCCTCCCTCACAGTAGCTCTATGCCAGCCTGGTGCCTAGATTGGCTCTGCAAATGACTGCAACCTTACATGCAGATCATATGAAGTAGTCTGACCGGGCTGCAGGTACCACCAGACGGGCAAGCGCAAAAGCGTGGTGCTCGTCGCTCCTGCAAATGAGCAGCGGAAGTGCCTCGTCATGGGCCTGGTGGGGGGCAGCACCCTTGCCACAAAACAGGTGCGGCTTGCCAGGGCAGCCATTTGCTGCGTTCCTGTGCTCTTTCTGACAGCTTCTGTGCAGCCCAACTTCTGAGGGGTGACATGTGTGCAGGGCAACACCTTTGGCATAGCTTTTAGGAGAATAGCAGATGACCTGGGCTGTGCTTTCAAGCACAATTTTTTCGACACTGCAATTTTGGAGGTGAAATGGGTTCCCCGCAAGCATCACAGTTCTGGACTACACCAAGTGCAACTCTCTGTGCTGCCGTCAAGTTGTGAGCTGCTTCCACGTGTGCGCAAGGTAACTGACAAGCTTTCAATGCCCCTTGCAGCTTGGCATCCATGATGTCCCTCGCTTCCTCAATAGCTTGAAGACTGCTTTCCACTCCTAAAGCGAAAGCAGGGTCGCCTCCCTGCAGCTGCAGCACAACTCTGCTGGAAGCAATAATCCTGGCAGCCGGTAAAATCATGAATTTAATGCTCTAACACAGTGGCTTCAGATCTCTGAACCCACACCAAACTTGTGCGGGGTGAGCTTGGAACCCCTGATGCAAGGCCTGCTGCCAATGCTGCTGGCTGCCGCCTGGCACGCTTCTGAACAGCCTCTCCTACTGTGGCTTGCCACCACTGAGCAGCTGGAATCTACATAGACAATGCGCTGTGATTTCATGGTCTCAGAAGAAAATGGACAGACCGTTGTCTTCGCAGAAGATTTCAAAATGCCATTCCAGCAGGAGATGCTCATACATATGAGCTGGGTGGGCGGCAGACATCGCTGTTGATCAGCTCGCAAGGGAAGACATCGCGGGGCTCAGGGTACAGCAGCTGCGCCTTGCCCTCCAGGTACCTGCAGGCAGGCCAGGAGTGGTTGCTGACTTTGCCGCTGGCGAGCGACTTCCCTGGGGCATTGGGTACTGAGGAGCTGTCACATTAACTGACTTGACGGTCAGCCTGGGGCCTGAACATATGTGCAGGCCTTCTCTTGACACTGCCTGACAGAACTTGCAACACCAGCTGCTCCTGTGGGTCCATTGCTACTGCTGCCCAGCACGTCTTGACTTGTTCACTGAGCAGTAATGGCTGAGAGCAATCTGATGGGTCTGCGGTCTGTGTCATGCTTTCCACAGTTGAAGACAGGCATCAGCAGGGTAAAAGAGCTGTGATTGGGAGTGCTGAAGTGATCATGCCTCGCCTGCTGAATATAGCCTATTGATGAAAGGGCAGGTAGTGATGACTGTTGCAGTCCCTGAGGATGCTGCTGTGCGCAGTACCACCCTCCCAATGGGTGAGCACTGGGGTTGAGGGCAGTGCTGGCCAGTCCATTGCTTACATGTCGAGCATCACATTTCTCAACACCTCTGCAGCCCACCTGTTGAGCAGCCTGGTGGTGGAGTAGTTGAAGCCATCCTGTGGCTTGATGCGCCGGTTGGTGGTGCGGCATGTGTTGACAGCGGTGCGGACCTTGGAGGCCAGCACCTTGCCCAGCTCCACGCCCCACTGGTCAAAGCTGTTGATGCCCCAGATGAAGCCCTGCAGCGACACACGCCGCCGACGTGGGTGGGGATGTCGCACTGTGCAGCCCGCTGCTGCTGCACCTGTTATTGCAGTGGCCTGGGTCCGTCTCAGCAGGCAGGCCTTCACATGCCACTGGCAACACAGGCATGCAGGCCTCCTGCACTGTGCAATGCTGCTGCTGGGGCGCCTGACCTCCCAACAGCCCTCAAGTGACGCTATCATGTTGCAAAGTCAGCTGACAGCAGTTCATGAGGCAAGGAGACAAAATGATCGGGGAACTTGTGAGGCTGCCCTTGCCTGCATCAGACCACAGGCAACTTACAGCACACAGCGAGCAGCACTGCAAATGCAGCTGCTTCCCCAAGCTGCCATTGTACGTGCTGTGCTCACCTGCACTGCCACTGTGTGCTGTTACAGAGACAGGATCTCCCCTCTTGTGCAGCCTGCCACCAGCAGCAGACAGAGCCACATGACGGTGTGAGGCATGCCTGCGCTTCCCTGCACCGCCACAGCGTGCTGGCTCCCTGCGCCCTGTGCAGGCAGTGGGCCAAGGCAGCTGCCCTGGTACAGAAGCCTGCAGCTCACCTGCACCGCCACCCTGTGCTCATACATGGACAGGATCTGCCCCGTGGTGTAAGCGTCCAGCGCAGGGAGCAGGATGCTGAGGGAGGGGCGGTTCCCGCTGAAGGTCTTGTGGGGGATGAGGTGGTCCGGCACGTTCTCAGAGCGCAGCTCGATGGCGGTCTTGCCCTTGGCCAGGGCATCGGCTTGTGCAAAGAAGTTGCACATCAGCTCGTCATGGTTGGATACCACCTCACCCTGCAAGCAGACAGCACTGGTGAACAAGTTATGACAGCAGGGCATGTGACCATCCTGTATCCCGAGGGGCGCCGCTTGTCGTGCTTCGAGGTCAAAGCAGGGGCTTGAGCAAGTCCAGGGAGCGACGCCTGGGCAGCAGTCAATGATTCACGGCACGCAGAGCCAGCCCGCAGCCCAGTCCACAGTGTGCAGGCTGGCTTTGGGTCCGGGCAGCACGCGGTCAGGCACTCATCCCTGCACCAGTTCCCAGCCACCATCAGGGGGGTTGCACCATGTTTCGTGGTGTCCATGGGGCCTGTTACGGGCGTGCCTGGCTGTAGAGAGGTAAGGCCTACCTGTCCGAGGTACAGGCTGTGTTGGCTGGACACAAGTTACAGGAAAGAGCAGGTGCCTCAGGGCAAGAGTGTTCACCAGGCGCTTCATCAAGGCATCCCCACCAAGGGTCCCTCTGACCACAGGTGCCCCATCAGTATGTGTACGGAGCATGTCCACCTTGAGGTACACGCTCTGCTGGCTCTTGACGATGCCGATGAATTCGGCGGGGATGACACGCCCCTGGTGGATCAGCTGGTAGAAGGAGTGCTGCCCATTGGTGCCGGGCTCCCCAAAGTCGACCTCACCCGCCTCGAAAGGCAGGCGGGTGCCATCAATTGCCACGCCCTTGCCATTGCTCTCCATGGACACCTGCACACAGGGGCCACAGCCAGGTGCAGGGACGTGATGTGCAGGAGGGGAAGAGGCACTGGTGCTGCTGCAAACGCGTGGCCACACGCACCACACATTCGGTGCATGGCCTCCGCTCTCAGCGCGTCCCATGGGCCCAGGGAGGCATGCAGGGAGGCTGCCTGCTCACACAGAGGAGGTGTCGCCAAGCACCCCTGACCTCATGTGCACAGGGAACCTGGTGGCCCGGCCCTGCACACGTGTGGGATGGTGGAGGACTCCACACATTTAGACCAGCAGAGGGCAGCTCAGCACATCACCTGCAATTATCAAACGCGCCGGGACAATGCCCAATATCTCTACACCCTCTGAGGCCGCCCCATCTGCTGGCAGCTTGGGGGGGAGGGTGTGTGCGAGGGGGGGGGGGCAGCAACTGGAGTCAAAGCACAGTCTGCCCCACCTGCTGGATGTGGGGTGCCAGCTTGGCCAGCGCCTGCGTGTAGGGCAGGATGGCACGAGCGGGGTACCCCAGGAAGCTCACATTCCACACGCTCATCAGGCCTAGCTGCACAGGGATGTTGTGCTCGTGGGGTGCTGTGCGGAAGTGGGTGTCCATGTTCCAGGCACCTGCACAGGATTGCATGGGGGGAGCATGGCCGCAATGGCATGTGTGCTTAGAAGACTCAGAAGGCTCATCAGGCAGAGATCCAGCACCCCGAGCCCCAAGTCAAGGGCGGCGCACTTTGCGGCGCTGTGGTCTATTGCCTAGGATGGCGAGGGTAGGCACATGCAGCAAGGCCAGGGACCCCCATGTGGTCTCCCACCTGTGCTGCAGGACCAGGCACTGCACAGCCGCCATCCCAGAGCGGTCGATGGCCACAGGCACAAGGCTGTGGCAGGAGACCACACAGCCCATCCTGCACAAACTCATACTGCCTGACATGCAGAGTGACTACTGCACCCGCCACCAGCATGGCAGCTCACCCTGCAGGAACTCCTGCATGACATCGAACCCATACTGCAGCGCCAGGGGCAGCATGCCGACAGCGGAGGTGACGGAGTAGCGCCCGCCCACCCAGTCCCAGAAGCCAAAGGCGTTCTTGGGGTCGATGCCAAAGGACTCCACCAGGCGCAGGTTGGTGGACACTGCCACCATGTGCTTGGACACGGCCTCAGGGCCCAGCTCAGTGGTCAGCCACGTCCTGCAAGAGGTCGTGGGGGGTCAGTCCTGTGCAAGTCCGTGAGACCGACCTGCAGGCCCAACGACTCTGGGGGTCAAGGCAGCAGGGCACTGCACTTGCTCGCAGCCTCAGGGCCCCGCTCAATGGCCAGCCATGTCCTGCAATGGTTGCAAGGCATTGTCTCCTGCGTGGAGGTCAGTGGCACCCTCTGGGGGGATGCAGGAGGCCTTTGGCCTCGGCTTGAGGTGTGTGGGAATCATGGCTGCAAGCAGCCCAGAGGCCAGGCTTGGTGGCCAGCTGTGCCCTGCAGGCACAGTGCCACCTCTCCATGAGTGCTGGGTCAAAGGAAGGGTGGGACGGCTGCTGTGGCTGCATGTTTGGCCACCACCTGAGCAACGAGGTCAGACGGGCAGCTGCAATGCTGGCACTCAGCAACGCGCCTCACAGCCACCTGACGTTCTGGTCTTGAGACCTTTCTTTCAAACATCGTGAAGGCTTCAGACACCACAGCAGCGACGGCACTCCACCAGAAGTTGGCCCTACCTGACAGTACGGGCGTTGAGCATCGTCTCGGCTGTCGTGAAGGTCTTGGACACCACGATGACCATGGTGGTCTCAGGCTTGAGCCCGTTGAGGGCACGCGCCACATCCACAGGGTCAACATTGGCCAGGAAGCGCAGCTGGCGGCCCTCAGCCTCTGCAGCTGCTGCCTGGTCCGTCCTGCACCACAGCACAGCACTCGGGGCGATGATAACAGTCTTGTTGGGGAGATGAGACCGGAGAGCAGTTTGAGGATGCAGAGCCAGGGAGCATTGGGGCCAAAGGGACCGCTTGCTTATGGTCCCTGCTTGTCAGAGACGTGCAGCAGCCCACCCTGAGCACACGGGGGGGCTGGGTGCACAAGCAGGGTCCCCACAAACCCCCACCCTGCTGACAGAGGGCAGCAGCCAGTCATTGCTGAACCGAGAATTGGGTGCGCAACACATGTGTGCTTGACTAGCGGAGCAACAAGAGCCAAAGGGCACCTGAGGGCTGTGAGCACAAGGAAGGCTCCAGGCAAAAGCGCCCTGTGCAGGCAGTGCGGCAGCCAGCCTCAACCAGGGGCCAGGGGCAGCAGCCATCCCCTGGACTGCACCTGAGGGCTGTGTGGACGAACAGGGGCCCCAGAAAGGAGCCTCCAATGCCAATGGCCACCACGTCCTTCAGGGGCTTGCCAGTGGCTCCCAGCCACTCCTCGCTGCGCACTTTGTTGCTGAATGCCTTGATCTTGTCCAGCACCTCCCACACTTCGGGCACCACGTTCTTGCCATTGTCCATCACTATCTGTACCCACAGAGGAGGTTTGTGATGTTTGCAGGGGGGCCAACACTCAGTAGCACGGGCTTGAAGCTGCCGCTCAGAGCCACTGAGCAGCCAAAAGGGGTGGAGTGGTGGCCACATGTGCAGCAGCCAGGGGCACTCAGTCCTGCTCTGCTGGTGCTCATCAACTGGCGGCAGCAAGTGTGGGCCGCAGTCTGCAGGCCAGAGGGGTCAGGGTCTGGTGGGGCTGACACATGCAGCTGCAGTGCGTCTTGTCTTCTGGATGATGCCCACTGCTGCTGCCACTCAAGTCTTCAGGACCCCTGATGATGGCTGCAGAGAGTCTTGGATGGCATCCATCTGTGCGGAAGACTGCGCCAGCGGGCAGGCTGCACCACGCCCCAGGTGCAGCCCGTCAGCCTGCACACCCCCCGGCAGACCGCCACTGCTGGATCCGGGCTGCAACACACTCTCATGGAGCAGGGGAAACATCTTGCGCTCTGCCCAGTTGTCATGGCCTGCCAGTCAAGGGTATCTGCCCAGCGGCTTTACCCCTCTGCACAGTGTGACTACCATGCAACAACTAGTCCTAGCCTCTTGAGCTCGCTCGTCTCCAGGGGCCACGTGCAGTGGAACCGTGGTGGAGAACCCAGCAGCTTCAGGCTTTCCTTTGCCCAGTGGCCTGGCCAAGCCACATGCAGCTCAGCAACAGCAGCCAGGCAAGACCCTGCAGGCTCACCTCATCCCTGGGAGCCCGCAGGGCAACGTGCAGTACGGCACGGTCCTCTGTCACGTTGAGGTGCTCGCCGCCAAACATGCCGTCGATCTTCTCCTTCAGCTGCGCCTTCTTGGACAGTGCCAGCAGCAGCTGCAGGCAGGGCACAGGGTGTTCGGGCAAGGCCTGCCGGGCATGGGTCACCCTTGAGGCAGAGCCCACAGGTGACCAGGTGGTGCAGCAGGGAGGTGTGCAGGTGACTTTTGGGTGACTTCAGGGGAGTGTCTCGGACTGGGTGGCGGCTGGGGTGCGGCGCCAGCCAGAGCACTGACGCAGCCCTGACCTGCAGGGTCTTTGAGGTCACCCTTTGCCGCGAGAAGTCGCAGAAGATGCTGTCGTGCTCGTGGAAGAGCTCATCGCAGCGGGCGTTGTCTGCCAGCAGGTCCCGCAGGTGCCTGCAGGAGACCAGTGCCTCAGTATTCACCCTGGTCCTGCTTGCCCTACAGTCTGGGTAGGGCGGCATTCCTGCAGTAGTCCCTGCACGGCAGTCAATGCTGCACGGCACGCAAGTAAAGGAGCCAGTGATCGGGTTGCCATACAAGAGGTATCAGGGTTTAGGGTGCCATGTGGCTGGCAAGACCTGGACAAATGTGCAGCAGTGGGCGGAGGCGTTCTTGCAGGTGCACAAGGGCCAGGAAAACCACAGAGGTCTGTCAATGCAGCTGGACCCAGGGCCAGAGATCTGCATGAAGGGATCAGAGTTGCACTGAGGGGCCAGATCGATTGCAGGTGCACAGCTCACGTCTTGTTGATCTCCCCCAGGTGGGCATCCAGCTGCCTCCACTCGTCTGTATAAGCAATTGATGCCTTCACAGCATCCTGAGACATGTCTGCCGGCTGCAGGACCACCAAGGGGGGCAGTCAGTCAGGTGCGCATGACAAACGGAATTGTCGGTGAATTTGGGACACAGGGGGCCAAAGCACTCCCGGGGCTGTGCACCATCAAATATTTAACCACTGCACAGGCTCTCCATGTCAGGCAATCTGGGACCACGTGCAACTGGCTCTGAAAGCTTGCTACCCTGATGGATGGTTGCTATCCCACCCTGACGGCGGCCAGCCGGGAAGGTGTGTGGCAGCTCTCCAACAAAGGGTTGGCACCAAACACTGGCAGTTGGGGGGTGCTCACCATTGGTGGAGCTGCGATTGCAGTTGTGGCCACCTGCGCACGGCTCTGCTTTGCCTGCTGGTGCCTCTTAAGTGCCCTGCAGATGAAGAAGCATACTGAAGATTGACAGGCATCAAGCAGGGCACATGCTGTCTGCCTGCATCTGCAAAACTCAAGCGGGCTCTGATGGTGCAGGCAGCATCTGATGGACTGAGCATCAGCATTGCAGCCAAGAAGCAGAATTTCCCCAGCCATCTGTATCTATGGGGATGCCAGGAGTGGGCCAGGATCAGGACCCCACCTGCAAACGCCTCTGTGACGGGCCTGAGCAGAGTGCAGGCACTTCAGGCTCACTGATGCAGGGCAAGGAAGGGTTTTCACCCCGACAGCTCCAACGGCAGTCATCTACGGAACAGAGTCCTCCAGGATGGGCGAGTGCAGCGGCAAAGGTGTGCAGGGCTTTATTGGCTAGCTAGTCAACGTTGACCTGTATGCTCCATTTGGTTGCAACCGATGTTTTGTGGCAAGCTAGGCCCCTCTCCAGTACCTCAGCACAGGCCACAATGCCTGCAGAGATCCAGGGGACTGAAGGGCAGGGACAGACAGAGCCTCAGAAGGTCTCATCTCCTCAGTGCAGCCAATGCAGAACCAGTTGACAGGTCTGGACCCCAGAATAGTGCTGAAGCAGCTGCTGCCGTCGTAGAGGTATGTGCCCTATTGGCTGCCCAATGGCAGCATGCATGCTCAAGCTGCTCCCTGCCTACTTCGCAGGAGTGTATGAGACTCGTACAGAGCGGTGAACTTGATTCCTTGTCTAATTACCTGCCAAACGAGGTGCTTGACAGATGTATCGCAAGGCGCAAGACAGCCAGGTGGGGCCTGGCCGGTACTGTTCACGATGAGAGCAGGCTGCCTTGCATGTAATGCTGGACATTGATGGCACTCCGGCACTGTACAGAGCTTTGCATGTATACGGAGCTGCATGTGTGTTGCTGCGGGCTACTCACTTCCCCATGCATGACTGTCCCATGGCGTGATGTCCCCAGGGCACATTTAGGAGGAGCTGAGCATTGCCTGTTGGGGCTGGGCAGCATGCCTGGGTTACACCCCAAGGGGGTTGCAGCAGGAGGGCAGCCGGGATGCCCATGACAGAGCCGTAAACAGCATGCATGGCAGCTCCTCACTGGTCCATGTCCCGTCTGTGCTGCAGCGTGATGTCTCCCCGGCATACCATGGAAGAGCCTAGCTTCGCAGACATTGTGGACAGCAGCAAGCGCAGCGAGTTCTGGATGGACAGCTTTGCCCGGCGCAGCCTGCTATTTTCCACACCTACTGCCTGCCAGGTGTGGCCAAGTTGACCTGGTGGCGCAGCCTGCTGCTGTCGACACCCATTGCCTGCCTGCCAGGTGGGGTAACTGTGACCGCTGCCTCATCACTGACCTGCCAGTCGGCTTCTGGTCTGCCTGATGTCTGGCTGCCAGCAGCAGTGCATTGGCTGCACACCCATGTGCATGTCCTCACCACCCTCACTGTGCAGACCACCCTGTTCATTCCCAAGCGTCTTCAGGTGTATGTTGGTGGAATTGTGGTCATGCTGGGCTTCATGGTGCTGGGCTTCAGGGTGCCACCCTCACAGAGGTTGTGGCAGCAGTGTTTCTTTCCTCTCCAGGGCTGCATGCATCACACACAAGCCCCTGTGCGCGGTGCAGGTGCTGAGCTCCATGGTGACAGCTCCCGGCACCTTCCTGCAGCGCTGCTCTGTAAGTCTGCCCTCGGGGGAGCACATGACGCTCACCTTTGAGCTGCGCCTGGAGGACAGCCTGCAGCCAAGCTACAGGGGCTTCCGGGTGCGCTCACCTCTGGTCCCTGCACGCATGCACCAGCTGCAGCCACAGGCTTGTGCATGCCTGCTGAAGCAGTGCATCGCATGCACTTCGCCCACTCCCTCTCGGGAAGATCGATGCAGTTGTCAATGGCCGACTACTTGAGCCTGCTTGCGCATGTATGACTGGCTTGCATTTCCATTGCTGCGTCTCCAGAACGATAGCAGCCCCAAGCGCACCTGCCCCGCGATCTGCAAAAGCGAACGGGTCACCACGGACAGTGCCCGCAAGACAATGCCCCCACAGACTGATGCTGCATGGCTGGAGAGCTGTACGCCTGCTGATGGCGCAGGTGGTGCCGCAGTGGGTGCTGCGCTCAGTTGTTGGGGAGCACGAGGGGGCTGGGGAGCTGCCGGCCTTGCCAGATCCCAGCTGGCCGCCAGAGGCTGTTGTGATGGCGCAGCTGGAGGCCCTCCAGTGAGTCGCACTTCACCTGAGTCTGCCCCCCTGCCCAGTGCCTGGGCAGCTGTAAGAGAAATGCCCAGATGGCCGCCAGTGTTTTGGTGCAGCTGGAGGCTCTGCAGGCCACAGGTTCTGCTGCACTGCTTGGCTGTCCTAGACTGCTGCACTTGGGGCAGTACTTGTGCTGCTGATCCAGTTGGCAGCTGCCACCAAGCTGCAGCATTTCCATGACAAAGCTCCTGCTGGGCACTTTGCCCCCTCATGCATGCCAACGCTCTTGGTTGCTCGGTCTGCCACCTGGTGATCACCTCATGACCTATGTGCCACCTCACTGCAGGCAGAGAGACGTTGCTCGAGTTTTTGCCTTTGCCAGCCCCTCAAACCAAGCCATGACAGGCCCACTGCCAAACTTTGCTGCCATGCTCAGCAGCCCAATGTATGAACCATTGCTGGGTCACACACTGGCAGAGATGCACCTGGTTGCACAGAGAGGCTCAGACAAAGCAACTGTGGTTGTGCGTAAGTCAGAATTTTTGCTGCATGCTTTGTCACAGGCTTCCATTTGCCAGCTTTGCTCACTCAATCACTCTGCACTGCCTTTTGCAGATGTCATGCCCTCCCCCCAACTTCAGGAAGCTGGCTACTCTGGCAAGCTGGTGTATCTGTGGGTCCTCTCTTTGCAGGAAAGTCGGACCCTTTGTGCCAACTGCTGGGTGACAGACCGTGTGCAATTCCTCAAGCCCTTGTAAGGCCGGCGGTCGCCTGTGTCATTTGTTGTACATAGCAGTAGGTGTTGCATCGTGTATAGATTAGCTTCACAGCAATGCCCTGAGCTTTTGCTACCTGACCACGAACTGCAATACCACGTTTTACAGCTCTTTCTACATAAAATTTGATGGACTCCCCAGAAGAGCTTGCAATTCAAAACACATGACCTCCATGCATCATTGGTGAGCCAACATGCATCAAACAGATCTGGTGGGCCGCCCTAAGTAAAAATCAACAGCGTATGCACCACACAAACCACAAAATGTGTCCAGGGCACCACAGTTCAAGTCAAGGGAATGGTGTACAATATGGTTTCACAGGCAACCCTTAGGTGACTTGGGACTGGGCACACGCCGCTGCCTCTATCATCAACAAAACATCAATCGCAAACAAAAGCTGCTGCATTCACATCGTTCCAATCAGCTGTGCAAGTTCTTATCGGAAAGCGGGGGCGTGCAGGCGATGCACTCTTGCACCGCAAGGCTCCATCATGGCGCAAGAGAGTTGGCAATGCCTGTGATCAATGCTGAGAGACTCTGATTGGCGTGGAGTCGCCTGCCATCTCTGTCATGCAACAGAGCTGCTGCTGGCAGCACAGGGAGACATCAGAGCAACCGCTGAACAATGTAAGGCTGGAGTCTTGACGTGGTTCTCATTGGGGCCCGCAGTGGGAAGGGGCCATGCTGTTCAGAGGCACTTGGCCCTGTGGCGTTTGTGGTTTGGTGCCACATCTGGCTAAAGGTCTGGGGGGAGGGGGGGTTCAAGCAGACAAGCACGAGCGAAAAGCCGCTGACGCTTGTCCTGCACAGTTCTGCTTTTGCCGTCCACAGGGAACCAAACCACAGAGGAATGAATATTAGCGCCAGCTCTGAGAGGCGCTGCTGCTACCAGCACCTCCCGAGCCAAACGCTTCAGGAATGGTGTGCATCCCGCCGGAGGAGCTAAAGCTCTGCCGGCTAGATGCGTTCTGCAAATGAGCAGAGGCAAATGTGTCCTCCAGATCTGCAGTCAGGGAGCAGATCAAAGACTCAAGAGGTGCTAGCCGCATGCAGGTCTTGCCAGGTGCAGTCCAGATCGTCTGAGCCCCTTTCTGAATGCCAGCCAGCCCAAGCTTGGCACGTTGCTGCTGGCAGCCTCAGCACTGAGATGAGACAAGCCACGCTCAAATGGTACTGCCCTTGCAGCCAGCAAGGAGGCCAGGTCTCGGGCAGGCAGCCTGACACCAAACAGACTGGACCCTACCTGGAGCAGTCTGCTGCTTGATGGAGCTGTGGCGTGTGAGGTGACTGCCCTGGCTCATACGCATTAGCTCTGCCATGCGCTGCTGGCCGCCTGTCAGGCCCTCACCCCAGAAGTTGGGTCCACCTGGATCTGCAGCCACAGTCCAGTCTGAAGGCATGGCTGGCACACAGGAATGCTGGCTGGAGTGCTAAGCTGGCGTTCATGTTTCTTGTTCATAGCAGGAGCCCTGAGCCCCACAGCGGGCAGGACATCGCAGACTGACCTGTCTGCAGGCAGACAAGGGTGCAAAGTGCACCACAGCAACCACACATGGCATCCTTGAGCATTTCAGCAGTCGGCATACCTGACCACGATTGTGACTGCCCCAGCCGGCTGGGAACGCCTCCAAAGTCTGAGCTGTGCTGACCTGGGAATGGGCTGCCTGGCTCCAGCATTTGCTTCTGCATGAAGGGGCTGGTGGGTGCTCGCTGCGACTGGGTGGCAGGTGCTTCAAAGGCCTGCAGCCATATCAGCAGTGAGCCTTGCTCCGCAGGCCAGCAGGCCCAGGAGAGTGACTCTACTGCCCTCACACAAGGTAGCAACCACGGATACCATGCTGCGGAGCAAGCTGGACACCTGGGGACTGCTGCTGCCGTGCTGCATAACAGTATGTTTGAAAGCCATGCACCTTGAAAGACAAGGTGTAACAGCACAGGCTCCGCAGGTCAGGTCAGACGGCAGGCGGCCACTCATGAGCCGGGCCTGCAGCTGCTGCTAAGCCTCCGAAGGAGCAATAGCATGCACACTGCCCAGCCCAGTACACGGCTGCTGCTCCTATGGCCTGCTGCTGCTGAAGAGCCTGCCAGGCATACGAAGAAAGCAGCATGCACATGAAACCCTTCCTGTCCATGCTGCACCTGATACACTACATGGAGCCAGAAGGAACCGAAGGCCTACTGAGGCAGCAGAACTGTCTGTACACGGACTCAGTAACATAGCTGCTGGGCAAGGGCCTGGTGCCAATCATCCATGAAAGAGCAGTAGCTGAGCTGCAGCAGGTGCTGGCAGGTGGCATGCCGTACTTTCTCGCCATGGGCCCATGGGCCTGCCTGGCACGCCCTTGCAGCCCGTCCCCTTGAACAACAAGCAGCCCGGCAGGGATGGATGCTGAGGCAGAAGCAGTGGCTACAGCTCACACTGCAGCTCACCTGCTGCCGCTGGAGGTGGTGCCCTGAGGGAGGCAGCCCCAGGCTCTGCGACCGCCGCTGCAGCCCAACTGGGGAGGACATGAGCACCCCCGCAGAGGGGGGCCGGCTTGGCAGGGGACTGACTGGCAGGCTGGCATTGCTGGAGGAGCCTGCCAGGTTCTGAGAGCCATGCTGCGACCCGTGCTGGGAGGGTCCCAGCATGGGGGAGGGCAGCAGTGGCGTGATGGGCGCGGAGGGCGCGCTGTGAAGGCTGCCGCCGCCCTGCGGGCCACAGGGGGAACCCTTGTGAGTGCCCAGGGAACAGGGTTGCAATCAGCCATCATGCTGAGCACTTGGTGGGAGCCACACTTGGTGGGGCAGGCAGTCCCGACTACATCCTTGAGGCAGGCCCTCAGTCTAGGCTCCAGCAAAGCTTTGGCTGCCCAGACAAGCCCTCACGAGGCACGCCAGGAAAGGGTGCCTCACTCTGAAGCGCTCAGCAGGTAGCGGCGAGCAGAGCCCACCTCGTGCAGGGACTCCGCCCAGTTGGGCATCAGCTGGTGCATGTGCGGCGGCTCAAATGCATCCACCTCGCCCTGCTGCTGCTGGGGGCTGAGGCCCTGCTGCTGCCCCGGTGACACAGCGCCCATCTGCTGCAACCCCATCTGGTGCGGGTCCTGCTGCTGGGGTGGCCCCTGCTGCCGGAAGCCCTCCAGAGCAGGGTGCTGGGGATACAGCATGCCCCCATGCTGCTGTTGGTGCATCGGCGGGAACCCCTGGGGCTGCCCCTGTGACTGCTGCTGCTGCTGGCGCAGCAGCAGCTCGGCAGCAGCCTGCAGGCTCAGCCCTGGCAGCAGGTCCTCCATCTCTGGGCATGGGTGGCTGGCCCCTGCCGCCATCAGGTTGGGTGACCCGCTGATGGCGCTGTGCTGCATCTGACTGATCTGACTGAACCCCGGCTGGGTCCCACGCAGGCCCTCGAGGCCCACGCCCGGCAACATGCCGCTCAGGCCGCGCAGCCCCTGTGCGCCCTGCTGCCCGCCCAGCAGGGACAGCTGCTGCAGCAAAGCCTGGGCAGCCACAACCTGCTGGTCAGACAGCGCCCCACTGGCGCTCAGCTCACTCAGCTGGCGCTGCTGCTGCAACTTCGCGCGGTCGTCAGCCCACAGCGCCTCCTGCAGCACCAGAGCATGCACCCTGTCAGCACTCCACACTTGGATGCACATATTAAGCTGCTGAATGGCTGCTGCAGCATGAGAGGGATGTTGATATTCTTGCAGCATTGCCTCGTCAAAAACATGCACCACCACTTGACGATTCGGCAACACTCAAAATATGCCTGAGCATGCGCTTGCCAGGAAGGCAATAGACCTTTTGGCTTGGGTCCTCTGCCAGTGAGGCTGGCTGGGCGATTACAGCCAAAGGGCGGGGCTGCTCAACATGCATCAAAATCAGAGCAGACAGCGCCAATGTTAGGTCAAAAGGCATGGCCGGCAACATCGCGGGCACTGGGTGTCACCTTCTCATGCTTGCTCATGCGCTTGTACATGGCAGCCAGCTCTCGGTCAAAGTGCACGTTGTTGGGGTTAAGGCGGTTGCTCAGGTTGACGGCTGGCAGGGGTGCGTCGTCACCATCTGAGGAGCTGTCGCCACCACTTCGCCTCTGTAGCACACAAGCAGAAATGTCAGCGCTAGGCTGTTGGCTGCCCCCTTTCTGCTTCTGTTACCCACACAGGTTGCACCCCCCCGCCCTGCCCCCTCCCACAACTGCCACAGAGAAACCACACCCGCCGGCACAACCAGTGCACAGTGCCCCAGGCCAAGGTTGCAGATCTGTCCTTCGCACTGCCCACACCCAGGCATGGGGCCTTTGAAGCCGCACTCATTGCAAGCGACAATGCCCATGGGATCAGGGTCTGCCTGGAAATCATGTGTTTAGTCCTGCAGGCCTCACCTGAGCACGCTGCGGCGTAATCAGCCCGCTGGACCCTGGCGGCGATGTCAGGCTCCGTGGCGGAGACCCCTGCAGACCAGCACTGTTGCCCAAGGGAGTGGCTAGGCCGCCGCCAATGCGCGGCGACGTGCTGCGAGTCGGGGACTCCAGCAGGCTGGCCATGGGGCCTTCAGGGGCCTCCCCCTCCCCTGCCTGGTAGCGCACCAGCAGCGGCTTCTGGCCTGCATGGTCACAGACTGTAACTTGAGCCCAAGCTGCTGATCCATCGGAATAGGTTGCAACCAGAGCAGGACAAGCTCTCCTTCGACTGCCAGGGTGGGCAGCCGCCTACCAGCTGTTTGAACGGCACCACAGCAAGAGGCTCAATACAGCGTGATGGAGGACAGGCACGTGCACGACCAGCAAAGCTGGCCGCATGGCGCCACCTGTGATCGAGAGCAGGGGCTGGCCATCCAGACACCTCATGGCCTCCACTGCAGGCTCCATGTTGGCAAAGTTGACAAACGCGTATGTCTTCCCAGGGAAGATGCGCACGCTCTCCAGAGTGCCAAAATTGCCAAACACTGCCTCCAGTGCAGATCTATTGACGTTGAGCTGCATGTTGCCGAGCCAGAGGTGCTTGCTGGGACGACTGATGGCTGCACGCAGCACGGTACGGGGTTCCAGTACACCAGCGCAGAGCAACATGCAGGAAGCAGGGCATTGCAGGCAATCTGGGTGTGCATGCTGCTGCTGCTTGTGCAGCACAAGGCTTGGTACAGCAAACATCATGAAGTTTCCTGCCAAACAGAGGGGCTGAGTAAGCCCACAGCGACTGCAGGCATGAGCAAAGCATGCACGTGCACCTGCAGATGGCGGCAAGTCAGCCCAGTCCCTGAGCCCTGACATCTGGTGGTTCTCTGGCTCAAAGCTTGTCCTCTGCAGTCAGAAAATAGCACGTGTGCATTGCACTTAGGTGCCTAATTGCAGCGTGGCTGCCAGCACAGCTGCGAGTGTTGAGCTCAGATGCTGTGGCAAAGCGGCTGGCCAGACATGTCTGCCAGCCAAACCAAGTAGGCAAACAGGCTTGGCAGATGCTCAAATGCGTCCCCCAAACAATAAACACAAGCTCACCTTGGCAGGCTTGAAGCGCATCTTGAGCTGCTTGGTACCAGTCAGGAGGGGGACAACAACATTATTCAGAGCATCATAGGCGCGGGCTGCATCAGCAACGCTCTCAAAATTTACAAAAGCATATCCCAGAGGCCCAATCCTGCAGAACAGCATGACCACGCATCAGAGTGCGTCCCTCCTCTGCTTTGTTGTGTAAGCGTTGTAAGGCTAAGTGTGAGAGGCAGCACTGTGCTGGCAACTGGCTCCTCAATATGAGGGATGGGCGCAATCACAGGTGGCAACTGCCAGCAAGATATGACAGCATCATTGGACCTCTCTGTGTGGCGTCCAGCTGTACTGCAAGACGACTTCAAGGCAGCTGTCAGATGCCATTATGACCCCACATGATGGAGCAACACCCACCTTGCTGGAAAAACAGCAGCGTCTGTGAGGGCTCCAAACTGGCTGAACACCACACGCACGGAGTGCACAGTGGCACTGGCTGTGATGTTGCCCAGCCACACCCTGTCTGAGGGCATGCTGGCAGCCTCCCAGTCAGGCTTGGCATGGGAGCCCTGCCCCCAGTCGCCAGGTGCAGCCAGGGAGCCCTCCCTGCACGGCACCAAGATGTTCTTGAGCTCAAGCAGGCCGAAATGCGGGTAATTCAATGGCTGCGTCAGGTTGGCCCCCACAGCTGGCTGTAGTGGTTGCCACTTCACTGCACACTGCTGGATCCATGCTTGCTGTGCAGAAGGACAAGTGAGCACAAAAGCTGCCTGAGCCGGACTGGTGGGCAGACCAAAGCAGGAGAACCAGCTTCCCACCTGTGGACCGGCAGAGCAGGGGAGTCCTGGGCATCTGGGTGCCCCTCGCTCAGCTTGCCCAACGCCTTCTTGGAAGACCTGAAGTGGACTGACAGCGGCCTGCTGCCACTCAATTCAGGAATCTGCAGGGCAGCGGAGACTGGCTGTGGAGCTGTGCATGGCAGCAACCTAGCATCATCACCATCTGCAGATCTTCATGACCAAAGCTTCACAAGCCACTCCTAAGTTGCAGCGGCTGAGCTCCGCAGCACAGCTGCATGTCTGGCACGATGCAAGCCGCTGTCATGGCCCAGGCTACACAGCCAGATTGGCTCAATGCTGGAGCAAGAGAGGGCTCAGCTTCATCTCAGAAGTCAGAAGGCTCTCACCTCCTTCCCGTCAAGCGCGTCCCTGGCCCTGGCAGCCTCTTCAGCGTTGCGGAAGTTGACAAAGGCGTACATGCGCCCAGGGAAGGTGACCACATCCTCCACTGCGCCGTACTGCTCAAAGACGACCTTCAGCATGCCGCGAGCCAGCCGTGTATGTAGGTTGCCCAGCCAGAGGTGCTTGCTGGGCGGTGTCGACTGGTCTGTAGAGGAAGCGCAGCAGCCCTCAATATGCCAGACGCCAGCCTCTTGTGAAAGCTGCCCAGCCAGACATGGCATCCTCCGGTTTGCAGCACAAGTGCAGCACCAATGTGCAGATTGCAGCAAGCCGGCCAGGCATGCACAGGCGGCATGCAGCATGTTGTGAGGCACTCAGGGCATTGTAGCCCTCATGCTAGCTGGGTCAAGCCACCTGGCATGCGGAGGATGCAGCTGTGCACACTGCCTGCCGCAACACCTTGTTGCTGGCGTTGCACTGAGACACGCAGAACCACCTGGTTCCTGGGCATCCTCATCATCTGGGTCCAGCTCCCCAGCAGCCTCACTGTCGCTGTGCTCCCTGTGAGACCGCGGTGAGTCTGATTGATGCGCCTGCGCCCTGAGGGCCGCACCGGTGTCCTGATCTAACCTCAAGCTGCGAGCTTCATCAACAGCCTGCAGCATCCAGAGGGCCTTAGCTGGCACAGCTTACTTTAGGTATGCTCAGTGAGCACATGCATGCAGGTGTTGGGTTTGCAGTGCAATGCTGTAGGCGTGCCACCAGGCGCACACTTGAGCAGGGACCCAGTCGGGTGCTCACAGCTGATTGAACAAGGCAGGCTCCACACTTTGCTATCTGGCTTGGCACTTGGCTGTCCGCAGAGCAGACGAGAGGCGTGTCACAGGCTCATCATGCCCATACCTGAAGGGGAAGTGCATTTTGCATGCTGGGACTCTGACTGTGGGGCAGGGACGAGTCCAGACTGCGCCTCACGCTGCCGCCCTGCAAAGGCCGTACCTGAAGCCAGATGTGTATCCTTGTTGCTTGCCCTGAGGCATATGCCTGCCTCACAGACGCAGTAAGCGCAGCTGCAACCTGGCCATAGGGGGCTGTGCATCGTGACAGCCACTTAGGCACAGCAGCCAGATCCCCACAAGTTCACAAAGACAAGTATCTCAGGAGAGTGAAGGACCCAGAGATGCCAGGGCAGGCACATGTCCACCATTGCAGACCGCCAGCACTCCAAAGCTACCTGTACAAGACCACCAGATCAGCCACAAGCACCCCACCTGCACAGCTGTATTGAAGCTGCTGGAATTGAGGCGCTCATCGAAGCCAGAGCCAAGTGCGTTGCGGTTCCCAAATGTCCGTCCGTGCAGACCAGGGCCCTGCTGAGCTGCCCAAGGCTGCTGCAGAGTCACAGCTGAGTCGTAGCTCAATCTCCGTGGCTCCTGCAGCCGGCAGGCTGGCTGCTGAGAGCCTGAGCATCAGGCAGGCTGAATCATGTCTGATCAAGGCAAGTAAGGCCTGCTGGCCTCTGAAGCAACTGCCTCAGGGCAGCAAGAGCAACAGTGATGGCATTCGTCACTGAGGGCAGATGATAAGGCAGGAGTATCGCCATGCAGCAATCCACCGGCAGGGCCGCACCTGAGGCACGCCAGCATTGACAAACACAGCAGGGTGTCCCTCGATGCTGTGCAGGCGGCTGCTGGGGGACTCCAGACTGGTGCGCTTGCTGCTGAAAGAGCCCCAGCTGTCCAGGTCGGGCAGCATGTGCAGCGCCGCCGAGCCGCCCACCTGCCCCTGCAGGGCCTGCACAGACTGGGCCACCAGCGCCCCACTGAACACCCCATGCGGGATGGTGAGCCCCAGCGGCTTGGGGCTGAAGGCCTCCCCTGCAGCCCGCAGAAAGGCCGAGGGCTGGCCGTCCCCCGCGCCGTTGCTGCCCCAGGCCCCCATCAGAAGGCTGCTGCTGGAGAAGACGTCGGTGGGGTGTGAGCGGAGTGCAAACGCCATCCGCTGCCTCACAGCCTCCTCCTCCTCGCCACGGTCTGCGGGCTGGCCTGCCTGCTGGCCCTGGCTCACGCTCTGGCTGCCTGCATTCCCCTCTGTGGCCTGCAGCGACGGCTCACATTCGGATGAGGGGCTGACAGACAGCGCATTGCTCCCGGCCATTGGCCCAGGCATGCAGCCCTGCCATCATGGACACCACACTATCAGATGCGTCTTTTGGCTCTGCAGATGCACAGCCCCTGCAGTACAGCGGAGCTTGCAGCGTGCCGCATGCAGCAGGGGGGCACACCAGGACCCTGACCTGCGCAGGCTTCAGGGCCCAGGCAAACGATGCCTCCTGCTGAGAGAGGTCCAGCGGTGACAGGCTGGGCATGGGAAACCCCTCAATGTTGTCAGACGACTGCCCAACAGCACTGCGCTCCTGCAAGCTGTCAGGATGCTGCTGCTGCCGCCGGGGAGGCTGGCTGGTGCCCGCACCCCCAGGGGCTGACTCTGGCCCGCGACTAGACTGAGCGTGCTGGAGCAACAAAGCGCACTGTCCATGGCCCCTCTGGTGGGCCACATCCAGGGCAGTATGCCCCTGCTGGCAGCGCACGTCCAGGGCCAGCCTGCTGCCGCATGCATGCAAGTATGCTGACAGACAGCTGTCGAGGCCCTCATGCGCTAGCCTGCAGTCACAGAGCAGTAGATATGGACAGGCATCATCGCCAAGGATGTCATCCTAACAGGGAGCAAACAGAGTAAGCCACAGAGTCGTCAAGGCCTCATCAGTGCCCGCTGAGCCAGACCTGATCTTGTGGCTGTGCAGCGGGGCCTGTGCATGGCCCAGGATAGCATGAGTGCAGAAATGTGGCATTGCTGTGGGTCATAAGCAGCCGGCGCAGTGGCCGGACCTGTGCAGGAGGGGGCGACCGGCCTTGTCTGGGCCCATGCTGTCCGCAAAGGGCTCCTGGGGACAGCCTGACAGTGCCGTCATGGCTGCCGCGCCCGCCTGCTGCAGCTGCAGCTGCGATGGGTGTTCATGTAAGACTGCTGCCACATGCAGGATAGCGGCCTGCTGCAATTCGCCGAGACCCTGCAAGGAAGGGAACAACAACGTCAGGCCGCAGCTTACCCAGGCCTGGCGTGATGCAGTGCAGGCTGACCTGGACCATGACCAAGCTTTTCACTTTTCAGATAGCATCAAGGAGGCTCACCTCAGCATCGACAGATGCCTGGACCTCCCTGCTGCTGGGGGCGAGATGACAGAGCACCAGCATGGATGCATGCTGGGCCTGCAGACAGAGGGTAGTGTGACCTTTTCGTTCATTGATTTATGTCAGGATAAGCATGCACGCATGAAGAGCCACTCCCTCACCTGTGCATTGCCCTTTGCACACGAGCTGGCAGAGATCACCAGCTGCATGAGCCCATCAACATCTTGCAGGCTGGGCAGCTGGTGCTGCAGCTGCGCCTGCAGGCAGGGTAGCAGCAGCCACACCCTAGTGGCATCCTGCTGCTGAACAGCAGCATGCAGAGCTCTGGCAACGTCCTCCATCAGACAAGAGGTTGGACCCCCACACTCCCGCACATCAGAGCACACCACTGTGATGTACTCTGCAGATCTGATATGAGTTCGACTGCACGCTTTGCTAGAGCCGTGCAGACGCCCCTGAACAAACAAAGGCAATCTCCTGCGCAGATCTCCTGGTTTCAGAGCAACTCCTCCTGTGCTTTTCAGTACAGAGCCTCTTTCTGATTCCAGCAACACCTTTGTGCAGACATCAGCCAGGCAAGCAGGGTCCTCCAGATAAGCTGGGCTCAGGCTTTGCTCTGATTGGAATGCTGGGCCATCACAGGCAGAGTCCAAAATATATACAGCTGTAAAGGGCAGGCATAGGGCAAGAGCAGGCGCAGGCAGACATGCAGTGCGAGGAGTGTGGGCAGCCTGGTTCTGCACCTGGCAGGCTGGCGATGCTGGACTTCAGCAATGCAGGCAGAACCAGCAAGGGAGGCAGTCCCATGAAGCGCTGTGAGTCAAGCAGCTTTTGTGTAAGCACCTGTCGCTGTGGGCCTGCACTGTTCATTGGCTTCAGCAGCATTCATGGGGAGCCTACAGCACCTACAGCACAGGCTGCTGGCTTTTCTGGCAAAGTCAGCTCAGTGTTGCTGTTGCTTGCTGGTGTTGAACATGTGCACAACAGGCCTTGCTGGCATCTGGGCAACATCAGGATGTCAGCTTGCTGTGGCTGCCAGCACAAACAATGAGGGCTGCCAGCAAAGCCATTCAGGACCTAATAACAACTCCCGCAAGTCCATTCCCTTCTGCACTGAAGGCTGCTCAGTTCTGTGAACCACTTGATTGGTGTATGCAAGGCAATGTTTTAGAGCTGCCACCTCTCGATGTTACAGATGCACATGGCCAATGATGCGCTATTCTTCTGAGCTGAACACTGTGCAAGCTGACTCGTACAAAAGGCCAACAGGGCTCTGCTGGACATCAGGGACTCAGGCAAATTTCAGGGCCATGGCTGTGGCAGCGGAGGGCTTCACAGCTGCCGCGTTGGCAGGCGAACGGCCAGCTTCAGGGGATCCCAGAGAAGACAACTTGCCATCCTTGAGGAACTCATCAATCTGCAGCCAAAGCATGACAACTCAGTTTCCAGAGGAGCCACATGAACACCACACCAAGCCACCTTGAGCACAGCAAGCAGGCAAGCTGCAGCTGCACAGCTCAGAGCACAGCGGCTGCCTGTAGCAACAGGCATGCAGACAGAGCAGAGCTGCAGCTGCCAGCTGGTCTTCCAAGAAGGCATGCCCACCAGGCTCATGGAGCTTTTGCCAACACCCTTGATGTCCGCTACATCCTTGCTGCTCTGGATCTTTGCAGGCCAGCTCTTGACGACATCAGCCACCTTCTGCAGGGCGCGTGCTGCATAGATACTGTTCCCACCTGCAACACAACGCAGCACATTCGGGGGGGGGGGGATGCTTCAGGCTACTCAATCTGAATCTGCAGCAGAAAGGCGCAGCTCACTGGTGGACAGCAGGAGGCGATGATGCTGCTTGCAGCACTGCAGCGCGCAAGGCATACTCTGCCGTGGCGGGTAGGTGCCTTCACTGATGAGCATGGACAGCAGACTAGAGCACTGCTGCAGCTGCAGTTCTGTTGAGCCTCTGAACATGCCTTCAGCCTCTCTCTTGGCAGCCAGGGCCCGCAGTGCTGACTCCAGATCGAAGTTGTGGTTCTCGCCCCCCTCCACTGTGGGGACCTCTTTCTTGATCTCAAGCACACTGCACTGCCAGCACCAAGCTTCAACATGAAGCAGCATGGCCCAACAGCTGCTGCTTCTCAGTTTTGAGGGTCGTTCACTTTGTCTGCTTGACGTCAAGCATAGTGCACTGCGGGCATCCAGTGCAGCGGCGTTGGCTAACCAGTGGGCAGGGCTGCAGTGGAGAGGCCTCACCCAAACACCTCCTCTGGCGTCTTGAAAGGCAGGCCCACTTGCTGGGCAAACTTTCTGCAGCCAACATGGATGGTCAGCCTCTGCACGACACCACCCACAGTTCTGTCACGCAAGAGAGCTCACATGTCAGAGTCCGCGAAGTCCTTGGCGCGCCCCGCTGCATCGCCCACATAGAAGCTGTCCTCCAGGACTGCAGGGCAAGCATTTCCATTCGCATACTCAAAATCTTTCAGACGGTGATGGCACATGCCTGCAGGCCCGTGCTGCAACGACACACATTGCTTAGCCTGCTGCTTGTGCAGCACAGGCACAACAGTGGGTGCTGATGAACATGGCAACCAGCAGCTGCATCTGAGTAGTGCTTGGCTGTCACGCAACCAAATGCTGTACCTATTGCCTGGCCAGCATTGCATGTTGCCTCAAAGAACTTCCACATGCCAGACGCAGGCTTTCTGAAAGGGTCCTCTGCCTTGCTAGCTGCTGTTGCTGCAAACACATACGCTGGAACATCCAGCTGCAGCAGGACAGATGGTAGTCAGAAAGCCTGGCATGAGCTGCTGTCAACAGCATGCACCTACTCAGCTGCACAGCCCACACAACTCCCATTCAGGACCCTGCCTGAGGCTGGCCCAGCCAAGGCCTCACTGCTCAGGTGACTCTTGTGCACAGGATGGCCTGGTGAAGCGGCAGCAGGACAGACAGCCTTCACAGCCCAAAGGAGTCTGCGCAGAGCGCCTGAGATGCTGTCCCAGCCAAGCTGCAGCAGGGCAGACGGCATTCACAGCCCATGTGACCCCCCTGCACAGGGTGGGTCACAGACCCATCAGAATCATGCAGCCCATATAAGATTGGTGCACGAGTGCACTGGCCGGGCTGCAGAAGGGAAGAAGGCAGACACAGCCCTGTGTGCATAACCCACATTTGTCTTCACAGCAGACATGGCTCCTGGAGACGGCAGCAGGGCACTCAGCACTCTCAGCCCGCGCTGGGTATGCCAAACCCATAAAGCAAGCCAGCCCTCTGCCCTCTGCCCATCTCACCTCCTGCAGGATGTTGTCGATGCGCTTCTTCACCTTATCTGCAGCCTTGCCTTCCAGCGCGCTCTGAATGTAACCCTGATTTCTGCACAGCAGGCATTGTGACGATGATCAAGCCGGTGGTGCTGTCATCAGTGCCATGCACATCCGCACCAAGCAGGCCCGCTGGGCTGCACAGCATGGATGGCCTGCTGGGTGCTGCAGACTGGACCACCTGCCAGTGTGTGTCCAGAATGTGCAGGCTGACATGGGCACTCACGTGAAAATCACCAGACCGTACTTGTCCGCCACAAACTCCTTCACAACCTTCTTGACTTTCTTGTTGGCAAACTTCCAGTTGTCAGCCTCTGGGGCTGCCTTGCCAACGTTCTGCTTGGTCCCCACCAGGGTGCCATCCTGCAAGGGGATGTGGAGGTGTCTAGGACCTGTCACCGGGGAAAGCAGCAGTATCGCAGATGGCGCCAGACACTAGGCACCAGGTCAAAGGCGGCGATCTTGGACCGGGCCTCTGGCTTGCCGTAAGTCCTGCAGGGGACAGGTATGAGCATGTGAGACCCAACTGCTTGCAGCATAGGTTCCTGGGCCATCAATGTCGTGTCTTGGCCATAAGGGCCTGGCATTGCCACAGATCAAGCAGACGAGGCACCATCACACCGCCGTGAGCCACAGCAGCACCATAGCTCACTTGGACAGGAGCAGGTTGGGCCACTGCAGCACCCAGCCACTGGGCTCAGTCTTTGGCACCTCTTGCTTCTCCTTGTCAGCCTTCGACTTTTTGGATTTGCTGGTGCTCTTAGGAGAAGCAGGAGAGCTGGCATCCTCTGGGATAGCTTTTCGCTTGGGTGCCATCCTAGGGTGAGAAGCTCTCCCGCACAGCAAGTGGAGCACAAAACAAGATTGACCTTGACTAAGGAAAACCCCTCATAAATGCTCATGCTGCCTAGCTACTCCACATAGGGAACAGCCTTCTCTCGTCTCGCTGCCTTTGGAGGATCCAGGCAATTTTCAGAAGTGGCCCTGCGGCTGAGAGATGCCACTGGCTCTCAGAGTGACTGGCAAGTCAGTGCTCGCCGCATGTGTGCCCCTGACAACCAGGCAGCGCTTTGCTCTTGGCAGCTATTCACGCAGGCTGGATGTGCCTGAAGCCATCGGCCTCTGATACCTCTAGGGTGCCGGCCTCGAACATGGCAGCATCTGCCATTGGTAGTTGCTGATTCTTGTGAGGCCATGCTGCCTGCCAGAAGGAGAAGTGGCCTGGCGTCGTTATTCAGCATGTCGACATCCGCCTAGGGCTTAGGAGTCTTTGTAGAGCGCAAGGGGCGCAGATCAGAGACGTACTCTACGGGGGAGAGGTTTCACAGGGAGCTACTCCTGGCATTGGCCCTGCTGAGCACTGATCTTTCCCCGGGATGCCCTTGAGAGGTGCGTCCGCAAAGGTGCACATGGGCCGCCCTCTGGGTCATGGTCTGGCCAGATCAGCAGGTACAGTTATGCCTGGAGCTTTCGAGCTCGTGAAGCGGCTCCCAGGCATTGCTCTCGATTGTGCTAATCTCAGGCATCCTAAGGGGCTCTGCTCTAGGCCTAACTCACGCAGACAGAGCCCTGCAGCAACCAACATCGATGCTGCTGCAGACCTATCACCAGGAGAGACACCTGCCGGCACTTACCAGGCAGCCTGCACAGTACTGCAAGTTGTTGCGCAGTAGGTGCCTTGGATCATCACAGATCATCACCCGCGGAGGGGCAGGTCACATGTCGGAGACCTCTGAAGAGTCCAGCCTGGAGCAGGCGGAGAGAGTTAGTTTGGGCAGCCTGTCTAGCCGTAATCCTCGGACAGATTCTGACGGCCGATGCACCTCCGTCGAGCAGGTGAGGAGGATCACCCTTGTGGTGCACTCTGCTTGATGCCTCCACCTGGTGCGCTATCCCTCAAGTGTGTGACCCAGTGTGTGCCTGGCCTGGACAGGCTGAGGGTGTGCGGCTAGGGAACAGCCCTCGCTGGCCCACAGCAGGGCACAGTCTTCCTGAGGGCGCAGGCAGCCCCCTGGGCAGCCGCCAGGGGTCCCTGAGGGACCAGGCAGCTGAGCATGGTGGTGGCGCACAGCCATACCTTGCAGGGCAGCGGTAAGCTGCATGGCATCACCAATGCTGCTGTCGGGGGACCACCTGCACAGCAGAAGGGGCCTGCCCTCTCTCAGCGCACGGCATGGCCTGTGAGTCAGCTGCCTTCTGCATTGCCATAGCTTGGTGAGCAAGGCTCTTCATCGCTGAGCCATGGCTCATCATTGTAGGGTCTGGTACCTACCTGAGGGCCCGGGGGGCAAGGCAGAGGGCGCCGTCGTCCTGGCTCCTGGTGTGGGCAGAACAGGCACAGGTGCGAGCCCCCTGCTGGGTGGCTGCACGGCAGGGCGCCGCAGGGTGCATGCTGTCCCGCTTCTGCCCTGAGCTGGCACCTGCCTTGGGTGCGCGGAGGCAGGCCTGGCAACCCCTTGTCACCGCTAGCAGACGTGTCAACTCCATGCGCCACTGCAGGCATGACTCTCGTCCACCTTGACTCCAGCATGAAGGTCATCAAGGCTGCACCTGCTCACCTGCGACCCATGGAGACGTCTGGCAGCAGCCACCCGACGTCAAGGTGAGTGATGGGCCCAGCCAGAGCTGGCACCCCATGCAGGCGCCAGCATGCATATGTGGGAGGATGAGCGTGCAGCTCCTGCCTCATATTGTAGCTTGCTTGCCCCCCGCCAACCCTTGCACAGGCCCAGAGGCATCATCTGTCTGGCCAGCCTGCCGCACTCTTTCAGCCTTCCCTACCATGCAATGCATGATCACACATTGGGAATTCTATGGGGCTATCTGCCTGTGCAGAAATCAAGGCACAGGCTTCCCGAGAGGCTGCCCTCTGCAGCGCCTCAGGCATGCAACATGTGCGCTGCAGGGTGTGGTGCAAGCGCAAGGCGGGCAGCAAGCTGTCAGGCATTGTTGTCACAGCCGACTCCTCTGCCGCGCCTGCAGCCAGGGAGGCGCAGCAGGGGAAGTCAAAGGATTCCATGGTCTATGTTGGAGAGGATGCGGAGGACATGCTCAACCGGCTGTCCTCAGGTCAGCAGCAGACTGTTCTGTGTGCGTTCGCCAGCGTTTGAGGCTGCGGTGTGGGCACCTGTCTGGAGAGAGCCTGGCACAGAGTCAGGTGCTTGCGTGTGCATTCCACCTGAAGTCATGCCTAGCAGACCGACCTCAGGTCAGCATAGCCCCAGGCTCTGTGTGTGATCCCTTACTCAGTCGTGATCTTTTACTCAGTCGCCAGAAGGTCAGCTCATCAGCAGGTGTCTGCATCTGCAACATGCAAGAGCTCTGCAGGGCGCGCACAGCGTGATGAAGGCAGCGTGATGAGCTGAGCAGATGTGGACGGTAGAGCAGATTGTCAGAAATTTGACAACGTGGTCGAATGCAGAAGGGGAACCTTGTGGAGCGTTGCAGTCACAACCTCAGGGTTTCTGGTGTGTGTAAGCCTGCTGCACCAAATTAACAGTCCGCTGACTGCTGAAGCCTTTTTGTTCTCCTGCTGCAGGCGTCCTGGCGGCTGAATCTGGGCACATCATAGGGCTGGAGGCTCTCTTTGGTGGCCCCAGGGCAGACCCTGCCCCTCCCAGCCCCCAGCCGCCTGCAGCCGATGCAGGGCACCTGTGTGCCCATACCCCCTCCGTGAGCCGAGGCGCTAGCTTCAAGATTGGGCAGGTGCCCCCCAGTCGCAGGGGCTCAGGGGAGCAGCAGCAGCAACAGGTGTCCCTGCTGCCTGCACAGCAGCCGCGCGCAGAGCTGCCCAGCTTGCCAGTCAGCACCAGCTCAGAGGCGCCCTGCATGCCAGTCAGCAGCAGCTCTCAGGTCCTGGCACCTCCCGTTCCCGATCTGGCGCAGAGCCTGGGCCTGGGCCGCCACCCACAGGAGACCTGCCTGCCGGTCAGCAGCGGCCCGGTGAGCATTGGCGGCCATGCTGGCAGCCCCGTAGGCAGTCTGGTGTGCGACCCCCTCCTGCCCCCCCTGACGCCCACCCGGGGCAGCGAGGCCAGCAGCCCCAACACAATGCCCAGCACGCCTTGCGCGGGGTCCAGGACGCTCCGCAGCCCTGGCGGGCAGCCAGACGAGGCAGCAGCGCAGGAGCAGCTGGCCCCTGCAGGTATGGCTCGCTGTAGCTCAGCTCACCTTGGATGGCTGTGGCACAGTCCCAGATCTGCCACTGCAACAACCTGCCCTTGCTGTGCTGTTCTTGCACGGCCATGACTGTGGCTTACGCTTGCTCCTTCCCTTTCGCAAGGCAGCACTCTGCTCTGGTAGCTGTGTTTTGTGCCTGTGCGGTGGGCTGTGGCAGGTGCAACCACTTGGGCAGTCCCCTTGCAGCAGCCTGTTGCAGCAGCAGCAGGTGCAGGCACTCACAACAAGCACCACACATGCTGCAGCGCAACTGAATGGCCATGCACTGGCAGACGTGACCATCATCGAAGACCTGGAGCCTACAGATGTGCCGTGCGGATTTGTGCATGGGCCCTTCAGAATGCGAATACTGGCTTATGAGGTGGGCTGCTCATCTGATGCTGGCCACTGAGTCTGGGTGTCAGGGTGGCTTTGCATTTAGGGAACACAACGGACATGGCTTCTTTGACAGGCATGGGATCACCTGGATCTTGAACATGAGGGCTGCGGTAAAGCAAGGCTCGAGGAGGGTTTTGAGGTGCGAAAGGTTGGTGTGCATGGGCCACACCCCTGCTGTGATGGGCCTGCTCTGCTGTGGTGCCCGGGGTGGGCAATGTGCTGGAGCAATGATGCTTGCTGGAGGCTCTGAGCAAGTCCACTCATGTGTAGGTCATCAGCTGCATCATCTTGTGTTGCACAGCAGCCACTGGCGCCAGATTGAGCTTGGCATTGGGCTCGTGCCTGCTGCGCATCCTGAGCAGGGCTGGTGCCATGTGCTTGCTTCCCTGCACCGGAAACGTGGAGGGCACCCTTCTGGCCCTGAAGCTGCATGACTGCCTGCCTGCAGATCCTGCCCAAGGCGCAGATGGTGTATTGGAAGTTGCAAGCAGACGGCACTCCAAAGCGGGTGGGGCCCTCAGCATCCAAGCTGGGGGTGAGCCTGCCTCTTCACATCGTGCACGCTGCAGCAACCCCCGCCTTTTGAAGGCAGCCAGCTTCACTGTGGAGCCTTGCTGCTGCGCCCAGAGTGTGTCCCTGGGCAGCCAGCTTGACTGTGGAGGCCTGCTGCTGTGGCCGCAGCCTCTTCAGCAGACTGCAGTCTGAACACCTCCCACCTCTGCAGGCGAGGTTTGCTGGGCTGTGCGACCTGCAGCACACCTATTTTGAGATGCTGGAGGAAAGCAAGCAGGATGGCCAGAACTCCATTTTCAATCTGGCTGGTGCTCTCCAAGAGCTTCAGGAGGCCTGTGAGCTCATCATTGATTCCATCTGCAGCCACCAGAAGCGGCAGTAATCACACTGCTGCGACAGACGGGCAGGACCTCACCCAGCTGCCCTCCAGTCAAAGCTGAGCAACCAGAAGCGCCCTGTAACAAGAGAAATGTTCTGCTGACCTCCAGCCAGCACTGGGCCCCCGAAAGAGTGGCAGTGAGCCCACCCAGCAACATGGACGGGAATGTCCTCTGCTGACCAGCAGCCGTCACTGAGCAGTCAGTGAGCACCCCCCCCACCCTCGACAGTAGCAGGGACCATCTGCTGTCAACCATCCACCGCCAGCCAGCACTGAGCAGTCGTTTGCTGAACTCCTCTTCCCCGTCTGAACTATCTTGCTTGTATGATCGTTCTTGCCAGCATTAGGCCCCTTCTCTCCCTCCGCTCGCCCTTTTTATTTATTTGCGCATTCGCCAGCACTCAGATGCCACAGCGATCTCTTACAGATGATGCATAGAGCTGCTGCAGTTGAGGTGACTCATTGCCCTGTCGATGCTTGTTCTCCCGCCTGTTCATCTTGGGTTGACGTTACATTCTGTCGTTTGAAAGAGCCCTGTTCATGACATCCCGCATGTTTTGCTGAAGTGTCACGATCCGTGTGAAGGCCCAATGGAACTCAATTCCACTCAGGTGCAGGCATCTGGCAGTGGGAGCTTGAAACATGCAAACACTCGTTCTTGAGAACTGCTCAGACTTAGGAGCGGGCAGTTGCGGTGCAGCTAGTACTCCACACGATGGAGCGCAATGTTCTGTTTGTAGTTGGACAGGTGCACCTGCAGCACCGACTGCTCTGCTGTGCACAGCAGCTGCCCCCTCTGTGCTGCAGTCATCCCCTCCCCTGGCCGCAGGCTGCTGCCCTGGCCCCTCTGCTGCAGCATCCGCCTCCCCGCAGCTGACGCCGGCTGCGCGCAGGCGGCCATGACCAGGGGGCTCACGTCTGCCAGATTGTGGGGGCGGCCAGCCTTTATTGTGCGCTGGTGGCGCTGCCGCGTTGCCACCTCACGCTCCTTGCTGCGGGTCTCAGGCAGCTGGTCCACCACCTCAACGTGGGTATGGTACTGCCGGGGGTCCATCCAACTGACCAGGGCAGCATCCATCTGCAGGCAGCAACAGCTGTGAGGGAGTTGCGTGTCTCAGGCAGCTGGTTCACCACCTCGATGTGAAGGTGCTCATGTTGAGCTGACCAGGGCAGCGTTCATCTTCAGCCATGACAGCACAAGTGAACCAGCCTCCATCTCTGTGCTGGCCACACGCCCCAGATGCTGCCTCTGATGCGCCGCCACAGGGGCAGCAGACAGGGCACTGCGTCGACCAGGGCTTCGCCTGACCAGGCCGCAGAACCTGTGAGGGACCTCAGTGTCTCAGGCAGCTGGGCCACCCCCTTGGCATGGACTGCTGGGGGGTCTGTCCAGCTGACTAGGGCAGCATCCATCTGCTGGCACGGGGGCAGTGCTCCATGTGCTACACCTGAGGAAGGGTGACAAGCAGCTGGGTGTTGCTGCAAATCAATCGCTAGGACACTCTGCCAGGAATACATTGCTGGGGTTCTGCTCTGCTAACCGGGTTGTCTGTGCTGACCAGGGCTGCGTGCCCCAGCAAGGGGTGGCTGCATGGGATCACAGCTGTACTGCCTGCACAGCAGAGATGCAGACTGCCTGCATGCAGTACAGAACTACATAAACACACCATCTGCCGCACCTGCTATGCTGCTGGGAAGCACTTGAGCCTTCAGTGACTGCAGCATTTTGGCAGACCAGGGCTGATACACAACATGGCAGAATCGAGACCGCCCAAACCTACTGAGAAAACCATAGCTGGCTGCGCTGTAGTGAACAGGGTGATTGCTTGACTGCTGCTGCGGTCGCGGCACAGCTGCAGGTGCCACTGTGCCTGGTGGGACCGTCGCTAATGCACCCACCTGTTGCAGGCTGCGCAGGCCGTCCACTGAGGCTGTCCAGTGGGGAAAGCTCTTGCAGAAGCTTTTGCGCAGGAGGAAGCGCAGGGACAGCATGACGATCGGCAGCGTGAAGTCAGAGCCAACTGTGGTCCGGCGGTAGGCCCGCCGCCGCTCATCCCACACCTGCACTCAGCGCAGCAGCTGCACTCTTCACTGGAGAGTGCACACCTGCATTCAGCAGGGCAGCCATTCACAGGTGTGCTGCGCTGCCCAAGCTGTGGCTCACTTCACACCTGCACTCAGCAGAGGCTGCCTGAGCTGAGGCTACCCGCACAAACTTTGCTGCAGACCTGACAGAGCCCAGGCTGCAGCTGCCTGTGCACAGCTGCCTGCAGAAGGAGATGCTGCCTCCGGCGACAGGGCGCACAGGGGTGCACCTTCTACTGCACAACCAGAAGGGTGCTCGACCTGGAAGCTGCCTTGGGCACGCGTTCAGTCCACACCAGTGCATAATCGCATCATTGGAATGGCTGCACTGGCTGCACCCCAGCCAGCCTGTTCAGCTGCAGCTGACATGCAGGATGCCACTGGTCCAGCAGCTCCTCAGGAGCGTACTTAGGAACCCAAGCGCTGGTGCAGCTGGTGCAGCCTTGCCTGCAGTATTCCAGCCAGCCTGTCCTGCTGCAGCTCCTCAGGGCTGCGCTCCTGGCCAGCCTCCTGCCCCTGCCCCTGCCCCTGCCCCTGCCCCTGCCCGCTGCGCTGGGGGAGGGCCACCACAGGCACCTGCCCCCGTCGCCCGCGCTGGGGGCTGCGCTGCCTTGCAGGGCTGGCCTGCAGCTGCCGCGCAGGCTGGGCGGGGCGGAAGGCCAGGTCATAGGCTGCTGCAGTCATGGCCACTGCATCAGTGGCAGCCAGGGCTGCATGGCTGGCTGCGCTGAGGGTGCGGGACATGGCTGTCACCTGCAGTGTCGCATGGGGGGCTTGAAGGGAGATCACGCGAGTCTGCAGACGCCACCTGTAGCGTTGGATGCTTGGCTCCACAGGTCTTGATACAGCTGGTGGACAGGACACATGGTGGGTCATGGCTCAGCAGGCCGGGCCTGTGTTCATGCCTGAGGGGCTCAGCCAGCACACAAGCCTGACACTCAAGATTGTCGATGGACCCAGGCCGCCTGCCATCAGTGCACCTGGCTCTGTGGGAAGTGGGCGCTGGTCAGCACGCATGCGTGGTAGGCCCACATGCAGGCGGACACTGCCAGGCTGAGCACCTGCTCGCTGCGCAGCTCCTGCACGGTCGCTTGCACATCCTGCAGGCAGGCAGTCAGCGACCCGAAGCTCAGTGGTGGCGTGCAGCAGCCATGGCCTCGTGGGAGGTGACGCTGTCACCAAGCTGCTCAGACACGAACCCACTCCTTGACCCCTGAGGGGCAGTCAATGCTCCTGCCAAGCAGAATGACCTCTGGTAGCAGGAGGTTGCCTGCTACATCCAACCCCAGAGGAGGGTCAGAAGTAGATTGAATGATCAGCAGATGCCACTGGAGTTCACTCACCCGAGGGGTGACCTGGTGGTGCAGGGTCTTTGCTCGACACTTGTACCACTCCACCAGGCTCTGCCCCCAGGCCTGCTGCATTGCCTGGATATGCATCAGATTAACCTGCCAGGGCTGCGTCAGCTCCTGTTGCACGAGATCCAGGTGCTGAGGCACCCCTGCAGCACCGCACTGTCTCTTCTGCTGCCTGCCGTAGCATGCCTGACCAGTCCTGTGCTCTGGGCAGAAGACGCTCGCTGACAGAGACAGTGGGCATCCTAACTGGCTGTGAGACCAGGCATCTGGCCTTCCTGTGCAGGCTATCATCCAAGGTCTGCTGACTCAGCTCCAAGGGGCCAGGATGCACAGGTAGTGTTCCTGTGGCATCCCTGTCTACCAATACACGGCCAGACAGTGCTCTGCAAGCGCCTGCAACAGGCTTGGGGAGTGCTGGCTGGCCACAGAGCACGTGCATCTGGCCTTTCCAGGTGGGGACATGTAAGCACCATGCAGCCCGAGAACGCAGGTCGCCAGGGTGCACCAGCAGCAAGTTTGCAGTCATGCATCCCCTTCAGTTCGTCAGCAGCTTGCCTGGAACGCCTTGCAGCCGCCGCCTGCCCTGCCGGTCCACAAAGTAGCGGCCTGCCGCTGTCCGGCTGGTGGTGCTGCCAGATTTGGTCGCAGACCTTGGAGTTGACTGCACAGAATCTGCAGGTGCAGGGCGGCATCGGAAACGAGAGCATATCTGCCACTGGGCTTGTGCAGGGAGCCAAGCTCATGTCTGCAAGAGCCTCTGTCACACCACATATGCAGGTGCAGGGCAGGTCGAGTTGGTCACATGCAGAGCAGAGCTCAGCAGCAGCTTGCGGTGCAGACCCAGAACAGACACATGCCACGCCAGTGCCTGCATTCCAGCAAGCACTCCTTCAGCTGCCACTGTTTCACACCTAGACGGGAACCTGAAGCACTGGATGCTGGCAAGCACGCCACAGGGCAGGCCAGGCCACCTCCCAGCCCACCGCTGCGCCAGTCTCAGTCGAATCTTCGCCTTCCTGCCAGGCTCATGTGGACAGGTCCGCACCCGGCATGCGGCCAAGCATGCCACAGGATGGCCCCCCACATTGTCCACTTGCAAGCTGTGTGACTTACACTGAGCTTCCCCCCAGCAGGGTCATTGCCAAGCATGTCACTGGCCGCCTTCCCACCTGTGCGCTCGTCGCCCTGCGCTGCCCCGCTCCCAGGTGGGTCCCTGTCGACCTGGGACGCCTGCCTGCGCGTGCCCCGGGCTGCCCGCTGCGGCGGGGGTGGGGCAGCAGGCACTGCCTGCAGCTTGGCAGCGTCTGGACCCAGGAAGAGTGCGTGTGCCTCCTCAAAGAGCCCCAAGGGCCCGTCCTCCAGGTCCAGCCTGCCTGTTGAGGCTGCAGCCTAGAGGAGGGAGGACTCCTGTTACTGTAAGGTGTCCTGCTGAGGTGATGTGCTCGAAGCAGTGGTCTGACCTTGCGCAGCGGGAACTGCTCCTCAGGCCAGTACTGCTGGCACCCCTCAAGCAGCCTTACCTGCTCTCAGGCAATCAAGCAGAAGCTGCCACTGGGGCAGAGCAAGCAAGGCCTGTCAAAGGTAGTTGTGATTTGTACCTGTGAGTCAGCCTGCTGCGCAACATGCCTTTGACAATGGTAGCGGCAAGGGAGAGGTCACCAGCCCGGCATGCTCAGGACTGTTTGCGGCCATGGGGGCAGGCCAGCACACATGCTGGCACCATGCTGGCCCCCACCTGCTCTGCATGCTCCAGGACTGCTTGCGGCGAGGGCTGGTCCAGCTCTGCGATGAGCCCCACCCGCATCATGTCAGGGACCCGCACCCCGCCAGGCAGCGTGGGCATGAATTGCAGCTTGGGGGCTGAAACAACCACCTCATTTCTGTCATGGCCACCTGCCTGCGACCCAGTGAGTCAAAGATAACCACAGAGCACGCTTGTACTGAGGACATGGCCCTGGTGTTGGTGCCGTGGTGAGTGCTCAGAGCAGGCATGCATGGAAGATACATTCAACCGAATGAGACAATAACAGCCACTGTGGAGTGGGGTAGCAGGCCTGAGGATTGGCGCTTGCCTTCAGGCGGATCTGCAGGCAGCCCTGAGACAACGGCAGCAGGGACTGCACGAGTGCCTGGGTGGCCTTGGTGGGAGTGACGCCCAAGTGCTGCTCCAGATACTTGGTGGCATACTCGTCATGCAGCACCTGCATCCAGATGCAACAATTTTGAGATGTGCACAAGCAGGGTTGCGGCGGCAAGCACATCTGCGGACCTTCAGCAGGCCTGCCTTGTCCAGGTCTGTCCTCTTGGCCAGGTCAGGACTGAGCTGGACGTTGAATGTGGCAGCCTTAGGCTCTGAGTGAACATGATGCATCTGATTCTGTACCACCTTTGGTTGCTGCTGCTGTGACTCTGCCAATCAGCACGAATTGCCAATCAGCACGACATGTGTTTGTGCAGTTTTCCAGCCTCGAAACCACCGCAAGTGTCGTTTGACTTCAGAGTCCACTCATGCAGCTTGCAAATCCCTGGATGCTGGTATCGGACAGCAAGTCATGAGCATAGCCGACCAGGAAAGTGCCGCATTGGTGGCCCAGGCACTTGCGCAGGTGCCGACTGGAAAATTGCAGCATGCACTGCACGCTGCCTAGGGATTTATTGCCGAATCCAATCCTTGATGAACCATCTGAGTCCCTCTCAGCTGTCTGATGAGTGCGGAGTTCCATGCATGTAGATGGGTAGCCCACTGCTGCAGGCCGGAGCACGCCCTGATGTGCTAGAGGATGCGTATGGCGTCAATGTGCAGGTGCGGCACATCATGAGCACTCGTGGTGACTTGCATGCATTGGAGCGACAGGCACCGGCAGGCGTGTAGCCCAACATGCCCCCTTGCATGCGGCCTGCAGGACCCCAGCGATGAAGACTATGCCCAAACACACAAGCCCAAGATCAAGGGCAAGCATGGTGAGCAGGACTGGGCCAACCCGGGTCCGCTGGGGGTGTGCCAGGGGCACACCCGACTCAAACTTGCCAGTCAGTAATGCTGCGCCCATCAGGCCCACAGCACAGAGGAGTGCAGCTTCAGCCAGCATGCAGTCAAGTCACTCTGCAAAGAGCAAGGGGTCTCCTTTTGGGACGAACCGTGCCCGGACGGGCGGCAACTATTGCCTGGTCAGTGTATCCACGATGCGGGTGCACGTCTGCTTTGCAGGCCGCTCTGGCAGACCAAGAGCTTCCCCTGCCCTGACTGGCGGAAATGGTGGGGGCAGCGTCACCTCTGCAGAGACAACCCCTGAGGGCGGCGGCGAAGTGGTCCTGTCGGCCAGCGGGCGCCGCAAGCGCAGGGACACCGGCAGTCAGCGCGAGCAGAGCCGCGGGTGAGAACCCGCCGGGGTTGGGCAGCATGCACTTGCTGCTCACTCCTGCCACACAGACATCTCAAAGTTGGGCTGCCAGCCAGAAGGCCTTGTCAACGAGCAGGCAAACCTGCAGATGGCTGGCATCTGGTCCAGCAGCTGCCAGCCAGGGCGCTCCCCTTGCTACCTGCAGAGGGCAACAGCAGGTTGAAAGACCTGGGATGCACGAGACAGCACAGCTTGAGACAGCTGCAGCTGTGAGGCCAGGTCACGTTGCTGCTGGTGCTGGCACCCCTCACATGGCCCATGTGTGACAGCTTGTGTGCAGGTGGAGCGAGGAGGAGGATGCGCGCTTCATGGCTGCCCTGGACATCTACGGTCGTCAGTGGAAGAAGGTGGCAGACCACGTGGGCACGCGGTGAGCTGCGTGCTTTCATGTACTGTTCTTGTTGGAATTTGTGGACTCAGCCAGGGCTGGATACAGCACTGCGCCAGGAGAAACCCTTGTTGTTCAGATTGGGAGAGATGCTGAGCTGTGGGGCAGCATCAGTCCCTGAGCGCTGTGAGGTGCGCTGTCGCTGACCCCAGCTGCAGCAGCTCTCTGCTCCGGCAGTGGGGCTGCTGCCCGGCTGGCCAGCACTGCTGCTGCCAAGCAGGTAGGGGGTGAGGTGGCGGACCACGTGGGCATGGGTGAGGCTAGAAGGGGCTGACATCGCCTCCAACATCTCCTCTTGCTGACAAGGTGACCCAGCCGAACAAGGGGGGGGGGTGTGGTCATGCATCACCGGAGTCAGGCAGGCAGCTGGACCGGCGCCTGAGCCTGCCCATGACCCCTCTGCTTAGTTGACATGCCTGCTGAGTCTGCAGCTGAAAGGTGCATCCTAGTCTGCACCTGCAATGCGGGTCCCCCTGCTGAGACAGAACCTCCTCTGCAGGGACGCCCGCGCCATTACAAGCCATGCCCAGAAGTTTTTCATCAAGCTGGCCATCGCAGGGAAGCAGCTGCCACCCAGGGTGGCTGAGACAGGCAAGGCTACTTCAAGATGGACGCCAGCCATCCATGTGCCAGCAGCCTCGCTGTGCAGCCTGCATGACTGACCCTTCACCATGCACCGCAAAAGCACTTTGTGAAAAGTCACGCATTGCTTTGTGGTGACACACCCTGACCTTTCAATAGCACCCTGGTGCAGGGCCAGGCTACACCCTATCAGGGCGTCCACTGGACCCAGCCTCAGCGGCTGCCAGAGCCTACGGGCTCAAGCCTGATGTGCTTGCCAGTGAGTCCGCTCATCTTGAGACTTGCGATGTCTGGCCTTACTGGCGGCTACCTTGCATGAAGCCTTCTGCAGTGCTGCGCCAAGTAGCCGTTTCAGAGCCAGCATGCGGGCTGCTTGTACATCAGTTTTGAGCAAAGTGGCTGTTACATAGCCAGCATGCCTGGCATGAGGCGAGCATTTTGTCCCTCTGGCAGTTGCAGAGCCAGCATGCCTGCCTGCCTGCAGAGATGAGGCGCCAGGGGGTCACCAAGCTGCCAGGCTTCCTGCAAACAGGGGACGCAGACCCAGGCAGGGACACAGATGCCAGCCTGATGCCAGAGACCAGTTATGAGGGGTTGGAGACGGGTAGGGCCCTAGCATAGACCATGTGATCACCAGAGGCATGCCGACGGACAGTCTGGAGCTGTGTAGCAAGCAGTTGTGAAGCAGTGTGGCGGGCAGGCACCAATTGAGAGCATGCGCACACCGCAAGTCGTGCAGCTCAGCTGGTATCAGCCTCTGGAAGAGGGCTTCCTGTTCAGTTCATGTACATCTTGGTATGGGAGCAATCACGACTGCCTGCCATGTCTGCAGGTGAGCCATGCCTGCAGGTATGCTGCGCGGCAGCCCACTGCTGTTGGGCACCCTCTTCATGTTGCTGCGTGCATGTCCCTGTAGCACCAGATGTACCCGCTTGCCCAGACAGGGGCGAAGATGCGGCACTGCTGCTCAGCATCTCCCAGTGCTTGGTGCTGTGGCGACAGACCTGCCTCCCTGCAGGGGAGGAGGCACGGCAAGCAACGCCTGAGGGTCCTGTAGCCAAACGGCGGCGCACAGTCACTTCTGCTCGCCCTGGGAGGCGGGGCGCTGAGGCAGCGCCCAGCCAGGTGGGCTGCTGCAGACATCTGGCTTTGCAGCTGTGTGGATGTCAACTGTCACCTCCAGCCCACAGGCAGAGGCTGCTGTGCAGCTGTATGACGGTAGAACATGACCATGAGCCCTCCTGCACCTGCTCTGCAGCCTCTGCAGGAACCTGCTGCTGCTGGCAGTCTCACCGAGTCCACTGTACAGCCTTTGCAGTTGACCTCCAAGCCCTCAGTGTCCAGCTCTGCCGCCTGTGCAGGAGGCTGCAGTCTCGCCTGAGCCCACCATGTCCACCCGCAGTCGGGGGCGTGCAGGGCCTGCCCGCCCAGCCACCCCTTCCGGCCCGGCCGGCGTGCCTGCGGACCCCCTGAGACTCCTGCAGCTGCAGGAGTACACCGGTGCACCCCTGTCAGGCCCGGGGGCCCAGCCCTACCACCTGGAGGTGGACTCGCAGGTGGACTGCCCTGCCCTGCACGTCGTCTCCGATGCTGTCAGTAGACCTTGAGGCCTGCTTTGTTGCTGAGCTTGCATGCGGCTTGCATCGTACTGGGTGTGCTGGCCTGCCTGCTCTGCTCTAAAAGCCAGTCATGAGGGACAGTCAGGGCACCCTTACGCGCGACCAGCGCAGCCCCCTGCACATGGGGGAAGACACGCAGATCTGCTGGCCAGCACCGCACCGCTGCGTCCCTGGTCACGCCGACAGTCAGGGCAGGCCTCCACAGGCAGCAGAGGACAGCAAGGCTCAAGCAGATCAGCACCAGACTGGCGCATCGATCCCCAGCACGCATTGCTACCCGACCTCAAGTCTCTTTCTGCATGTGCTGCCCCTGCTGGCGCGGGTGCACACTGACAGGCTGCCCCGGCTGGCGCAGGTGCACCTGGTCATGGACTTCCACGTCCACCTGAGCCGGTGCGAGGTGACCGGCCTGCTGGGCGGTCACTGGGACCCAGACACCCACGTCCTGCACGTGCAGCAGGCCTTCCCATGCAGGTGGGCAAGCTGTATGGGCGCCACCCTGCACGCTGCTTCAAGCTCTATCCTTGATGAGTGCACAGAGCTGCTTAAGGCTTGGTCTAGGGCAGCCATCAGCAGGCAGCAACCTGTCCTCAGAAGTCTCATGGCTCCTTACATGGCTCTATGCCATGTTTGATGCACATGGCATGTCCATGCGGCGTGGCTGGGAGCGGACAGGCTGCTGGCAACCGGTCCCAGCCTGGGATTGCGCTCACGTTGCGTGTGGGTGTGCAGGCGGGCGGTCGGCAGCCAGGTCAGGACGCTGGGGAACATGGATGCCAGTGCGGAGGTGCAGACCCTGGCTTTGATGAGGGACCGAGGGCTGCATCCCGTGGGCTGGTGAGACTCCAGCACGGTGCCATCCATGACAGCAGAGACAGTCTCTTGCCTCTCTTAGCTTCTTTGCAGGCAAAGTATACATGTCTCACCTTGCCTCCTTGCTCAGGACGTTGACATGTGCTGCTGGCGCCAGGGGCAACACTGTTGCATGGATGTTCAGCCTGTCTGGCATCTCAGAAGTGGTACTCTGGTGTTCACTGCGCTTGTGATACAAGTGCCTGCCATCATCAGGTGCATTTCAGTGCTCAACGCTCCCAGAGTGTAGCAGTGTTTGACAGGCAGGTCATCAGCCCTCTCAGCCACTGCCTTCAGGTACCACAGCCACCCTGTGTACACGCCACGCCCCTCCCAACGGGATGCTGAGAGCCAGCACAAGTACCAAGCGCTGCTTCGGTGTACCAAAACGCACCTGGAACCCTTTGTTGCTGCCATCGTGTCGCCCTATGATGCTAAGCTGCCCAATCAGGTGCAGTGTGGCTGTCAGACAAGAGCCAAGGAATCAATGACTGGAGCCTCCTGAGGGGGCCACTGCCTCGCATTAGGCCCTGATCTGCCCAATCAGGTGGCCCCAGTATGGACTAGCCCTTGTCCTTGCTTGTGCATGGTGCCTTCATGGCAAGTGCAACTCACACAGCCCTCCTGGCGAGCCTGCTGGAGGTCTGGGCTGCTGCACGAGTTGTTGCTGTGGATGGAGATGCAGTGGCGGTGCCCTGCCTGAGCAGGGTAGCTTCTCAAGACACAGGGCCATGCTGCTCGGGCACGGGCCACACCTGCGCCCCTGGTGTGTTGTCCCTTGGATGCTGCTCTAGCTGCAGGCCTTTGCCTTCCCATGGTCTTCTGTGCAGCAGTTGGGGCAAGACCCGTGGCTCTGCAGTGTTGTGCCTCTGCCTACAAGGCACAGGGCGGCTGCTGCAGGCGCGGGCGTTCCTGTGGATTCCTGTGCAGCAGAGGGGCGCTGACCTGGGGCCCACTGTCGCAGTGCCTCTGTCTGAGGGGCAGGGCTGTTGCTGCTGCAGGCGTCGGCATTCCTGTGGTTTGCCGTGCAGCAGAGGGGCGCTGACCTGTGCGCATTCAACGTGCGGCCTGTCACCCGGCGCATGCGCACCCTGCCTGCTGCTGATGGTCAGCTGTACCAGCAGCTGATCAGGCTGATCCATTTGCACAAGAGTGACTTTGCCAGGATCAACCCTACCTCAGTCTGGCGTCCCTTTGGCAGGTGGGTAGATGACACCTGCCCACAACTTCCCCTTGGCCTTCTCAAAAGCTGCATCTGTATGCACTGGCAGCCCCAGCACAGAGGTCTGCCCAGGCAGGCTTCAGGAGGTGCAGCCTGCACCTGTGGCAAGAGCGTGACACCATGCCTCGCATCGTGCACCAATGCTTTAGATGGCACCCATGGCCTGACTGTAGCAATGCATTCTGCAGCATGCTGAATGGCGCTAAGGTGGGTGGGCCATGCAGCCGGCTGGATAAATTGAGGCTGGCCTGCCTGTGCCACCTGCCGAAAGGCGTCGAGGATGCAAGCCTCAAGTGGGCTTGGCTGACCCAGTTGGCCAGGCAGATTCAAGACTGCTGGGGCCTGGACCTTGGCATCACGCAGGACACAGCCGGCAAGACAGCGCCGCCAGCTGCACTGTCAATGGCTGCTTGGGCGTCCAGCCCCGCTGCAGGAAGTGGCAGGCACCGCTCTGTATTTGTAGAGAGACCCGCTGCAGGCCAGGACATTGCACCCTCCCCAGCCCTCTCAGGAACGGCTTACTCTGAGACGCAAGACATGCGAGATGTCTCCAATGAAAGGATGCCGATCCTCATAATCCCCCCCCTCAATCTGTAATGAGCCCCTTACTTGTGACACTGATGCCAAGCCTCGAGGCCCGTGCTTTTCAATGAAAGATGTGCTACCAAAGGAATACTCTGTATCGATGCCCAGTCTTCCAGTGGTATAGGCCATTGATGTGGGAAAGGCATGTTAAAATGGCTCCAATAGCGATGTAGCCAGCGATACGTTGGTGGGTGCGCTCCTTCAGGTAGGGTGTCAGCCAGATCAAGGCTGCAAACCCCAGCCCCACAGCTGAGTATAGGGAGCCCATGAGGAAGCCCTCTGCCCCCAGCTGCCCCTGCTGCATGAAGTACATGACCTGCAGCATCCCACTACATTGACAGTCAAGGTAGGAGTGTTGCCTTTGATGGTGGTTTCCAGTAGCTTGGAGCCATGGTACATGAGCTCGTTGGCGCAAGGGCAAACTATGGCTTGCTGAGGCATGGGATGCTTGTTCAATGCAGCACAGAAAAGTGACGTTATGTAGTGCTGAGCACAGAATGCTTGCTGCGAAATCACTCAGAAGCACGGGTAGCAAGGGGCCGCTGGCTGAAGGACATCGGCAGTACAGCCTGACCTGGCGGGTGTTGGGGTCTAGGCCCACCAGGGGCATGCCTCGAATGATGTTGAACATGCCCCCAGAGACCGAGAACCAGAAGACGATGAGCACGCCGGCTGCATAGATCCAGCTTTGCCACATAAAAGGGCTGTTGTACAGGCGCCACCCAACATAGGCTGCGCAGGCCAGGAAGGAGAGGGCCAGCACAGGGAAGAGCGGGTGCTGCATGGCGGTGGGTTCCTTCACATCGCCAATGTCCAGGCCAGCTTTGTCTGCAGGCAGGGTGGCAGGCTCCCGACTCGATTCTTGGGGACCACTCGGTCCAGGCAGCCATGCACTTCTTGCTGGAGGCCTGGCGCCCTTTGAGCAGGGGCTCGGGATCTGCACTTGGGGGCTGCACAGCAAGCCAACTGCCAGTAATCGGCAGCATGGCAGGCGCATTCTGCCCTGCCTTCTGGCTCGTGCACTCCGCTATGGCACAGCCTGGGTGCCAGTGACTTGCAGCGTGGCAGGCAGCGTCCTGAGCCCCACCAGAGGCGACATTTGTGCAGCAGGCTCACAGGTACAGGTCGACACCAACCTCGCACGAAACTGGCAAAGTCGCCCGCCAGGAAGGGGTAGTGGCCCACGTGCTCCACCTTCAGGACGTCGTCAGGAGGCAGCTTCACATTGCCGCTGCCGGCCAGGGACAGGGAGGGCGCCAGGCGGAAGACGTATGGCAGCTGCCCCACGTTGAAGCGCCGAAAGAGGTCCTGAGCCCCGCTGACTTCCAGCTCTCCAAAGAACACCCTGCAGGCCGGGGCGGGGCTGGGGCTGAGCCTTCTCCTCACCTCCCGGCAGGGCTCTGCGGGGCTGTGCGCTGCCTGATGGCATGGATCCAGCAGGGCTTTTGAGGCATCAAGGGCAGACACCAGCACTTAGTGCAGCGGGCTGTCACTAGGGTACTCTTGGGCAGCCTGCTTGCAGGAAGGGTGTCAGCAGAGGTAGCTGCACCCTGCTAATGTCAATAAGGCTCTGGCCAGCCTGGCTGACATCTGCCTGCAGGTAGCCTTGGCAGCAGCTGCAAGGAGCTTCAGAGCGGTGCAAGGGCCAGGCCATCCATGCAGTGGGCTCTGGCAGCGTGCACACAGGAGCAGGCTGCTACCCTGTGCACAGCCTGCCGATGTGTCAGTCAAGCAGGTGGAGCAGTGACACGGCAGGGGAGAATTAGCCGTGCACGCTGCATTGGCCACAGCCTGCTGACCTGCCAGCATCCCCAGTGCCCTCCACCTTGGCCTTGTGCGCCTTGGCCGCAATGCCAAAGTTCTTGCGCAGCTTGCGCAGCTGCAGCTGGGGCTTGTCCATCAGGTAGTTGGCTGTCAGCAGGAAAACGAAGTTGTAGGGGCGGTGACGGACATCCACCAAGCTGCTGAAGTCCACAGAGGTCAGACTGATCACCCCGTCAGGCGATCTTCGCTGCCGGTGTAGCAGCTCTTGCACCTGCGCCCCAGGCAGAGGGAGCTGCAGTCAGGGGAGGCATCTTGCATGAGAGGTCAGCTTTACAGGCCTTTGATGCAATGAACAGATCCCTTGACACACCTTTGCATCTTGGGTCTCTTCAGCGCTGCTGGTTGCTGCTGGAGATCTGGGTTTGGCATTCACATTGCTGCCCAGCAAGCCAGCTAACAATACCAGGTGCCACAACTTGATCATGCTGTGTCTGAGGCCGATTGATCAGCAACCCATGCAAGTCAGGTAAGGCCAATAGGGCCAGGTATCTCTCATTGCCCAGCATGGTCTCCATTCCGAAGCGTGGCATCTACATCGACGGGGCGTGGAAGGAGTGCAGCAATCGATTGGATGTCGTCAACCCATTCAATGAAGAAGTTGTGGGCACCATCCCAGCAGCTGGAAAGGCTGATGTCGATGAGGCAGTGGCAGCAGCAAGCAGAGCATTCAAGCGTGGGGACTGGAGCAAGCAGTCTGGGAAGCACAGGGCAAAATTTCTGCACGCAATAGCAGACAAGGTCTGCCGGGCACCACCTGTACTGATGCCCTCTGCCTTGCAAATGTGCTGCCTGATCAAGCTGACACATAGCCAGCGTCACCGGGTGCAAGGCTTGGCCTTGATGTACTAAGCACGGAGGGTACCCCAACACTCCATGCCTGGGCACACATGCACCATCACTCTCCGTAGCTGCCTCAGGCTGCTGTTGATACACATTTGCTTGACAGCAAAGCCTGGCTTGAACTCCTTTACCTATACAGTCTAGGTGAGGTTGTTCACCTGCTCTGCTGCAGGTCAAGGACAAGAAGGATTTCCTGGCCAAGCTGGAGACCACTGACAACGGCAAGCCCATCCAAGAGGCAGAGTGGGACATGGTGAGAATGTGGGCCCATAGCAAGCCTCCAGCCGCATGTGCAGCTCATCTGGTGACGGCCTACCTGGCAGGGCCTGCAGAGGGCATCTGGGAGTCTGTAGATGCTTTGAATGGACAATGCTTTGAATGGACAGTGCTCAATGTTTCTGGGGCGACCCTGCGGCTGCTGGGCACAACATTTGGCTCCTGTGTTGAGCATCATGGCTGCTTGCCGTTGGTAATGTCTGTAGGAACATTCTGTGGTTCTTCCAAAGCCTCCCAGAAGGCACCCTTCCCTTGACATCTGACTGTGCCGCACTGTGCAGAACGACCTGGCTGCCTGCCTGAACAGCATGCTCGCCAAAATCGCCAACCCGAACCTCCCTGATTGCTTTTGCTGCTGCTTTGTAGGACGATGTGGCTGCCTGCTTTGAGTACTATGCTGACCTGGCAGAGAAGCTGGACCAGCGGCAGTGGGCGCCCATCGATGTGCCCATGGCGGAGTTCAAGTCAGCAGTGCGCAGGGAACCGCTGGGCGTGATAGGGCTCATCTGCCCCTGGAACTACCCACTCCTGATGAGCACTGTGAGCGCTGATGAGTCCTGAGAGCCTCAGCCAGAACTGCATGTGTCATGCATGTGTGACTTGCTGTCTTGGGTGCCACCGGCTTTAGGGGAAGATGGCTGGCCCTTTGTAGACTGTTTCTGCCTGCCTGGCAAACCCGACTATGGGGCAATGTGCCAGGCTGTTTTCACTGAGTGTATACTTGCTAAGTGGTGTGTGGCCTCATGCTATGCACTCCAATCTGGTCAGTCATCCCCGGCACATATGCATTGAGAACCCATCTGCCTGCAGTGGAACTTTGTGGCTGCCCGGCCTGCTGGGGTTTCCCACATGCTGAAGCCAAAGTCTTTGTGTCCTGCAGTGGAAGGTGGCACCTGCCCTGGCTGCCGGCAATTGCGTTGTGCTGAAGCCCTCAGAGACAGCCAGCCTGACCAACCTGGAGCTGGCAGCCATTATCGATGAAGTGGGACTTCCTCCAGGCGTGTTCAACCTGCTGGTGGGCTTGGGCAAGGACTGTGGAGCCCCGCTGAGGTGCCCTGCCATTTGCACATCACCTGAACCCGAGCCGGCACAGCTTGCGAGACTGTGATGCGGCCTGCCCTGCATGCTGCTCTCCCCTCGGTGATACCACTGGTCTGCGTTTACATACCTGGCCCAGCCCTGTGCACCTTGTGCAACACCCACTTCTGTACAGCCTGCAGCACCTGCCCCTGCCGTGTTGCAGTGCCCACCCCAAAGTCGTCAAGGCTGTCCCGTCTTGCAGTGCATGAGCAGACAGGTGCAGCCGTTTCATACTGAGATGTCAGGCCCTCAAGCACCCTGCGCTGCCCACACCGAGGTTGCCAAGACTGCAGCGCCTCAGCTGAAAGTTGAAGCCATCTGGCGCCCATGTCAGCTCCTTGTGCCACCTGCAGTGCTCACCCCGACATTGCCAAGGTCGCGTTCACGGGCAGCGGTCCGGTGGGGCGCCAAGTCAACCTGGCTGCCGCCCACAACGTGAAGCCAGCCACCCTAGAGCTGGGCGGCAAGTCGGCGCTCATCGTGTTTGACGACGCCGACATTGACAAGGCAGTGGAGTGGGCCATGGTGCGCTGCCTTCCTGTCTGCGTGAAGCCTCCCCTGACAGACGTGTTGCAAGACCATACGCAATGGACGCTGCTGACTGTGTGCTCCGCTCCCACAGCAGACCCCATTCCATCAGCTGTTGAGCATCATTAGCAGGGTACAACAAGCTTGCCATGAGGCTGTTGGCTGCAGAGTGGGCCAGCTGTGGAGAGCTCCATGGCTCAGCCAGTTGCCCAAGCGCCAGCTGCTGAGCCAGGCACAGGCCCTGGGTGCGAGGGAATGCTGTCAAGCGCCAGCTGATCCAGTGCCAGCTGCTTGGCGGGCAGATGTCTGGGGTGGGGTCAGCTGCTCAGACGCCAGCTGCTGAGCTAGGCATGTGTGCTGCGTGGGGGGGTGGTCCTGAGGGTTGGCAGCGCTGCAGCTGCTGCTGCTGCTGAGAATGCAATGCGCACAACTGCAGCCGTTGCAGCCATCGCGTGCTGCTGCATTCAGGCCCTGACTGTATGCCTGGAGGGCTTCCTGCTGGCTCGGTGCGTGGGTGCTCTCCTTGATGGTTCAGGTCCCATTAAAGAGGCTGGGGAGGGCTGACATGAGCCCTCTGGGTGCATCCAGCAGTGCACCTCCTGGTCAGAGGCCAGAAAACCCACAACGACGCTGTCCAGAGCCAGAACATAGCCTGCTTGTGGGCAAGCGAGAACACGTCCAACATCTCCAAGCAAGACGCAAGGCACCAATGAGGCTGGAGGAGTGACCTGGGCATGCGTCAGCCTGCTGTGCAATCTAACAGAGGCCAGGCCACAGGAGACCTGCAACAGGCTCAAGATTGTTCTTCAAAACCTGCAGTTTGGCGTCTTTTGGACGTGTGGCCAGATTTGCAGCTCCACATCCCGCCTCCTGGTGCAAGAAGGCATTGCCGACAAGTTTCACAAGCAGCTCAAGCAGCGGGCCGAGAGCATCAAGATTTCAGACCCCATGGAGGAGGATTGCAGGCTGGGGCCTGTCATCAGCGCCATGCAGCACAAGAAGGTCATGGGCGCCGTGGAGGTGCGCTTGCGCTTCTGGTGGTGCCGGGGTGCAGGTGTGGCAGCTCAGCTCAGCGCAAGGAACAGCAAACATGCAGTGCCCTCATGATATTGCGGTGGCCAGCTGGGTGCTGCCCCAGCCAGAGGTGCCACCCTCCTGCTGCCTCACTGGCGGCTTCAGGCCACGCTGCAGCTGCATCCTCTCTTTCCCTGTGTTGCAATGGCTTGGAGGAGAGAGCCTGGCTGCCAGCGCTGTTGACGGCTGCTGACTGCCCGCATGCTGTGCAGCGCGCAAAACAGGAGGGCGCGACTCTATTGACGGGCGGCAAGCGGCCGCCGCACCTGAAGAAGGGCTACTTTGGTGAGGGCGCTGGGCTGGAGTGCAGGCCGCTCTGCAGGCTTCTGCAGCAGGATGCTGTCAAGATGGTGCCTGCACAGATTGCCTGTCTATCTGGTGCCTGCTAAATGCTGCCAAGCCCTCCCTGCAGTGGAGCCAACTGTGTTCATCAACCTCAAACCTGACATGGATCTGTGGAGGAATGAGGTGTTTGGGCCCGTGCTGGCAGCTATGACCTTCAAGGATGAGGCTGAGGCCATTCACCTGGCCAACGACTCGATCTATGGTCTCGGAGCTGCCATCATTTCAGAAGATGAACAGGTATGCCGTGCACTGCTGAGGCAGCACAGGCAGCCATATGTTGGTAGCAGCTGCTGATTGCAGCAGTCTGTCTACCTGTTGTGTTTGATGGTGCCTCAAGGGTCCTGATGTGGTTCAAGTTGGTGTCTTCATCACTCTGTGGCAAGCTGGTGCATCTTGTTGGCGGTGATGTCAGGATACCAGCCTGCCTCGGACGCGGCGGCGACTGTGCCATGCATGGCTTTGCGTGCTCAACTATCTGCTGACCTAGGCTTGCTTGCTGCAGAGACTCAAGCGCGTGGCTGAGGCAATGGAGGTTGGCATCGTGTGGCTGAACTGCAGTCAGCCGTGCTTCTGCCAGGCACCCTGGGGCGGCGTGAAGGTCAGCAAGGCCTTAAACAGCAGCCACAGTTCCCTTTGCCCCTGCCTTTCCAGCTTGAACGCCCTACCATCATCCCTGACTTGGTCTTTGCAGGCTAGTGGCCATGGCAGGGAGCTGGGAGAATGGGGGCTGGAAGCATACTTATCAGTCAAGCAGATCACAACATATGTTTCACAAGATCGCTGGGACTGGTTTCCCAAGGCAAAGCTGTGATCTTGCAGACTTGAACCAAGCAATTAGTATGCATGTCTGTCTGGTTCTGTCGTTTGAACTTGAGAAACATCAGCATGCATTGAAGTTTTGTCCTGCTTGCAGCGTTGTGTTGGGAATAATGAAGTGACTATTGGTCGACTCAATGAAATCTAGGCAATGAAAGCCATCAAGAGGTGGCCTGGGCAACTGGGATCTGCCGTGGGGGTTTAGTAGTGCTGGTGTAGCGCCGTCTGCCTTCCCTTTGCAGCGTCAGGGAGTTGGCCATGACAGCCAGTGAGCTCACGCCCATCAATGCACCTGCAGAGGCAAAGCTTAGCACTCCATTGCAGCCCAGGCGCAGGCACGCATGCAGCTCCTGAGCACAAAGACTTGATGCATGGGCCTGGGGAAGGATGTGTGTCAAAAGTTGCAGAGCGCGTTTTGGTCAGGCTCCAAGCAGGTATGGACAGCAGCACGCAGGCTGTTCCACAACCTGCAGGCTACTTCAAAGCTGCAGTCCACAGCCCACCTGAGATGGATGGAGTCAGTACGATGCCAGCAGAGGGCAGCAGGGCGCCAGCTGCGAGCGGGATGCCAATCAGATTGTAGCCAAACGCCCACCACAGGTTCTGCCTGATCTTGCGGAAGGTGGCCTGGCTCAGCTGGACAGCATCCAACACTTGGGGCAGCTGCAGCACGAGGACAGCTTGGAAGGTGGGGTGTGGGATGTGTGGGAGACGTACTGCCTCGGAAGTTATGCAGCGGCAGCAGCCACCCAGCAGGTGGCGCTGCCATGGTGCACTCCTGGGGCCCAGCGGGCCTGCTGCAGCAAGAACCACAGCCGATGCGGGAATCACTGGACCTGGTCTGCACACAGTGCCAACATGTGACCACAAAGGCAGAGGTGGAGCCAACCAATCCGCTCAAGCTCTCTGCCTGCTGCAGAGCATTCACACCGGAGCAGAGGTGCCAGAGCTGACCCACACCCTGGACTGCACTGCTGCCTCCTACAGTCTGGACAGGGCTTCAGCCCTGGGAGCAACAGGCTCCAGCTGCCCCTCAGCCAAAGTGTCAGTCAAGTCTTCGGCACAGGATGCAGCCCTGACTGCTGCAGCCTGTGCCGTTGGGCACTGGCAGGTTTCACCCATGCACTGCACAGTGACACCTGCGCAGCCTCACCTGGTTGTGGAGGACGATGACCCACAAGCATTCCAAGCAGTGTGTCACGCAGGACAAGCCTCACCCGGTCCCCCAGGATGACAATGTTGGCCACCTCAGAGGCAGCCGCCACCCCTCCTCCCATGGCAATGCCAACATCTGCCTGGGCCAGGGCGGCAGCATCATTGATGCCATCCCCAACCATGGCCACACACCTGCAGGTACCGCATTGAGGTCAGCAGCAGATGTCTGCTGCCTGCATAACCCCATCGCAGGGCAGGCAACCATGAAAGGTGACCAGATATGAGCAGCAGCAATCATATTGGGAGAAGACAGGCAAGCTCCAGGATGCTGAAAGGACAGCCTAAGAGCCCTGGACAGTTTTACTCAAGCTGGCCCTCAGCCCAGTTGTTCTAAGCCTGCCGACGTAACCGACCTGCCCTCAGCCATCAGGCGCTCTATCAGCTGCGCCTTCCCGGCAGGCTTCACCCCAGCGTGGACGTTGTGGCGGGGGATGCCCACCTCAGCTGCCACCTCAGCAGCCACCTCCCACCGATCCCCTGCAGCAGCAGGAACACCATCTGGCTTCACATGCCGGCCTAGAGGCTCTAAAGCCTCAGCCTAACAACCCTGAACATTGGCTGAAAGGAGCTGGCATGGACAGTGCTGTCTGAGGCAACTTGATGTGCCGTCGAGCACAACACAGCCCGACGCATTGGCCCTGATGCACTGAAGCACTGCCTGTCCTATAAGCTGCGCAACCACTCACACACTTGTGAGTTGCTGGTGATTCTGATACTCAGGTAGGATGGAATTCTCAAAGCGCTGCCACTTTAAGGGGCACTGCTGACATGTCTGACGAGGGCAATGCCCTCACATTCAAGCCATGCTTATGGCACTGGTGGTCCTGCGTGATGGGCTGCGGACTTGCCAGGTCAATGATATGCCTGACCGGCCTCATCTGGCAAATGGGTGGCCTCTGTGTTGAGCTGCGTGGGTTCCACTTGCCAGACAAAAGGGGAAGGCAGCGACATGGCCCCAGGGAATATTGAAGCAGCCACGCACCTGACAAGAGGACGGCCTCCACGCCTGAGCTGCGCAGCCCCGTGATTGTGGCGGCAGCGTCTGGGCGCAGGCGGTCCTGCACCTCCAGCGACCCCGCGAGGCGGCCATTGATGCCCACAAAGACGGTCATGCCCCCCGAGGCGCCGCTGGTGGAGGCCTGCCCGCCGGAGGCGGTGCGACCTGCTGCGCCATCTGCCTCCTCGTCGAGGCTGCTGCTGGCACCGAGGTGCTGAGCAGAGGGAGCGGGGAGGTCGTCTGTGCGGAGGGAGGGCGGGGTGCAGAGCAGGGTGTCGGAGGTCTCATCGCGGGACTGGCTGCATGAGGGAGCGCACTCAAACTGGCTGGGGCCAGCGCTCTGGTCGGCAGGGGCTTCAGCAGCCTGGTCGCCGGGGCAGTGCTGCTGCACCCACTCCAGGGTGCCCACAGCCACAGTGGTGAGCCCCACTGTGCCCACCACGCCACTGCCGGGCTCCTGGGAGAAGGATGCCTGGTCAATCTCCAAGGAGCGGCCCCCTGCATACACATGGCACGACTTGAGAAGGGCACACTTGAGCCCTGGCATTTGCTTGTGTGTGGCTGGGCCAGATCAGGTTGCAGATGAATTCAAGCCATGGTCTGAACGGCCGCCTGGCCAGAGGCAGTGCGCCTGCGGCGCTTGCTTGACGGGGCTGTCAGGAAAGCGCACTGAGAGAGCTTGGTGAGCAGCAGTCACCGCAGCCCTGGTTGCCACATGCCACATTAGCATGATTTGGCTCATGGGGCTGCTGCAGATGTCTGCTGCAGGCAACTACGATGTGTGCAGGCAGGTTCCCATCCCCCAGGAGGCAGGCAGGGGCAGCCTGGTCATGCCAGCGCACCAGCAGCACTGGCGGCCTTGACCACAGCAGCAGCGATGGGATGGGTCGTGTGTCGCTCCACGGCTGCTGCATGCCTCAACACGTCAGCTGCAGACCAGCTGCTGCCTGCGCTGGGGGACACAAGTGTGACGCTGGGGTTGCCCATTGTCAGGGTCCCCGTCTTGTCAAATACGATTGTGTCCAGGTGGGAGGCAGCCTCCAGAACATCGCCGCCGCGGATGAGCAGGCCCCTGCAGGGCTGACACAGAATGTGAGACCAGCAGCATGCTGCTGCAGTTGCCAGAGTGCTGAGTACATTTGCAGAGCCATGTGTGCAATGTCATTTGACAGGCCCCTGCAGAGGCCCTGGCACCGGGCACACATGGGCACTGCTGGCTGTGCAAGGACGGCTGGTGACACCTCTGTGGGTGCTCAGGGGTGCACCCGGCTGGATCTTGCATGGCTGGCATGCCACCAGCACACTGCTGACAGCCATGAATCACGCCGTGTGCATGCAGGGCAGGCGGTGGTGCAGGGCCGCGCTGCACGGCACCAGCACCCATGGGGACCGCAGGCAGGCAAGCAGATGGAGCCCCACCTGCGGGCGCCGGCCGAGGTGCCCACCAGTACAGCTGTGGGGGCTGCCAGGCCCAGGGCACAGGGGCAGGCCACCACCAGCACGTTGCAGGCCAGCTGGAGGCTGAGCAGGAGGGGGGCCGCCGACCCAGCGGCTGCAGAGGATGCCACATGGGACAGCACCTGCAGACGACAGGCCCCCGGTGTCATGCAGTCCCAGAGGGCCACCTGCAGGCTGTGCAGGAGAGAGGCTGCCGGCCCAGTTGTTGCCTGCAACCTGCAGAGGTCGCTACAAGGGACATCGCCTGCGCACAAACTTTTGTGGTCCAACCGCCAGATGTGGAAGCAGCAGACGATTTGGCCTGCCTCTGGCAGCAGTGCTGCCTGTGCAGATGCGCAATCTGGACCCTTGCTCAGGTTATGCCAGGAGGCGGATTTGACTGCTCAAGGCAGCTGCTGATGCGCACACCTGCATGCTGCCTGCCTATGCAGGCAGCCTTTCTCAGGCAGACCTGCTGCTCAGCAGCTGCACTGCGGGGGGACAGGTACAACCCAATGGCTGCTGCATGGAGCACCCTTGCCCAGCACAAGGCTGCTGCCCCACCGGAACAAGTGCATGGCCATGCTGGCCCAACAGCCAGCAGACCCTGCGGTCAGCCCCGTGACAGAACAGGCAAAGCATCGGGAAGACCTCTTGCTAAACAGGGGGACCAGTCTGCAGCCAGGCCCATGACACCAAAGGGAGAGGCTCCGCCAGCACATCGGCTGGCTGCACGTCTTTGCCACATGCTGTCCCATCACAGCTGCTACTCACAGGTCCCGTAATCCCTCACTTGATTGTGCACTTGCTTGACAGACATGCGGCTCACCTGGGGAAACAGGCGTGTCCCAATGCTGGCCCAGAAGCCGAAGGTGCCGGCGGCCAGCCCCATGACTGCATACGCAAAGCGGCCAGCCACGGCGTCAGCCAGGCGCTGCACTGGAGCAGTCCGCGCTTGGGCCACCTCCACCATCCGTACAATGTCGGCTATGGCAGTGTCGTTCCCGCTGCGCTCGGCCCGCACGGTCAGGCTGCCCTCACAGTTGACGGTGCCGGCGGTGACGGCCGCACCCTCGCCCTTGGGCACAGGCATGGGCTCGCCTGGGGGCAGCAGTGACGTGTGTGAGCACCAGAGACTTGAATCTGCCGTCTTGGGCAATGCCAAACGCCTCAAAGGCCAATGGTCTCGCATGCCCTGAAACATGTGACGAACAATGTCACTGCCGGCCACCAGCATGTGCTCCCTTGAGCAGCAGTGATCACCCAGGTCACAGGCAACACATGGGCCCCCAACAAGATGATGACACAGGTGGAAGAAGCTGGATGACAATACATTCTGTGCTGAAAGCTCCCGCCATAAGGATTTGTGATTGGCCTGGCCTCAGCTGCAGGCACCGGCTGCCAGCCGTGCAGGCAGCCACAGGGATGGCAATAGAGTGCTGCAGCCACACAGCCTTGGTGCTCACACCTGTGAGGGCACTCTCATCCACTGTGCTCAGCCCCGAGACAACCTTCCCATCCACAGGCACGCGGTCTCCTGGCACCACCAGCAGCAGATCTCCTGGGGAGACATTCTCGGAGGGGACCTCAGCCCACCGTCCCCCACCCAGGAGCAGGCGAGCCTTGGGAGGCAGCAGGCCCTGCAGGCAAGTGCGGGAAGGGGACCTGTCTGCATGCTCCAGCATGGATGGCTGACATCTCTTGAAAGCACACATGCTATTGTCAGGGGACAGCTGCTTTGCTGCCATCAGCCAGGCTTTGACCATGTTGCTGCAGGCTTTAAACACTGTTGTCTGAGGCAGTGCTTGAGCCAATGCTGATGCCAGCAAACAGCCCGTCTCCCCCTAGCTGTCCCACCAGCAGCGCAGCAAGTGGTTGAGGCCTGTAGCCTGACATCCTCCTCAGGTCACCGTCACTTGATGCCACACTTGAGCAGCCAGCTCCGATTTGACCATCACCCAACCAACCTGCAGCGCTGCAAAGTCGGCTGACGCCTGCAGCTTGGCGCGCTCCTCGAGTGCCCGCCCCACCAGGACAAAGCCCAGCAGCATCGCGGGCTCCTCAAAGAAGGTGCGCCACCCCAGGCGGGGCAGCGCTGCTGCCACGCAGCTCATGCTGAAGCTGGCCACCGCCCCCAGCCCCACCAGGGTGTTCATGTCTGGGGCACCCCGTCGCCAGGCGTGAAAGCCGTCAAGCAGGAGCTGCCTGCCAGGCCCTGCACAGCACATGGAGTGGTTGGGCAACAGGACAAGTACTGGGCTTGGCTGCCAGGGTATTGCAGAAGGTGGTGGCTTCTAGAGGACGCATGCTTGTAGGCCATGCAGTGCAGCAGCCAACTGCAGAGCTGTCGATGCACAGCACAGTAAGACCCCAGGCCCCAAGACTCTGCAGTAGACAGGGGCCTTACCCAGCAGCGCTGCGGCAGACATTGTCGCGTGCACTGGAGGCGACCCCAGGTAGTGCACCCACTGGGGCGCCCCATGCCACAGGTGGCCCAGGTGGCCCGTCAGGCAGGCGGAGGCCAGCAGCCAGGCAAGGATAAGCTTGCGGGTAGCAGCCTTCAGTCGCCTGCAGAGATGCAGGACCAAGTTGTGATGGCACTGCGGAAGTGCGAGGGGCAGGGGCACACCACATCAGCTCACAGGCATGGTCACAGGCAGGCACATGCCAGTGCCTGATGCAGGTAGAGGCTGGCAGCTTGCAGGGACGAGTCAGCAGGCAGATGGCCATGGGCTGCACCTGATGCGCTCCTCGCGCTTCTGGCGGACCACAGCATTGGCAGCTGTGGTGCTGTCTGTCATACTGCGCAAAGTGGTTTCAAAGCCATGGTCTGTCAGAACCTGCAGCACTTGACAGATTTATTTGGACATGGCTGCCGGTATCAGCCTGGCATGGCAAAGTTTACAGATTCATGCAAGCACTCATCACAGCACTGAGTTGAGGGACCAAATGTCCTCCTGACCATTGTTGGGCTTAGGGATGTGCAACAGAAGCAAAGTCTAGGGATATTCTACAGACACAAACTCTGAATGTGTGCGGCTCAATGCCAAGATAGCAGTGGGACACACACTGATCTAGACCTTCAGCCGCAGGCAAGATGTCTGTTCCAAGGCTTTGCAGCTTCAAGGGCAGGGCACCCTTTTGCGCCTGGCTCAGGCAGGTGCTGACTGTGCGGCCAGCAGGGGTTCCCGTGTCTCCACAGCCGTGCTGTTCACACGGCTCTGAAAGCCTGATCCAGTCAGCACCTGCCCAGAGCAGCCAAAACCCACCTCAGTGCATTGTTGCAGCAGAGTCTCAGCATGGTCTCGAAGGCAGCCAGCAGCACTAGCAACGCCAGGCTACTATGCAGGCTAATGCTTGCGCTTGCCTGAGCATTGCAGCAGAGACAGCCGCATCTGCTGCACATCGCCTGGTGGCAACGCTTTGTGCAGGCACTGATGCATTCACACACAAAGCCAGGTATTTTCCAGCGGAACGCATCAGGCTGAGCCAGCAGGAGATGTCTCAGTGGCAAGAGGTGTAGGGCAGCCACCCAGTCGCCCCACTGGCTTGAAAAGCCAGCCAGAGCTGCCCCTGCAGCAACATCCTCGGCCAGTGACCCCAGACAAGCTGAGGCGCCCGCCCCATGCTCACCATAGCCAGCTGCTCCCCAAGCTCCTGCAGCCGCCGTGGTGCTGAGTCAGCGCCGTTGCCGCGGCCTGGCAGCACCACCCGGACAAGCGCAGTCTCTGTCGCCAGGTTGACGGTGGCCAGTGTCACGGTGGGCTGCCTTTCCAGGAGGCCCTTCACTTGACTCACGCAACCGCCACACTTCATGCCTGCAGCAGCAACCCACCCCTGAGCGTTGGCAACTGGGCACAGCAGACACTAATGTAGCTGAGCGCACTGCATGGCAGCAGCAGCAGCCCTTATGGCTGCAGAAAGGCGGCCCGAGCTCGAATCCTGACTGTCTGGGACACAGCTGCCATTGATGCAGCTTCAGGGGCGTCCTCAGCAGCACGCTCTCTGCCTGTGATGCTGCCAACTGGTTGCCTAAGTTGGTGGGGCAGCACACCTGACACGTCAAGGAGAATGAGGTCCTCGGCTGCTGAGCTTTGCTCAGCAGCTGCTGGCTGGGCCCCATTTCCTGTGGAGCCAGGCTCTGCGCTCGCAGTCCTGCCCTGGCCACCAGAGCCTCCGCCTTTTGAGCCATTTGAACCACCGGCTCTGCCATGGGCGCCATGCCCGGACCCGACCCCTGCCTTGCTGAGCCCCTGGCTGCCTAGGCTGATGCTGGCAAACGCTGTGGCCAGGCGTGCAGCATGGGGCAGGCTAAAGCACCGGCCATCATGGACATCTGTGCTAGCAGATGGGGGGATGCGGCGCCTGCAGGCATGTGGCATCAGTCCGTCAGTCTCTAGGAGGAGGCATGCTTGCTTGTTTGTGCAATGGTTACTGTGGAAAGCCAGGCTGAGCAGGCAGGGCAATGCGCTGCCTGCCAGCGCATGTCTCACTCTTTTGCTGAGTCTCGCAGCGGGAGATTGAGGTGCACGCACACAGCAACCCTTCACCTGCACATGGAGCAGCGAGGCGCTGTGTGGTAGCAGGGCCTGACTGAGGCCCACTTCAATTCGTCCAAGGTTCTCCTGATCCAGGGAGAGCATGTTGGCTTGCAGGCGCCTGTGCAGCCCGCCCTTGGCCTGTGTGCAGGCTGGCCAGGTGGTGGCAGGAGCATATGAGACTGCCTTGTGGGGCTGGTGGTGCCATGCAGGCTGGGTGAGCCATGCATGGCCCAATGAGATGAGCCAACTCAGCAGCTTATCTGCTGCTGAACAAAACTTGCAGACTGGTCACGCAACGAGGTTTTGGGGGACATACAGGAGCCAGCAGCTTGCAGATCTATCTGGTTTCGGCAGTCACAGCGGTGGCGTCAGCAGTGGTGCTCATGCTCGACAGTCCATGCTCATGAGCCAGGATGAGGAAGTGGAGGTGATCTATGCTGGAGGGGACGGTGGCAGCCTCTGCAGCCACAATGATGCGGTCCAGGCTTCATTTGGTCAGCTGCAGTGCAGCAATTGTTGATCATTCTGTGATGAGCTCTGAGGTCACCCCCGTGCTGCAGGCCTGCAGCGGAGGGCCTTCAATGTTCAAGAGCGCTTGGCGGAGATCAGCCAGAGGGTGGGCAGGCATAAGCGGTGGAGCAAAGCGAGATACATGTGCAGCACCACAAAGTCCTGTGTGCTGTTGCTCTGCAGGCCCCTGCTGCAGCCTGCAGTCATGCTGCCAGCCATGAATGGGGCTACCTCACACAGCAGGTAGGTTTCCATACAGCTGCCACAATACCACTCTCATGAGCTCTGACAGGCTGCGTGTGCCTGCAGATGTCCCATGCAACCCAGGTTCTCAGCTTGGGCAGGCAGGCTGACGCAGCTCAAGGCAATGCACAGCCAGACCAGGGCTCAGACTTGGATCCTGATGCCACCCAGCAGATTCACTTGCCAAGCAGTGTCCGACACCCAAATGCAGCAGCTGACACCTCTCAAGCTGCACATGCCAGCCTCGGCACCTGGGATGCAGCAGAGAGCGATTGGGCGGATCTGGAGCGCTTGGCTGAGCAGCAGCAGCAGCTCAGGGAGCCCAGGCAGCGCAGCCGCAGCAGGGCCGCAGGGGGAAGGCACCGCTGCCAGACTCGCGCGCCCTCCACGCTCAAGCGGCGGAGCGTCAGCCGCCTCAAGAGTGTCACCCAGGCTGATGGTGTCTCCCCACCACAAGGCGGGGTGCCCGTGCCAGCACAGCGGCCCGACACAGCTGCAGCCGCACCTGACGTGGCTGCTGCGCGCATCAGCCCTGCCGACGCTGCCACAGGCGACAGCGCTCGGCGCAGCCTGCTGGGCCTGCTGGGGCCCCTTGCCGAGCCTGCGCACCCTGCCGGCCCGGCTGCAGCACCCAGCAGCGGGGCAAGGGGCCACGGCAGCCGCCAGCCCAAGCGCAGGCCGGTCAGCAGCAAGCGCTCCCAGCAGCAGATGCAGGGGGGCATGAGCCCGGCAGCAGCCCTCAGCACGCTGCTGCGCACCGGCGCCCAGCCTGCCCAAGCCCCAGGCACAGCTGACCAGGAGGCTGCTGCTGCTGCTGCTGCCATGAGGGACAGCACGGCCGGGCCAGAGCAGGCCACAAAGGCACCTGCTGAGGATGGTTGTAGGTACCTGGCCAGTGCACGTTGCCCTGTGCTGCTGCTAATGCATTCGGTGCCTTGCACGGGGACTCGCAGCCAGATGAGCACCTCGGCCCTGCTAATCAAGGCAATCGTCTCAGCTCTGCAGGTTACAACGTGCTGTGACGCTGCATGCAGGCCTGCCTGGCTCAGACCCAGGCAAGCCCAGCTTCAAGGCCTGGCACGCTTGTGCAGTATTCACTGAGACAGCTGTTGGGGGAGCGCATCCAGCCACGCCCTTCATGTGTAGGATCCCTGAAGCACCATTCGAAGCAGAGCCTGGTTGGCCTGTGCAGGACCCAGGTGGCCCAGCTAAGGGAGGAGATATCAGAGGCCAGCTCCAGCGCTGAGCGCGTCAGCAGCACAGACAGGGACTCTGAGGCGGGGCCAGAGTTCAGGACGCCCGCCCACCAGTCAGCCCAGCGTGGGCGCCAGACGTGAGGCCCTGCTGACCGCGCTGGCCATCTGCGATGAGGAAGGACCTGTGTCACGAGAACCTGCCTGAAGTGCCACTGTGCTGTCCATGACTGCTGGCAGCCAGCAAGAGCACCTTCTGCATGGCCACTCAGACTTTGCAAAAGCGACCCGGCTGCACAGCAGGTTGGGCTGTGCAAAGCCAGTGGCAGGCTGCTGAGAGGGGCCTGCCTGCACTGCCAACATTGGCAGTGCTACTTGGTGGCCACCTGCTGAGAGGCGCTTAGCTGCACTGCCCCCTAAGGCATGCACCAATGGCGCCAGCCTCGAGAGACCTGCCCGTGCTGCAAAGCATGGCAGTGCACCAGTGCAGGAACCTGTTTACACTGCCAGCTGACACAAGCATGACTGCCAGCCTGCTGAGAGAGGCCTGCCTGGCATCGAAGCACACATGCTGCGGGGCAAGGACCTGCACGCCGGCGCCGTACCTGACTGCCTGCTTGCTGAGAAAGGCCTGGCTGCACTGCAGGCTCTGGCAAAGTAGCACCCCTGTCAAGGGGCGAGCCGCCCAGCTGGCTCGCGAGGCGCGCCATGGCGCTGAATCGGGCGACAGCATCAGCTCAGACGCCGAGGAAGACCCGCGCTTCATGGTGCTGCAGCGGCCCCTGCCGGGCTCTCCATTGCAGGTGGCCAAATTGCTTTGTGCACGGCAGTGCGTCACAGATGTCAGGTAGCATGGTCTGCAAAGGCGGAATCAGTCTGAATGCTGACTTTTGTGCTCTGCACGCATGGCATCAGGCCATTCTACAAGCTGCAGTGGACAGATTGACAACTGGATGCAGATGAGGCGTGCGCAGCCTCTTGCACAGTCCCCCGCTGCAAGGCACGCAGCTGGAGACCCAGGCCATGAGCACCAGCCTCACCAGCGGGAGCCCCCCGCGCAGGCTGAGCTGCCGCCACACAGCTGCACAGGCACAGAGGGCACCAGCACAGAGGACGAGGACCCTGACCAGCTGCTCCTGCGCCTGTATGCTACCAGGTGTGGCGCCTGGCTGCGCGGGCCTGCTTCATGGTCTAGGTGTGCTGACCTGAGCCACCTCATCAGCTCCAGGCTGGCTGGTTGCTAGGCTTAGAAATTTTCTCAGTTACTCCTCCCTGCTATAGCCTTGCTGCCTCTGTGCGGCCCCCCAGCAGCCAGGCTCATGAGCCATGTTGCGGGCAGCCTGGTTCTGCAGGCTTTAAGCAGAGTGCTGCGTGTACATTCAGCTGCCTCACTGGCTTTGACTTGGCACACACCCCAACAGCTGTCCTGTGGCTTTGCAGCCCCAATCAGAGGATCCGGCTCTGCTGACTCTGATCTGGTTTCAAGTGGTGGTGCAGGGCAGGGCCCCAGGGCACCCCTCCCCAGGGCACGCACGGCAAGGGGAGGGGCCGGGCTGATGCTGGTGCAGCCCCAGAGGAGGCAACGCCTGGCCCCGGTGCAGAGGGCCCCCCTGTGGCACCAGGCAGCACGCCTGGCATGAGGCTGCAGCAACAGTTCCTGAGCTGCGTGGTCAAGAGCCCGCCGCGCCCGCTGACCACGCAGCAGCGCAGGCAGGCGCGGGCCATCGGGCGCTCGGCTGGCGGGCCCTTGACCCATGCCCTGCAGCAGGTCAGGCATGCAGCAGGTCATGCCTGCAGCAGGTCATGCCTGCAAGGCAGGCTGCTCACTCTGTGTCTGCAGCATGGAGCATGCCCCCAAACCCTTGCCCTGCAGCAGGTGGTGGTGCCCTGAAGGGCAGGCTACTCACTTGGTGACTGCTGAGCCCATCACTGCATCAGGCAGCCTGCTCACAGCTCATGCGCCACAGCATGTGGGGCATCGTCAGGCAGACTGCTCACATTCGTCTCAGCATAACATTTGTGCCTTGTGCACATTGGTACCACCTTGAGCCCCTGTGCTGAGGAGCATCACAGCACAGTGGACAACATAAGGCTGCAGACGCGCATGGCCAATGAAAGGCAGGCACCCTGGCGTGGTAACTCAGGACATCACTTCTGCTGGTGCAGGCCCTGCAGCGGCACAAGGCACGGCAGCAGCACTTTGAGGCTACAGGCTCACTGCCTGGGAACACGCTGCAGGTGACAGTGACAGAGCGAAAGGCTGAGGCCCAGCTGATCAAGTGCCGCTGCCTGACAGCAGCTGCCTCCAAGGAGGTGTTTGCCTTCTGCCACAGGCGCAGTCTCCCTGTAGCCAATGGTGCTGGCGGGTGCTACCTTGAAGTGGGCGACAGCGTCACCCTGCACCAGCCCTGGCACGAAGTAGAGGTGCCTGGCTGCAGCCTGCGCGTGCTACTCTGCCCTTTTGTGTCATGCCAAGACCTCTCAGAACAACAGCAATGACACGCGTGGGCCCAGTACTCAGTGGACTTCAGAGTTACATGCTGCGCATTTCATGTCATTTCATGTCATTTCATGTCATTTGGCAGCACTTGAGACGGCAGAGCAATTCTCCTGCATCAGTCACTCCAAGCATCTTCATCACTGTTGTGCATGCCTGGCGTTTCGAGGTCCCCTTCTGGGCGTGGAGGAGACCACACAATAATCTGAGAGTCCCCACTACCAGTGTACAGTTCATGCTGGTTGCTATTCCAGCAGCATGCATTCACAGTGTCCAAGTGCCCCTTCAATTGATTCATAAGCTTGCCTGAATACAGATCAAAACACTGAATGATGCTCCCAGAGGGATGAAACACCAACCCTGCTTCAGAAGACACTGAGATCTGTCGGGCCTGCAGGCAGGCCATTAATTAGAAATCAGCATTCATGTAGTGGCATGCCAGCTTTGGCGCTGGTGGAGTGCAGCCAGGCAAGCTGCTGCTCTGTATGTGTGTGGCGTAACATGATTGAGCAGCACACTGACCTTGAGAGAGCGGTTGAAAGCGCTGGGGTAGTTCACAAGAAGGTTGCGGTGCCATCTGGAGTCCCACAGTCTCATACGGGAGTCGGTGCCAGCACTGACCCAGTGAAGACCATCCTCGGTGGGCTGCACACATGTGATGGTGCCAGCATGGGCTTGCGCTCTGGCCTGGGCAGTGTTGGCCTGCAGGTCCGCAGTGGTGCCCACCACCCCTCGCGCTCGCTTCTTCCCAGGCTTCTGGGTCTGGTGCTGGTCGAAAACATGCAGGCAGTTGTAGGTGCGGATGTCCCACAGCCGCATCTGCATCAGTAGCAGGGCGCTCTCCTGGGCAGGCAAGCTGTGCCTGCCGGCACAACGAGGCAGGGGTGTGGGCCACACCAGGTGTTACCGGGCAGCGCCTTGGCTGCTGTGACTGCAGAGCCTGACAAGCATCGCAGAAAGCGCTGGCAGCTGCTGTCAGGACCCCAGTCTCACCTCTCCATTGCCCCCAGCTGACACCAGCTGATGCTCGGAACCCAGAGCCCAAGTGACACACAGCACTGGGTGCCGGTGCCCCACCAGGCTGTGCATGCAGCCGCCAGTGGTGGGGTCACACAGCTTCACAGTTGGATCGTCGCTGGCCACTGCCACCAGGCAGTGGCTACTGGCAAGCGGGGACATGCCCACACCAAAGATGCGATCGCTGAATTCGAACTTGCATGCCACCGTCTGCTGATTGGTGTCCCAGACCTGCACTGCATGGACACAGGCCAGATCTTTGATGCAGTGCATCCCAATGCTTGCGTGTGGGACAGAACCATTTGGTGGCAGAGATGCAGACTGCAACAGAGCAGTTCAGGAAGCCAGTACCAGCCTCACGGCGCTCTGGGTTCTTCACACTTGTGGCGGCCCAGACCTCAATGCAGGAGGCCCCAGACACATCTGGATGCTCGATCTGCCCGCTTGCCCTCACCTTGACAGTACTGTCAGAAGAGCACGACACAAACAGCCCTGTGTCGATGGGGTACCAGCAGACGCCTGTAACCAGGTACTTGTGGCATTCTGGGTTCTGCCGACTGATGCGCAGCACAGGGCTGTGCTCGCCGGCGGGGGTGTCAAAGGGCCCTCCACCCTCGCCTGCACAGCAACGACACGCAGTGCACTGCTGCTAAATGTAAGTGAACACTGCTGGGAGCATGCAGCTTTAGCTGGGCCCTCTGTAAGAAATGAGCTGGCTCACTTGCTGGCTGCAGGACATCGTACACCAAAATGCTACCATCTGCACTGCCTGCCAGGAGGTAGCGCTGCTCAGCAGCGTCCAGGTCCAGCCATGTGATAGCCCCACTGCTGACTCCCTGCAGGAGTTTGTCGCTGCTGAACTGTAGGGATGCTGCTCTGCAACCATGCAAGAAAAGTGAACTTATCCCTGTCACTGCTTCCTGAGACAGGAATTGCCAGCAAAAACTAGCAGCAAAGCAGGGCTGTCACCTGGCCCTTGTCAAACGGTGTGCCAAAGTTCTGGCGCTATCTCTGACTTGTTTGCTGTGGATCTCCTGAACGAGCATGAATGGACATGAGCCTATCGGCCGTGACAGACAATAGCCTAAGTCTCACATGACTTGCTTTCTACAGGAAGGTGAATAACACAAAGCATTCAGATTTGCAGCTGGGAATGTTGCATGGGTTCAGGTCAGGCACACAACATGCGCATGTACCATGGGAAACAAAATTGAGGGACTCACATTGAACAGAGCTGCGCTGTGAAGAGGCAGACACCTGAATGGCAGGTGTCCACAAAGTACTGGCAAGCACAACAGGTGGAGCAGGCAGGAAACCTCTGCTGTACATGTGACTCGGAAGCAGGGGGGGCAAACTGTTATGACGTGTAGGAGGCAGCTAAAATTTTGCGGCCTGCAAAGGGGTGTTGATGGTTTAATGATATCATGATGAAATGCTGGCGACTGCCATATGTCAGCTCCAGGCCTGGCCTTTGGAGTAACAATGCGACTGCTGCAGCTACATCGCAGGCCTGAGTCATCATCAGCATTGCATCTATGGCAACGGCCAGGGGTCTGTGCGGGTCTGCTCAGCGCTGCCTGTTTGCCTTGATCTGCCTGCTGAAGGCGTCCCAGGGTGGGCTGCTGGCGCCCTGTAAGATGGGGCGCTTCACTGCTGACAGGTGGCGGCTAGGGCCAGGCAGTATACTGGTGCTACTCGACTGTTGGGCGCCCAGTGAACATCAGGCAGTCAGTGGCCGCTCATCTGCCTGGTAGTAAAACAGCATGCAGAAAGGTGAGGAGGATCCTGAGCTTAGGCGGAGCTGTTCCCAGTCAACAGATCCACGCAGCGGGTGTATGCCTCCAGCACGGCGTCGGCAGGCTCTTCGCCAGCCTTGAGGGCTAGCTGCATGCCTGCACGCAGCAGCAGGCCACTCCAGTGAGGAGCGACAAGCTGCATGCATGCCTGCGGCAGCAGACTGGCACGGCGGTTGAGGATGCACTGCAAGAAGGGCAGCTGCATGCCTGCGCCCAGAGCAGCAGTTCCAGAATGGTGGGGACTGCTGGTGTACCCACAGGGCCAGCTGCATGCACCCCAGCACCTGCAGCACTCTGGCTGGCTGGCCCCATGCCACTGTCTGTGCATGAGATGCCTCTCACAGCATTTCAGACGCTCGCATGTTGACTACGCAGGGAGTGTTCACAGACCTGTACACACCTGGCTGGCACCACACCGGCGGCAGCACATCATTGACAGCGCCAATGTCCCAGGGCAGGGCAGGACGTTGGGGAAGCACCACCGACAACTGGCCACCGGAGGGAACAGGCAGCAGGGAGGGATCACAGGGCCTCACCCCGCCAAGCGGCTACATTGGCTGGTGTGCTTCCAAGTTGGTCCACCGCTTCGTTCGTGAGCCCAGCAGACAGAAACAGCTCCACCAGGGCTGGCTGCCCCTCATAGGCCGCCAGATGCAGCGCAGTGCTCCTGGTGGTGCTCTGGGCCGAGCCTGAAGCCCCCCTGCAGAGCCAGTCAGCCAGTGGGCAGCAGCCCTGGGTGCGCCAGCACAACCTGACTGATGGCTTCATGCAGAGCACGCACACAGAGCAGGGTGCAACGTCAAGATGGCCCTGAGTACAGTGCATCCTAGCACAGCAGTATCCCCAGTGTGCAGTGGGTCTACCTGTGCAGCAGATGCCTGCAGACATGCACCATGCCTGGCTGAGCGTGGGCATGCCCAACAGCCAGCAGCAGTGGGGTCAGGGCGTCAGGCGCATCCCTGGCATCCACCTTGCACCCTGCAGCACAGGGAGGAGTCGAGTCAACCATTCTGGTCCTAGGCAGCAACTAAGGACCAGGCCACTGCTGCGAAATGGCTCAGACAGCATCTGCCAGGCATGCAGCGGACATGTAGTAGCCAACATGGCATAGCACTTGTCAGCTTCTCCCAAAGTGTCAACAACAGAAGGCTGCTGCTCACCAGCATCTAGCAGCAGGTCCAAGACAGCAATGATGTCTGAAGCCTCTGCAGCTCTGTGTGTGCAGACTGCTGCATGCATCACACTGCCAGTGGTCGGAGGTCTCGTGCGCGTCATGTACAGTGCATCCACGGAGGCGCCCTGCAGACACCAAGAGAGTTTCCAAGAGAGCCAGGGCTATTTGCTGAGCGGATGTGGGGCACAGCAAGCTTTGGGGAGCACAGGTGGCGATCCTATCCTGCTGGGCTCTTGACACAGCAAAGCTGGGTCAGATCCTGCTCCTGAAAGACAACCAATTCAAGCACGGGACAGGAAGAGTGCTGGGCAATGCTTTGCTGCCCTCAACAGCAGGTCAGGATCTAGGGTTTAGGCCATGGCAGCTCATGACACAGTGACTGCAAAAGAAGACAGCAGACTGGGTGCTCAGTTGCCAATGCTTACCTGTTGCAGCAGGAGCTTGACCATGACCGACCGCGTCATGCACGCTGCGCGGTGCAGAGGAGTGTAGCTGATGAGGTTGGCTGCGTCCACCCGGGCACCAGCCTTCAGCAGTGCCTCAGCGGTGCCTGTGTGGCCCTCCCCAGCAGCCACAAACAGCGGGGACTCACCTGCAGCACCACTGTGGCTGGGCAGGCAGCAGACGCACCTGCCAGACCTGCACTGTGGCAGGGTGAAGTGGCATGCTGGCACAGCAAGCAGTGCAGGGAGTCCCGCTACCAAGTCCACTCCTTCGCTCCACGCTTCAGCGCCCAACCTGGGAGTGTGCTGAGCGTGTGGGCAGCAAAGGTGGAGCAGCATCTGCACAGCAACCCGTGCAGAAAGGTGGCCGGCTCCTGGCATGTGGACTTGCTTGGCAGGCCACCTGCACGGTTCCTGGCATCCGCATCAGCGCCTGCGTCCAAGAAGGCCTGCACCATCTCCATCTGCCCGGCAGCGCTGGCCAGGTGCAGCAGAGTGTTGCCTTGAGCGTCCACTGCTTCGTTCAGCCTGGCTCCCCTGCACAGAAACCTGTGCGCTCGGGGCAGGCTGCCCTCCTGCAGGTGCAGGGCAGCCAGGCTGTGTGGCACCTGCCAGAGCCTCAATGTGCGCAGGGTGGACAGGTGCGGGTGCTGGTAGCCAGCTTGCAGGCTGCCACTGTCACTTGTGCAGCCGGCAGGACGGAGCCTCAGAGCAACGGCGCCTGCCCGACCCCTGCCATGCTATGGTGTCTGACTGCAAGCAAGCTGCAGCCATGGCACCACGGTGCTCAGATTCAAGCCGCGCTGCTGCGGCCGGCCCTGTCATGCTGGCAACCCAACACCGGAGCATTCAATTTACTGTGTGTGGGCCTGACAGAAGGTGAGCAAGCGCACCCGAACAGCCTCAGATAGCCTGGCCATGGCCCCACTCTCATCCTCTGAGAGTTCTGGTGACTGTGCACTTGAGAGCATCATGCTCTTGCTCGCCGTGCCCTGAAGGACAGCAGGAAGTGCCTGCAGCCAGAGGACATGAGCTGAGGGTGCAAGATTGTAGCTTATCTCCTTGCTGACATTGGGACATTCAGTACTACCGTCCCTGGCATGCTGCGTTCCAGAACCCGCTGACAGGTAGGCAAGCACCAGAGGGCACCAGCCACATAACCAGGAGGCTGCAAATTGCAATCTGCACGATCATGATGTGCAGCTACAGCAGAGTCTCTGGCTGTGTAGTGCCGCAGAAGACCCAGCTGAGCATTGCCTGCACACTGCAGAGGCAATTGCGACTGCCATCAACGTGTCAGGCGGCACACCTGCAGGCTTCTCGGGCAGTGCAGCTCCACTTTTTGCACATGGTCAGACCCAAGTTGCTGCAGCAGGTACTGTGCCTCCAGCATGCCTCTCAGGGCATGCATCGGGAAGGCCTGACACGCTGAGAAGGCTGCAGGCAGAGGGCTCGGTGACATGGCATGGACCTGCGCTGCAGGCATGCATAAATGGTCTGGCGACAATGATGATCGCGCAGTGGACAGATAAGCACCAGCTGCATGTCGGTCAGCAGAAGCGTTAAGTGCCAGCTCATCAGCTTCGCGACGAAGTCTGTCGAGCTTACGCTTGATCCGGCTGTCAAAGGGATGCTTCCAACAGTACCGGCTGGCAGATCACCTTCAGTTTGCTCTGTCAGCACAAATGTCCCATCATACTTAGGCATGGCCGCAAGCTCATCATGCTTACTGCGGCCTCAGCACAGAGGGGTTCAGCCATGTGAGCCTTGCCATTGAGCAGAAGCAGCAGTCATTTTCCGGGTGACTGCCTTACCTTGTCACACTAATGCAGCTTCTCTAGGCGGGCCTTCAAACCAATCACAGCCGATGACAATCCAGGCAAGCAGCACTGACTTGGGGAAGGGCTGAGCCCCAAACTCCGCCACCCTGCCATACACTGAATTGAGATGGGCATTTGCTTTACTGACACCACTTGCTGGCAACGCACTGGGCCTGACAAGCTGGACATGGCAGGGGTGCTGCGGGTAATGAATGCTGTCCAGGGCGTCCTGTGGCTAAGATGGACTACATAGCGTGTGCAAAGCATCTGTTTGCACCTCTGGAAGGGCTTAGCAGGCATATATTCCAGCGCACTATCTGAAAACCTAGCTGTGACCAGGCTGCAACCGTCAAAAGCAAGATGGTGGACCTAAAAAATTGGTGGCACAGGGGAGTGCATGACTGCTGTGACATGGTGACATTGTCATGGCCATGATAGGGAAACGTCAATGCGAGCTGTCAACAAGGGACACGGCACGCAGCAGGGCACGGGCTTTAAGCTGCATCTCCTCCAGCTCAGCCTGCTCCTCAGACTGCCACACGATGGCGCCGCCTGCGCCAATGGTGGTGGTGCCCCGATGCACAACAGCGGTGCGGATTACGATGTTCAAATCAAATGCGCTGCTGAGACTGATGTAGCCGATGCTGCCAGAGTACACTCCGCGGGGAGCCTGCTCCAGGCCGTCCAGGAGCTCCATGGAGCGCACCTTGGGGGCCCCCGTCATGGATCCGCCGGGGAAAGCTGCTCGTATGCAGTCCACCACGGAGCTTTCGGCACGCCGCTGGCCCCGCACCGTGCTGACCAGCTGGTGCACTGTGGCAAAGGACTCCACCTCCATGAGGCCAGGGACGTGCACACTGCCCACCTGCAGGGCGGGGGCGCCAGCAGTGGGGGGGGGGAGGACCTGCACCTGGTGACCAGCCTGTGGAAATGCACAGCCAGGCTTCACAGACTGGAGATGAGCTTGGGGATGCAGCCATGTGCCAGGCCAGACCAAAATGCTGTGCCAGCGGTGAGAGAGTGCACGCGGCAGGGAGACTGCTAGTCAGCCTCAGACCCCTCACACAAATGCAGCTGGCTACAGCCACCCTGTACAGCAATGCCTGCCGTCAAACAAAGGGCTCTCGTCAAGCATGCATAAAAAAGAGGTGCTGCAGGTGGACCACCACCACGGGCTGAACACAAGAGGTAGAAGAGGAACACCGACCACCCCTCTTGCACCACGGCACGCGCTGCCCAAGTGGAATCAATGCCCGCCTACATTGACAGATGCCACCTGAGGCTGCACGCCCTTCCCATGCGCAGCGCAGCAGCCCCGCAAACATCCCACCTCGCAAACCATGCCCAGGCTGTTGAGCAGCATGGCCATGCTTACCGCACAGCATGCCCGTGACTTACAATCCTCTTGGCCCCAGCCCATCCTGCCACCGCTTGTCCCTCATTGAGCACCCTCTCCGCAAAAGCTGAGCAGGTCATTGCGAAACAGGTGTTCATCATCATGAGGCACAACAAGGGCCGCAAGGGTACCGCCTCATGCAAAGCAGAGGCCACCTGCACATCACGCCATGATGGACTTCCCCAATGCTGGGGGTCAAGCCCTCACATAGAACCCACCTCGCAAACCCTGCCCAGGTCATTGCGCAGCAGATCCACAATCATGAGATTCTCTGCGCGGTCCTTTTCAGAGGCAGCCAGGTCAGCTGATGCAGCTGCATCTGCTGCAGGGTCCTCGCTGCGGGGGGCAGTGCCCTTGATGGGCCGGGCCTCCAGCACCCCAGCGATGCTGCCGTGCAGGAAGCGCTCGGGGGAGGAGCAGCACACCTGCAGTGGCAGTGGAGTGGATGTTGGTGTCCGACAGCCTGCACGGAAGGCCTACAACTTCTGATACGTCATCAGCAAGCAGCTGTCCAGTGAGACCACAGCACTGTTGTGGTGACCCTCTGCTGGCAGGCTGCCCAGGGCACAGCGCCTGAAAGCAGCACAGTCTGTGAGCACTCAGGGTGCGAGATGATGCCCACACTCACCCGCAGATCGTCGGCTGGGAAGCTCAGCCAAGCGGCGTAGGGTGCAGGATTCAGCTCCCTCAGTGTCAGGTACAGCTGGAAGGCATCAAGGGGGTGCTGCCGCACAAAGGCGTTGGTCAGGCACAGCTCATAGCTCTGGCCGGCCTGCAGGGCCCGGCGGCAGGCTGAGATGTCTTTCAGATATTGCTGAGCGGGGGTGCGAAGGGAAAAGGAGGGGTTAGGGCCTGCTAGCTGTTGGGTCTGGGTTGCTGCTGCTATTGGTGCCGTTGCAGGTCTGGCCAGGGCACTCGTGCTAGGCTGCTGCTGCGTGGCAGGCGGCGGTGCTGCCAGCCGGCGCACAGGCTTGGCCAGCTCGGCGGGACAGCTCTCGGGCAGCCGCTCTGAAGCGGTGTGTGCCAGCGCCAGCCTGTGGTGGTGCTGGTTTGGCTGGAGCACTGCCAGAGCTGGGCGCTGAGGCTTGGAGGGTGTCCCTAGAGCCTCAAAACTTCCAATTTCAGCAGCATCGCCGCAAGGGCCTGCTGAGAGCTTGCCCTGAGGCTTGAGGGGCGTCTCTGGCGCATGGGGAGTCACACGCCCACCACCAGCCTCAGTAGAGTTGTCGCCTGCGCCTGCTGAGGGGCTGTCCTGCCTATGCGCATGGGACATGGCCTCCAACTGGCTGTGAGTGTGCATGAGCCAGGTCTCAGCCTCTGCCACCTGATGCTGCTGGCTGCAGTCCACCAGCGTCACGACATAGATGTCATCCTGCTGCCTGTCTGTGGCAATGAACCTGCATGGAAAGACTTGCTCTGAGCAGTAGAGGCGACCATGAGCAGAAAGAGGTAGCTCCTGACATCATTGCAAGCAGAGCAGTGGATGGCAGAGCACAGCTGCCATCGAGACTGTGAGCAGAAGGGCACCGCCTCTGGGATGATGGGCAGCAAAGCAGTGTGCACAGCATTATGTCAGTGCCAGCTGAGCAGATGCCTGACAAGCACACACCTGTCCGCCAGGAACATGGCTGCATCAGGTGTGGGGGCTGTGTGGGCTCGCTGGCCCCCACACTCTGCCTTCAGCTCATACCCCAGGAAGCCCACAAAGCCGCCCCAGAACTCAAATGGAAGCCCCTGTGCAGCAGCTGCAGCGTTCCCAATCTTCAGCTGCTGCAGCTGCTGCTGCAGATGGTCCCACACGCTGAGCTGGCGGCAGCAGGTGTTGCCGTCGGCAGACTCCAGAGTCAGCAGCCCAGCCTGCACACCAGACCAGCACATTTCAGACATGATGCACCCCTTCAGCAAGCAGCTCCAGCACTGGCTTGGCTGCGCCTGCAGTGCTGCCAGAAGCAGCACTGGGCCCTGCACCTCATGTTGACATGAGAGGTTGCCGTCGTCTGTTTTGGGGGCCTCACCTGCTGGTCAGGGTGGCCCTGCCCCGGCAGCTTGTAGGACAAGCGCTGCCACAGCGCACCCCCTCGGCCCCCAAAGAAGGAGAAGCGGCCCCGATCGGAGGTGGAGCTGCAGGCAGCATCAAGTGGCATGTGGGACAGGGACTCCAGGTGTCATCAGGCAGGGGACATGGTCCCAGGGCTCCGCCATGCACCATGAGGGCCATGAGTGCTTGCCTGTCAGCCGGAAGCCTTCCTGAGGCAGAGGCTCTCTGTGCTAAGGGCCTTACAGAGCGGCAGGGGATGCAGGACCGCCCACCCGTCCAGCCAGAAACAGCAATGCCCATGACGGCAGTCAAGGCCTCACAACGAACCAAGCACACATTGCGTCTTTGCTGTGCACGGCAGGGATTTGGACTGGAATGCATGACGGAATTGCTGGAGGCCCCACCTGTCCAGCCAAAAGCAGTCTGCCTCAGGGTCCTGCCCAAACAGTTCCAGGAAGACTTGTTGGCTGCTGCCTGCAGCCTGCAGGCACTGCGGCAGCTTCCGCCACCGCACCTCCAGGTGCTTGCCAGCCTCTGGCCTGAGGCCATGGGGCCTGCCAGGCAGCATTGCTGCAGGCTGCCGTGGCACGCCGCTGGCAATCCCTGCACAGCAGCCATGGTTTGCCGAAAGCAGACCCCGATGGAGCGCAGCACAGGGGGTTGCACGTTACCTTGCAGGCACTCACCCCACGTGCAGGGGATGTTGAGCAGGAAGAGCAGAACCAACAACTGCTGCAAATGCCACAGTTACTGGGTGATGAGTACATGATGCACTCCAGCATGGGGCCCAGGCCATGCAAGTGGGGCCAACAACCAGGATGTGGCGGTGATCCACATTGAGCATGGCGCATTCCCAGGGTCTCAGGTGCATTTAGTGACCGGGCCAGGTGGGCTGCAGGCGCACCTTCTTTTTGGGGCCATGATGCAGCCAGAGCCCTGAAGTTGCTAATCAGCTCTTGCCCGTGGCAGGTGCCCACGCTCTCAGGGTGATACTGCACGCCATACAATGGCAGGGTCCTGTGCGCCAGGCCCATCAGCACCCTGTCAGACTGTGCAGGGTGCTGGTGCTGAGACGCAGCCACCACCCGAGCCTGCACGAGGAAAGCAGGGATGGCAACAGAGGTGTCACCTGCCATCTTTGCCCAAAGCTGAGAGGGGCTTAAAAAACGAGCTGTCCCGCTGGAAGAGATGTGCAGGCTTTGTGCTGTGGAGGCAGCATGATCAGCCAGCCTCACCTGCTGAGCACAGCCAGCCTGCAAGGCTGTGTGCTGCCCACATGTCCAGGCGGTGGGCTCCAGGCAGGCCGGCAGTGAGGCTGCATCCACAGCTAAGGAGTGATACCTCACAACCAGGTAGCCTTGCTCCAAACCTGCACTGAGGTTGGCCACCCCTTAGAACGGGGACTGTGGCCTGACAGCGGGACGCCTCACAGCAGCCTTGGAGACAATGCAGCGAGTTCTCAGCACTTGGGCCTGGAGGCCTGTAGCTCACCAGAGGGGATGCCTGCAAAGAGAGGGTGTCCTGAGTGCTGCACCTCACTGACACGCCCGTGGACAGGCTCGGGAGCCAGCTGCACCTGCCCCCCATGGGCCAGGGCAATGGCCTGCATGCCCAGACACACGCCCAGGATGGGCACTGCCAGGCCAGCTTGCAGCAGGGGTAGACAGACACCTGCAGATATACAGACACCTGCAGGCAGATCTATCTGGGGTCTATATAGGTGGCCAGGCAAGCCCAAGGCTCACCTATGTCCCTTGCAGTGGCTGGTGTGCCAGGTCCTGGGGAGATGACCACCCCCCAGAAAGCCCCTGAGGCCAGTAGTTGCTGCAACTGCGGCCAGGTGCACTCATTGTTCCTGATGACTACTGGCGGCTCTGCAGCACAGCTTGTGACTCACATCTGCTGCGCTGATGGGGGCTGATCTGCAGCACACATGCAGCAGACGAAGAACATGGTGGCCAACATGCAAACTTACCGCCTGTGACCTCTGCGATGAGCTGGAAGAGGTTGTAGGTGTAGCTGTCATAGTTGTCAATCAGCAGGCATCGCTGCACTGTGGTCATAGTCAGTTTGCCAGCAACTGCTTTTCTGCCAAGCACCCAGGCCACGTCGATGTTGACAGATGACTTTCACGCTGCCTCAGGTTGCAGTGCAGTGCTGTGATCGCGCCAGGGCAGTGGGAAGTGGGAGTTTGTGCGTGAAAGAAAGTAACAGGTCACAGACCTCACCCCAGAGATATCGGCTTTGGCGCCATTGTGACATGCCTGCCTGTTGACCTGGCCCCTGCTAGCACCTGTGTGCCTGAGTGGGCTCTGCACTGTGAAGCAACTTCTGGATGGTGTGATGCAATACTTTTCTCCTGGTGCAGATCCTGCAGGCATCTGAACATGGGTAGTAGCCCAGCAGAGGTTTAGAGGTCTGCCACATGAGCACACCAGAAGTGTGTCACTGTACTTGCTGTGCAGCTGTCACAGGTGGCCATCAAAGGCTTTCTGACATGAGTGCTGATTCAGAGGCATTTTGCCCAGGCACACATCCAGAATTGGCTGCATTTTGCAGCAAATGAGACTTATTTATTTGAGTGCTTTTCTCAGTCGCAGCGACTTGTTTTGCACCAAATCTTCTGAAGAGTCTGCCTGCTTGGAGTACTGAAATGCCTCATCTGCCTTCTGCGTAAGACTTAACATGCGCTGCAGCTGCCATGCTCAGCCTGCACTGGCTGCTGCCGGCTGTCCAGGCCAAACAGGACAACATGGCACACGCAGGGCTCACCAAGCCTCAATCAATGGGCACTGACTGCAGCTCCCTGGCCAGTGCAGATGGAGCTCTCAAGCAATTCAAAGACCAGCATTCCTACACCACACCTACACTATGCGCAAAGTATTTGCATGATAATGTAAGCAGTATCATGCCAGATGCAATTTAAACCCCAATGCAAATTGTAGATGGACAGACAGTGCCAGCTGAAGGGGAAGGAGGATTTTGGCAGGCCCAGCTGCTCGCTATTCAAAATTGAATCAGGAGTCTGGCTTTACGTCCTCTGCCTTTTTGAGCAGCTCAGCTGCCTCAGTCTGATCGTTCAGCTCTGCAACCTCCAGAGCCGTCTTGCCGTCCATGTTCTTGATATCGGTCTTGGCACCCCTATAGCAGCATTGGCCTAGGCAGGTCAGCAAGGTGACTGCACTTCTTGTGGGCATGCAGCCTAGCTAGCAGTGCTCGTGCAGATGGATGCCGCAACACCTGAGTCTTGATGCAAGACAGAGTGTGCTCTGCAACGCTTACTTTTTGAGCAGCATCTCAATGGCGTCTGCTCTGCCATAGCCAGCTGCGTAGTGGAGCGGTGTGTTCTTGTTGGTGTCCTCAACATCGACATTGGCGCCCTGCAGCATGCAACAACTGCTGTTGGGTGCCTTGCCCCACACACCTTCAGCCTGCAATGTACCCGGCAGGCAACGTGCTTCACAGCACCCACTGCTCTGCAGGCTGGCCAGCATAAAGTGGCTTTGGCTGCCAGGGTGCCCCACCAGAGGCCCCTGCCAGGGGTGGAGGTAGCAGGTCATCTGCTGGCAGCACCGTTAGTCACAGCACCCAGCGCCCACATGCAAGCTGAGAGGCAAGCAACTTGCATAAGGGAGGGGCGCCCCGCCTTAGCGCAAGGACAAACAACACTGAATGCACTCAGCCACACGCTGAGTGCACCCTGCCACATCCCATGTCTGAGGAGCAGGCAGCAAGCATTGACAACAACCGACCACAACATGCGGGCAGGTAGCCGCGCTCAGCCCTGCCGTGTGACCTGAAAGCAGGCAGCCAGCATATGTGGAGTGTCTCGCCCCAGCACAAGGGGCTGAGGCAGACAGCCAGCAGTGGGCAGCCACCAGGCACAGCACAAAGACAGGCAGCCTGTGGGCACGGCACTCAGCCCCTGCCTGTGAATCGGAGAGGCAGGCAGCCCCATCATGTGTCCTGACAGGCATCCAACTGGGAAAGGCACCGCCGAGCCCCAGCATGCCAGCTAACAGACAGGCACTGCAATGGGAGCACAACCTGCATGCGGAGCACCTGAGAGGCAGGCCGCCACATCGATCAGGCGCCTGCACCAGCATGCAAATGGCAGCCTGCAGTGGCAGCAAGTGACCCACCTTGTCCATAAGGACCTCAGCGCAGGCTAGCTCGTCATAACCACAGGCAAAGTGGAGCCCTGTCCGTCCCTCAGCATCCTGCTCATCCACCGCAGCCCCCTGGTCCAGCAGCTCCTTCAGCATGGCCACATCGCCTGCAGACAGGGCCAGAGCAGTCAACTTGGTTGTGCACACAGGACATCCCTGCTGCAGGAGTGTCAAGGACATCCCTGCTGCAGGAGTGTCAAGCAACCGGCAGCACCTCTGCCCTCTGCCAGGCCCTCTCGGCCAAATTGGCACAGCACTGACAAGCCCAGGCCAGGGCAGGCGGGGCTTGACATTGCAGGGCAGGCAGAAGTATCCAGCAGCAGAGGCGCCATTGTGTGTCAGGCATGCCATGGCGGCCTGCTCGCTGCCAAAGCCTGCAGCCCTGGCGTGCAAGAACAAGCCATAGGAGCATGCCTGCTCCACCCTGCCAGCAGCATGCACAGTTGAGGAGTCCAGGCACTCTACTTGCACATTGGCATGTTAGCTCAGCCATGTACCTTTGCTGATAAGCAAAAGTACATGAGACATCAACAACCAAATTATAGGTGCAAAGCTGCGGAGAGCCCCTGAGGATCATGCTACAGCTTGAGCAAAACATTGCATGCTGCCCTGTTTAGTTCTCGGGGCCCACCCGTACTGGCGGCGGAGTGCACATTGGGCTCCTCGTCCTCCTCTTCCTCCTCCTCCCCTCCTTCGATTGCCTCCTCGCCCTCTGGCTGAGCCCCTTCAGCCACTGGCTGCCCCATGGCTGCGCTGATCTTCTCCACCACAGCAGGATTTGTCCAGTACCTGCCGCCATACACAGACGAGTCAGCTGTGCACCTTTTGCGCTCTCTGGCCAGAGGGCTCTTCCCTTGGATTGAGATTGGCTGAACACAAGGCATCTGAGGGGCAACACTGCCACAGGGCAGCTCCATAGCACAGCCTGCAAGCTCTGGTGCTTCAAGAGGTCATCCATCCTGCCCAGGCCAGGCTGGCAGCCAGTGCTGGCATTGCCCTGCACGTCATGCACCATGCCAAGACCGAGGGCAGATCCAGGACATCGTTAGCACGGTCTGAAGATCCATGTAGTCTCGCCCAAACTGCAAGCCGACGGCGTCATGTCTGAGGGCTCCTGCATTGATCGCCGTCTTTCACTAATTTAGCCAGTCGTACCAGCAGTAGCCATCTGCAAAGAGCCTCAGATGGAGGGAGTGTGCCCCCGTCTCACTTCATCATGGCTGAAGGCCCCCCCTCCTCAATCTCCTTCATGATGGGTGCCATCTCGGGATCCTCCTTCAAAGCCTCCATCTTTGCCTCGATGTCCTCCCGGTAGTTAGGGCTGGACATCTGTTGCATGAAGTTGGCCATGGCAGGGTCCTGCATGACAGAAAGAAGAGCTCAGGTGGGGCTGCCTCCAGGTGGCTGCCCTGCAAGGACAGGCCTGCTGGCTGCATCAAACAGGTGCAGCATGCCTCAGCAAGGACAGCGAGGTAGGGACGTTGCAGCCAGCCTGAGTTGCTACGGTTGCCTCCTGAAGGCACAAGAGTAAGGAGGACAGCACATGTGTGCAGGCAGGAGATGACACACAGTGTCTGTGCAAGAGGAGCTGGCAGGAGCGTCAGGTTCACTGCTGCAGCTTCCGGCAAGGGAAGCTATGCATAGCAGCAGGCATGTCCCATGGCAAGCTGGTGGACCTGGCCTCGGACTGCTGCCTGGCGGTGCTGCTCCACCAGAGATGACTGATCTGCAGCATCCAGATGGCCACGTCTGCAGCGCCTCTGCTGCACCACACCCACCTGCATGAGCTGCTGGCCCAGCTTCTCTGCCATCTCAAGGAACTGAGGGTTGGCAAAGACACCGCTCATTGCTTCGGCATATGCTGAGGGATCAGCCATGGCTGCAGCTGCAGCCTCCTCTGCGTTGCGGCTGCCTCCCTCACCACCTTGTGCACCTGCTCCTGCAACTGCAGCTCCTGGCGCGCCTGGGAAGCCAGGGGGCATCATGCCTACAGCACGAACAGCACCACGAAATACACAATGGCTGTCAAGAGCCTGTTGTAGGGCAATCTCAAGGTAATCTGCCAGGATTGGCTGGGCGTTGCGAAGCCTGTCCACAACATGTCAGCGTGAAGCTTGCCTGGTGGCATGCCACCTCCTCCCTGCATGGCCTGTGCCATCTGAGCGAAGGCCGGATCCTGTGCAATCTGCTCTGCCATTTGCTTGATACTGGGGTCCTGCAGGGCACATCGGCAGTCAGCAAACAGGTTGCCCAGGGGGCCCGAAGGCTAGATTCAAAGGCAGCAGACTGCACAGACAGCAGGCAAGCCAGATCCAGGGACGTGTGCCGCAATGCGCCTTGCTGTCTCGGCGACCGGGCGGCTCTCACATTGAGGATGTTACTCAGGGCAGACATATCGAACGGGGCCGCCATGCTAAGTGGTGCTCCTGTGCGCTGGGGCCAAGGATGTTGGGGAAAACTGCAATTGAGACTCGAGTGCCTGCCCATCATATGCCATGCACTTGCCAACCCCAATTCCTGGGCATAAGACTGTGCATGTGCCCCCAGGGGTGGCCAGCGAATGCCTGGTCAGACATCTCGCTAAGCGCCATGCAAAGCTTGAGTGCCACTGTCAACAACACAGCTGGTCCTGTGCCAGAAGCATCCAGGAGGCTGAGCAGCAAGGTTGGATACGGCCCCTGACACCTGAGCCTCAGCAGCTGGACAGATGGGGCTGTGTGCCCAACACAGCGTCCCTACACAAGGCCAGTCAATATTGCCCCCACTTCAGGACCTAATGCTTTATACAATCTGCACTTCACTTGCTGCTCAGCCCTCATTTGCTACAAATCCGATGATGTGCAGGTGGCAGATCACTGGCAGCCCCTCCTTCAAGATGTTGTCAGGCTGTACCAGCAGACCTGTGGCACTCAGCTCATCGGCGTGTACCTGAGGGGCTCTGTGCCCCAGGCGCGTGCTGTGCCTGGCCTCTCAGACCTTGACTGCCTTGCCCTGGCTTTCACCGCTGGGCATGACACACTGTCAGAGGCCAAATGCCAGGAGCAGATGCAGGTAGCCAGGGCATACCTGGAGGTGCCAGCAGGGTGCACAAAGGTGACCCGCCACCCTGACTGGGATGCCGCCTTCTGACAGCTGCTCCTGATTGGCTGGCCATGCTGCTGGTCCCTCCGTCAACAAACCCATCATGCTGCAGGTGGAGCTTAAACTGTCAGGAGTGCCGCGCACAACAGAGACTGGACGTTGCCTGCAGAGGCTGGTTGCCCTCAACAACCCAGCCCTGCCCGAAGATGCTGCATCAGATCAGCAACCTCCCATGCCGGCAGTAAGGGTGGCATGCCTGCAAGAGGCAGCTGACGCCCTGGACTGCAGCCAGCTGCCCCATGCTTTTGAGCTGAAATCGTGCTCTGTCTGCCTCTGGGGTTTGGACCTGCCAGAGCTGATGCCCCAAGCTGCTGCCCGTCCGATGCCGCTGGTCTTGCCCCCAGCGCCGCTGCACCGCAGTGTGGGGCAGGTTCTGCTCTCCCTGCTGCCAGACCTGCCCTCCCACAGGCAGAAGCAGGGCAGCACTGTGGCTGGTCAGGCAGCTGCTGCTGCCAGTCAGCAGGCAGCAGCAGGCCCCGGCTGCCCTGCCCTGTCAGCCGCCCAGGACACTCCTGCCTCTGGGCAACCCCTGCAGACTGCACCAGCCCCGCAGCAGAGGGTGGCAGCAAGGGTGACTGCAGAGCAGCTCAGGGCGCTGCGCTGGTGCTTGAAGCGCACCATCAGGGCAGCCTTCGAGCTGACCCTCCAGGCACAGCACGCCTACAGCCGGGACTTGTTCTGGTGTGCCAGCCTGGCTGCCCAGCAGCTGCCCGAGCTGGAGCCTCTGCTCGCCCAGACCGCAGTGCTGTACGTGCAGCCTGTCAGCTCTCTCAGTGAGCTGGAGGCTGGCGCCCGCGTAGGGCTCAGGCTCTGGAATGCTGTCATGGCAGAGTTCAATGAGCAGATGGTCCAGGTGGACCCCACATGGGCACACCTCAGTCGTCATGCTGTTACGGTGGGTTGGAGCCTGGTTGCTCCTGACATCCACCGTGCAGCCAGAACCATACCCACTTGAGTTTGCACAGCTGCCTGCAGAGGCCCAGGCCAGATGGGTTCAAGGCGCTGCAGCAGGTGACGGCCGCTAGGTGGGGCCTGCTGGACTTTGGAGACCCAGTGGGTCAGGCACCTCCAGAGTTTAGGGGCAGGTAAGACACACATTCATCGTGCCGCAAGCTGCTCAGATCGTGGGTCCGCTGACCTCCCCACAAGTTTGCGAGCTGGCTGCTGCTTTGCCAGCACAGGCTGCCTTCCGTGCAATGCAGGATCGGTGGGCCGGTGAAGATGCTGCCCTGGGCTGCCTGCAATGGAGCTGAGAGGGCTGCAGCACTGCAGAGTCACTGCACAGCAGGGGGTGCGCCTCTGCTGCTGCAGGGCGCAGCCTCCGACTGGGCGGCTCTGCAGGAGTGGAACCTGGGCTGGCTGGCCCGGCAATCCAGCGCATTCAGGTGCCTGCTTGCCTGCTTTTGTGCTGTGCACCATCGTCACCTTGCACCAACTTCCTGCACTCCATCCTGCCCCTTCGTCCATGCAGTCACCACACTGCAGCAGGTGCACATCTGCAGTCCCCAGCCGCCGCTGCTGCAGGAACGCCCTGGTCCGCGTGTCCCCGACCCTGCGCTTCCCCTTTTGCGACCCTGCCTTCTCAGAGCAGCTCACCAGCAGGGACCAGAAGCCCCCCACCGCTGCCGTCTCCATGCCACCATGGCAGTTTGCGCTGCGCCTGCAGCGGTGCAGTTGCCTGGCCCCCCTGCATTATGGGCCAGGGGAGGCATATTACCTGCAGGCAGACGTTCCCGGCAGCCTGCTGCAGGACGTGCAGGGCAGCGACAGCGGGCTGACGGGTATGAGGAGTTCAGTCCTGTATGACTGGTACCTGACGTCTGCCAGCACTTGGCATGCTGGGCAAGCTGGCGTCCGCTGCGTAACCAGCAAAGCATACTCTGCTCTTTGGCTGCCTGCTCAGCACCTGCTTTGGCTGGTGCTGCTATAAGCAGGTGCCTGGTTTCGGCATGCTCGGCAAGCTGTCAATCAGCTGGCATGCAGTCCGGTGCCTGGCTGCCTACAAAATTTTGCCCTCCTGCTGGCTGCAGGTGCTTTGCAGGCCACGGACCTGCACCTGTCACAGCCCCACCGCCTGTGGTGCAGCCCTGAGGGCGCCATCTCCCCGCTGCATTTTGACACGAGCACCTCCTTCCTCGTGCAAGTATCTGGCGCCAAGCGCATGCTGTTCTACCCACCCGAGCAGGCTCAGCTGTTGTACCTTTACCCTGACACCCACATGCTGCGCCGGAGGGCCCGCGTAGATCCAGCAGAGCCTAACCTCCACAGCTTTCCCCTGGTCCAGCAGGCAGCTGCCCTTGAAGCAGTGCTGCAGCCTGGCGATGCCATACTGTTTCCGGCACGCTGGAGCCACTACACTGAGAGCATCGGAGCTGTCAACATGTCGGTCACTGTGCGGTACAGTGCTCTGTATGGCTGATGCCCAGCCGCCCCCTCAAGGGACGACAGCTGGCAAATGGGGACGCAGCCTGCAGATCCACTGTCCTGAAGGTCACTTGTCGTCTGCTGAGTAGTCAAGCTGCTCGCCATGTTGTGTGAGGCCCACCACAAACTTTTGGCACTGACCATCATGCAATGCCTTCCGCAGGAGGACTACATGCAGCGGCTGCAGTGCTGGCAGTCTCAATGCCTTGCTGTTTGGTGTCTGATGTAGAGGCCCTCAGGACACCTGCTGAGCTGAGGACGTGTCAAGATAAGCTTCAGTTGTCAACGAATGTTCGCTCTCTCATGAACTTCTGTCGTAAGTATGTTGCGTGATAATGTACACAGAACTACTTCAGAGCACCTGAGGGAAGAGTCACTGCATGAGGGCGGGCAAAACACTGCCGGGGCTTGTGGAGGGGTGGGCGCCAGCCACATCACTCTACAGGGGTCTTAGGCTGCAGCCCAGTGAAGCGTAGGTAGTCAATCCACATGCTGGACCCCAGGAAGGTGTTGCCCGTGCGGACGGCAAAGGAGAGCGCCGCGCACAGCGCCTTGTTGCTGCCAAAGAACTTCTCAATGCCACGCTCCTCCACGACGCCAGCAATGATCTGGTATCGCAGGTTGCTGTTCCAGGCCATGAAGGTGCCATAGCCAATGGAGGTGATGATGACCCCCTGGGGCTGGTTAGGTGGGTGGAAATTCTTGTCCAGCAGCTGGCGGGCCGCCAAGAGGGAGTTGGTGACGGCCACCCCAAACACGCTGGAGCCAAAGCCGACGCCCAGCAGCTTGATGCCGTTGCGAGCGACAGCTCCTGCGCGTTGCCCCACTGTGAAGGGCTCCCTGCCAGCTGGCACCACCTGCAGCGAGATTGACAAGGAGTCTGCCTCTTTGGACAGCCTGCAGGCTGTCTCGCCCTGGACCATTCAGGGCAGTTGCACATCACAGGTCTACAGGCAGAGGCTGCACAACGGCAGGCCCCTGCACAGAACTGCCTGGCAGTGCTGCTGCACTTGGTGCACATCTGACGCTGCCTGCCGATGTAGCCATTCATGCCTCACTGATCAATGGTTGAGGATGTAGCTGTTGCCAGCAGCTCATCTGGCACATGGACGCGCCTGCTGATGCCTTCTGAGGGGCAGACGCGTGCCAGCAACCTTCAGGAGATGGAGTGCAGCAGCAGGGACGTGCCCCAAGAAAGCAACTTCCAGAACCTGCTTTAGAACGATACATGTTGTCAATGAAGACATGCGGCCTTCCTGCAAGCTGCCCACCTGGAAGGCGTTGTCTGGGCACCCAGCGAACCACTTTTGGAGCCCACTTTGCGGCTTGGCGGCCGCCGCGGCCGCCTTGCTCTGCCCAAAGCTGTAACGCGGTGCGGGCAGCCAGGTCAGCATGAAATCGGCCACCACTGCCATCACGCAGTTGGCGAAGACGAAGTCAATCTCAGCCTTGAAGTTGTCCCCTCGCTTGTTCAGCTCGGCCAGGATCTTCATCGTGATGCCAATGCCAACCTCAATGGCCACTTTGATGGGGAAGTTGGGGTCCCCCAGCAGGCGTTCACGTGTGCCTGCAGGTCAGGGAACTCCTCGTACCCCGCCTGCTCGCACTAGTGACAGACGTTTCCTCAAGTCTTAGCGTGGTAACACACTGCCTGACAGACCTCAAAGTGAAGGGCAGCAATCGAAGGCAGCAGGTATGTCCAGGGAGGTTCGAGATCTCAGAGCAACTGGGTGAGCGGCTGTACACTTGAGAGCATGGCTGCTGCATTCGTTGCAATTTTCTCACCTCCAAATTTGAGCCAGAATTTGAGGAACAAGTTTTGCTCAATCTCCAGGTAGCGCTGCATAGCCTCAGCTGTGATCTGTATCAGCAAGTTCATAATTTTGACGCAGGGCACATATTTTTGACGCAGGGCAGAGGCAGGAATGCAAGGCAGTCGCCAGATGAAGGTGAGTACTGCTGCTGACCGCCATCTGGGAGCACTGCCGAGGCAACAGCAATGCTTGCAAATGCAGACATGTCCAGCTGCCCGATAGCAGACATACCAAGCAGCCAGGCACCAGAAAAGCAGCTGCAGGCGCACCGTGCCTTCCTTCACGGCATTTGCTACAGCTGCTGGCAGACTGTCCAGAGATCGGCCTGCTGCTAGCAAGATGGCCTCTGCACTGTGGGAGTCCCCACTGCTGCCTGCAAGAGGAGGGGTGCAGCAGCTCTCGGCGACGGGGGATATGGACACTGGGCCCCAGTGTAAGTCATAGGTTGCGCAGCAAAAAGGACCTCAAAACATCTGCTGCAAGAGCCTGCTGACCAGAGTAGCCACCGTCCTGTCCACCACCCCCGCCTGTGCCATTGGCCCCAGCGTTCCCAGCACCACCTCCGCCTGATGAGCTTGTGGTTGGCCATTCTGTTGCCGCGGCATCTGCAGGGACATCCTGGGGGCATTGACTACCAATGCAGCAGCTCAGCCACCCAAACCCCAGGTCCAACAGACCTGCGCTCCGAGCAATAGACGTGCGGTCCGAGGCCTTGCTGACAACCTCTTTGCTGATCAGTTGCCTGCCAGCCTTCTGCGCAGGGCGATGCAGAGGTCCAGAGCGGGCCATCGGCAGCATCGCAGCGCTCAGGCGTTGGTGCATCTGAGCATGCGCCACTGGCATCCTCATGCTCAACCTGCCCGGATCGGAGCTGCCCCTAGCACCAGGATATTTCTCAGAAAGAAAAGATTACGTCCCCTCATGCACGTTTCGCACACATCTGATGGCAGCCAGCTGCAGCTGCAGGGCCGCACACTGCTCCTTGTGAGTTGTACTAAGCCAGTCAGCCTCTTTTGCCAGGTACCATCACTGACCCCAACCTTCCTCTTTGCTAACAGGCTACAGTGACTCTGGGCAACGTGGGCCAGCTGGCATTGGACTTGTTGGTGTCCACGCTAAGGTTGCCCAGGCAGGTCTGCCTAAGCAGCCACAATGTGCTGCCATGCCTGGGGTACGATGCCTTCGCCCCTGCAAGCCATTCACAGCCAGATCAAGCCGCGCACCTGGTGACAGCGCTGGAGCTCTACCAGCTTGGCGACTGTGCACTGCTGCAGCAAAGGGCACCTGCTGCCAAAGGCCGGCAGCAGGCGTATGCTCAGGAGCTGGCAGCCTGGATTATCAGCATGGGGTTCCAGCGTGTCGTGGTGCTGGGCAGCCTGGACGCTGCTCACCGCCTTGATGCCCACATTGGCAGCGTCCCAGCGATCTATGCGCTCAGTGAGGGCGTTAGCATGGCACAACAATGCCAGCAGCTGGGCATTGCAAGCTTGCAGGTAAGCCACCAGTGGTTCTGCGCTCTGGGTTGCTTGATGCTGCCCCCCAATCTCTTGTCCAGTCTGCTCAGCATGGCATTGCTCTGCAGGGGCCTCATGTTGCTGAGATCCAGAAGCAGGAGTTCCTGCTTCCGCCCTGGACTCTGCGGGCAGCATTGCAGTCTGCCGGAATGCCTCTGCTGGGCCTGTTCACCTTCTCAACGGATTCAGACAGCTCTCAGGATGCCTTCAGGCTTGCTGATGCAGCAAACAGGTTGCTGCAGCTTGTGCCAGAGCACAGGCAGCTGCCCTGGCAGCCTCCTGTAAGCTGGCAGTCTGTCTACGGTCCCCCATCCCTTCATGTGTATTGAGTTCATGAGTTTTCGGCAACCAAGCAAGCAAGACTGTTGCACGTCACGTGTTTGGAATCTGAAGCATATCCGATCTGGGAGGAACCCTGAACAAACATTCAAGCAAGCCTTTGTTCAGCAGCAGAGACACGATGGGGAGGAAGGAAAGCACCGGGGGATCTGCTGTCACGACAAAGCATTCTGGACACAATAACTCCACAAGTCTGCGCACAGGATATGCAGACGCCCCATGGCATTTCACCGGCAGGTAGACAGTGCAGATGATGCCCTGTCAGCGTGAATAGAGCCATGCAAAACGCTGCTGGACACTCTGCCTCACAATATTGGTCCTGAAAGCAGGGCTCTGTACCAGTTGCACGCCATCAGAGTGTCAGACGTAAGGCCAGGAGGTTCTGCTTGTGTTATTGCATTTGTGTCAAGCTAAAGCAGACCAGCAGCCGCTGCCACAACATGCAGGCGAGGGAGCACATCCCTGATGGTCTGCCGATCATCAGCTTCTTGGGGTGAGAGGGCTTGCCCTGCGGTCAGCTGGCGACCAGAGCCTGAACATGGCAGTGTGCTGCAACTGGGCTGTCCTGCTGCAGATGGACACTGGGCGGCTTTTACCTTGCCCGGTATGCAGACAGCCCTGTGGGGGCATTCAATGAGGTGGGTGGCCCCGCGCTGCCGCCTCTCCATGTGCAGCAAGCTGACAGGCCACAGTCTTGGACATGACCACACCCCACACACCTTCCTGCAGCTGGTTGTGATCAGTGGGCTGGTGTGGCACCGCATCCCACGTAAGCGGGTGGCAGGCTCCTGTGCCTGGGCTGCCAGGGTCTACGTGGACAACAGGTGAGCAGGCACTGGTGATGTGCCTCCGCCCTTGGGCCATGCAGTAGACAGCATGTTGCAATGTGGCACCACATGATGCTTATAGCAGGCAGCATCAGGCCCACTGCAGTCTGCAGCAAGCAGCAGCAGACAGCAGGCAGACTGTGGGATGGGAATGACGGGCAGCGTCATCAAGCGCTGGTGCAGGGAGGCCCGGGATCATGGCAGGCAGGAGGTCGGCCTGCCATCCCAACTGGTCAGCTTTGATGCTCACGCATCGCGCAAGGGGAGGGGGCCAGCCCGCAGCTGGTGGCACCAGCCTCACTCCAGCAGCCACCAGCTTTGTGCTCAAAGGCATCACAGAGGCGTCAGCGGGCCAACCTTCCCAGGTGAGAGCTGGTGAAGCTCAGTGCAGACATCAAGCGCCTGTCCTGAAGACCTTGTGCTGCCTCACTCTCAGCAAGCTTCTGATTCCTTTGGCTGCTGATTTCTGTGGCTCTGTAATTGCAAAGCCATGGAAAGCTTTCATTCAGCACCCCAAGTAGCGTGAGCTGGCCGAGTGGTGCTGCCTCTGCAGACTCTGAGCCAGATGAAGGGCTGGATGGTCCAGTGTCTCTCGCAGCAGCAGCCGAGAGCGCCCCCTGGTGGCAGCCCTGGCGGTGCCCCAGCGCCCTGGCAGTGCCTCTGTGTTCGTTCGACGGGCTGCCCCCTGCACACCTGCGAGGCTGGGCCGGGCCCCGCATCGGGCTCGCGCTTCCTAGCTTCAGGTGCTGCAGTTGTGCCCGGCAGTTGCATCACTGCTGTGAGCATGGGGCGCCTGCCCCCACTTGCACCAGCTGCACCAGGCTGACACCCTCATTGACCTGCAGTGGCCGCACAGAGCAGCATCCAGGGCTCTTGAAGTACGCCTGTGCCCTGGACACACACGTGCGCCCAGTGCGTACCACTGCTGTCACTGCCGTTCCACCAGAGGAGGGTGGTGATGCTGCTGTGGCCACTATGGTTGGTGGGCGCCCATTGCTGGCGCTGGCCTTTGATAACATGGAGGTGCGCTGTCAGTTCTGCACGTGATGCCTGCTTTTGTGTTGAATCAAGTGGGGCTTCTTATCAATTCGAGACAGCGGCTGAACCCCATGTGCGTCATGCAGATGTCAGTGCAGGCACCGCAGCGGCACGTACTGTATGACCCCAAGCAGCATAGGGAGCACCAGACTCCCATCCTCCAGCCAGCTTGACATCCCAGCACCCCAGCCAGTGTCAGAGTCAAGCATGCACCATGAGCAGCATGCTGAGATGAATTGTAGGGCATGCTGCTCATGATGCCCCAGGTTACACTGCACAAAATGTTGATGCAAGCAAAGCATTGTCTAGTGTACTCCTGTGTGGGCAGCCAAGCATGCACCAGGGCGTCACATGAAATCTGGCATGTCAAATTTTAGCGTTCAAGGGAGCTGGGTGCCCAGGGCAGAGCTGTCTATGAGGTGTCCATGGCAGAGCTGTCCAGGCCTTCTAGTTCAGCACGCTCCTCCTTGATGGCTGCAAACTTCTGACCAATTAAGCCTGGCAGCACCGTTTTCTGCATGAACTGCTGGAAGGGGGCACTGTGGGAGGCGCCGCGAATACGGGTGATGACCTCCACTGCGCGCAAGCAGCTGCGTATCATGTCATCATGGCGGTCCACCTAAAGGCACACAGCAATCAAATTTGAGCAATCCCTCTTGGACACAGGCAGGCTTGAAGGAAGCTGCAAGACATGGGGTGACTGGCAACAGAACCATACATGCCAGCACCGTGACAGGCATCCAACAGCATGAATGCAGGCATCAGGCAAGCACGCCAGCACATGTGCAGCAGAGTCATTGCCAATGCTAGCGTCAGGCCTGCAGCCCTCTGCATCGCACGCCTGGGCACCAAGTGCCCTCATCATTGGGATGCTTGTGGGCGCGATACTTGCAAAGCCGTGCAATTGCAGAGCCTCTGAAGCTGCAGCCCACCTCCTGCTTCACGGCGTCCTGCTTGATCTGCACGCCTAGAGTCTTTTCCAGGGGCCCAATGACGGCTGGCAGCTCCGGCAGCAGGTGCTCACCAGCCGTGGCTGCCAGCTTGCCAAGCAGCAGGTGGCATGGCAGCTTCACATCGTACTGGTCCTGCATAAGATGACCAGCCGAGTGTCAGAGGCAAAGGATCGCGCAGCGAGCACAAAGTTGCACGCCGCCTCACAAGCCAGCGCATGTGTGTTACAGCACAGGGCTGGCCTAGCAAGCATGCTGCAGCACCCTGCTCGCCGCACAAAGCATGCCCACGCCTGCTTGCCTGCAGGGTGCTCAACAGAATGAAGTGAACATGGTGGTGGATGGCCCTAGACAGGCACAGCCTGAGCAGCCGGCTGCCTGTTGGCATGTAGTCACTTGGGCAGATTGCCACCTGCTCGAAAGGCTCCCCGGCATCCAGCCAGGTACAGCCAATGCTGCTCGAGCTATGATGCCAACTGCTTGTCCTCCAGCAATGAAGACAGCAAAGCAGTTACAGGCCCGCCCTGCCAAGCGGGCGTGCCCCCAGGCCCAGAATGATATCTCAGACAAGATGGCAGAGCCAAGCAGCAGACACCAAACACGGGCAAGATGTGCACCCAGGTGTCCATCCAAGGCCGCTTGCCTGCAGGCCATCCACCAGGCGCTGGATGAAGTTGTGGAACTGAATGCGGTCCTTGCACGAGTCCAGCAGCATGTCCAGGCACTCGAAGGCCGCCTTGCGCAGCTCCAGCCCATCGTCCACGCGGTGTTTGAAGGGACCTAGGTCCATCTCCCTGCAGGGAGGGAGGGTGGGCAGATGTCCGAAGATTAGGGTATGATTGTGTGACGAGGGGCATGCTCAGGAGGTCAAGTCTGGTTCTCTGCAGAGAGCAAATACTGCCAGCCAGACCAGATCTGGGAGAGGCCTGCCTGCTGTCTGAAGCAGAGGGCAGGCCTGCAAGAGCTGGTGAAGAGCAGCAGATCGTGGCCCCAAACCCCTGTTTGGTCATGTAGAAAGATCCATGGCAGTCCTTGCCGGCGCCCTGGGTGGCCTGCGTGGCCTCCCCATATTGTACAGATGCCCTGCTGAAGCACCAAAGCTGCCGGGGACCTGCAAAGCACTGCCCCACAGAATGCCTGGTGCAGGGGATGCACGAACTCGCCTGACCAGGGCTGGGTTGAATTTGGTCTGCTCATACACCAGCGGCAGCAGCTTGGGTAGGTGGTCCAGAATCAGGCCGGGCTTGTTGTGGGCTGCCATGGTCAGCGTCTGCACAGCCGCCTTGCGCACATGCCTGCACGGCAAGGCCTATCAAGTCAACAAAAAGCTCAGCTGGCTACCAGGCATTAGGTGAGGGTTTCCACGTCTGTGGCGCATGTTGCAAGCCAACCCATGGTCTCGACACCTTCAATGCCACCTGCATGAGTACTTTCAGAGCACTGCATGACATGCTGCAGTCACAGTTGAGTGCACCAGCAAGCCAGGCTGTTCACCCAGGACATACAGCAGCAGCGCTGATGACGCTGGTGCACCTAGGCGGTGCTCGGCCAGGGGGTCGAGCACCCAGGGACTGAGCCCACTTGTCTACAGGCCGAGGGCAGCACCCAGGACGTGCTGCGGGCTCCCCCAGGCCAGCAGGCACGCTGTGTGGCAGGGCAGGCCCTGACACTGTGAGTGCCTGCCCAGCAGCTGCCCCCCCAGTCAGCGTGATGCAGGGGCAGTACCGGCAGACCTTGCTGCAGCTGTCCTCTTGACCCCAACGTGGCAGGCGCCCAGTAAGTTTGAGACAAGCAGAGGCAGCAGACACAGGCCAGGCACCTGTCCTCATCGCCGATGTGGCCCAGCAGGTCGCCCATCATGCCGTGCAGCTGAGCGTCCACCGGGCTGGGCTTGTCCTGGATGCAGTACTTGACAGCTGTCACCGCGACAGCGCGCTTGCTGCCGCTCTGTGCCTGCAACCCAGGGCAGAAGGGGTTGAGCAGGGGCTGGAGCATGCGCTGAGCGACAGGCAGGAGTGTCTGCCTCTGACGCCTCCACTGCAACAGTGCAGGGGCTGCATCTGGTGGCCGACAGGCAAGGCTTTCAGCTTTCAGGCACATGTCAGGTGCAGGGTGCAAGCCAGGCAAAAGCTTCTCAGCATGGCAGAAGCTTCTCAAGGTCAAGCAAGCAGCCTGAGTCAGCAGGCAGCTTCAGATATCAGCTAGAGTCAGTGATGCAGCAGAGGCCTGACTGCGCGATGTGCCAGTGGTGCCACCTGCTTTCCCTGCTCTGCTGCAGCAGCACTGGCACCATCTTCTCCGCTGCACTGGGGCAGTGTGACGCGGACACGCCAGCAAGCACCGAGTCAAGCTGGGCAGCCTGCAGCCTGAGTGTGGCCAGATGCATGTCACCAGCAACAGCACTGGCTCCTATGACCCTCACCTGCGCCTGCTGCAGCAGCACTGGCAGCACCTTGTCCGCATGCAGCAGGGCTGTGTGGCCCAGGCACTCAGCCACCACCTGGCGGCACTCGTCTTCACCCTCGGTGCTCTGCAGCAGCAGCTGGAGCACCTGCACAGCAGAAGAGTGGAGGATGTACTGAGACCTGATCACATGCTGCAGCAGGCTGATCACACTCCATCACAAACAAGACGGTGCTGCGTGCTAGCTGCTGTTCAGCACGTTTCAGGAAGTGCAACAACCTATGCTGGTGCTGCCTGCTCAGCATCTGCTGTTTAGAGCCATATGCGGTTGAGCACCGACCGGTGTAGTTTGGTCTCCCAGCAGATGGTTACAGATAACCCACCTGGTCCTGCAGATTAGGCGTGAGCTGAGCAGCGCTGGCACCAGCCTGGGCACCAGCCAGGCTGACAATGGTCTCGTTGAGGGCCCTCAGCAGTAGATACTGCTCCTTGGGGTTCCCCGCCTGCAGGTAGCATGTTCATGAGTCGCTCCAGCGAGAGGTTGTGGCACCAGCATGGAAGCCCACCTGTTGCAGGCGCGTCAATGCAGACATTGCATTGCGCGAGGCAGCAGCCAGGATTCCAGCCACATCGCAAAACATCAGCAGGACAGCCTGGCAAGGGTTGCACCCCTCCTCATCATCAAGTGCAAGCGTGACACCCCGATCCCACCTGCTTCTGTATCTGCTGCAGCACAAAGGGCAGGTAGGTGCCCATAGCCCCGATGGTGACCCCTCCCAGCGCGAAGGCAGCCGCCCCCTTCACCTCCTCAGAGGAGGACGCCAGCGCAGAGGTCAGGAGGCCCTGCAGGCAAGCAGCGCACCCTGAGCACGTCGGCAGCTGAGGCCTGGGCAGCTTCAGCCCAATGCAGGTGGGCCCCTGCAATTTGGCAGCTTGTGGCTACCTTGGTCAAGAGCGCAGGCCAAAGAGCCTGGCAGGGGACGGTCCTTGGACGGGCGCAGGCGACAGCAGCCACTTGGAGGGACACCAGGAGGCTCCCTGTTGTGCCCACCTGCAGCTTCTCCTGTTTGCTGAGGTCCATGGAGCGCCCTATGGCCCCCAGGCTGAACAGCGCGAGGCGGGCGGTGCTCTCGTCCTTGCCGGCAGCGCCCTGGAGCAGGCCGCTCACGGTGGCAGCCACATCCCTGTCGGCGGCGCCCCCGCACAGCACGGCCATGCAGCTTGCAATGTTGAGCTGGGCGGCCTTGCTGATGGCAGGCTCCCGGCCGGCGGCCTGCAGGGCCGGCATCAGGCGGGCAAAGGAGGCCGCCGGCACGCCGCTGGCGGCCAGGGTGGTCAGGAAGGACTGCAGGGCGTGCAGAGCTGTGCCCTGCAGCCGAGCAGCCAGGATCACACATCAGCGCAGCTCAGAACGGTCTGTCTGGTTGAGCAGAGCTGCGCCCTGCAGCAGAGCAACATCGTGAATCAATGCAGAGGAGACTCTTTGCCTGGTGAGGCATGGTGTGGGTGCTGCGCACTGCAGCAGAGCAAGAAGAGCTCAATATGCTGCCTGCCAGGGTGGCCAGTTGACCAGGCTCCGGAACCTTGGAGGGGCTGATGTCTGATGGCTGCGCAGCGCGTGCAGCCTGCAAGCCTGTTCTTCCCATGCTGTGCAGACCTGCAACCTGCAAGCCTGTCCGGCCCTTTCCTGCGCAGCCACTTTCGAGGCAGCCCCACAGATCTGGGCCAGGGAGCCCCACCTGCAGGAGGGGACTCTTGGTCAGCGCCAGGGTGGGCGGCAGCACCCGCTCCACTGCCGCCTGGGCCTCCCGGGGCTGCGCGCGCACAAGGCTGCCGCAGAAGTTCAGGGACAGCGCCGCAATGAGGAGGTCCCCGTCGCTCAGCAAGGGGACCACCTCCTGGAGGGCCGCTGCCAGGGTCGCGGGGCTGACTGCACTGCCGTGGCGTGAGGTCAGGGCCTGCAGGCAGCATGTCAGTGGACGTTCAGGCAGGTCTCTCCCAGCTGTGGAGCTGGCAAGCCCTGTGAGCTGTGAACACGGGTGCAGCATGCAACCTCCCGTGGCAGTCAACAGAGTTGGCTCAATGAGGAGCCGTCGGTTGCCAAGACAGCCTGACCGTCACGCAATCAACTGCCTGGTGCATGCTGTGACTGGGAGGGCTCGACACCATTTCCTTCAGTACAGCTTGCCCAGTGACACCTTCCAGCTTTGCGGGAGTGCCAGTGCTGAGCACTGTGCCAGCAGCTGCACCAGTCATGCTGCTGCATTGCAGCCTCACAGCGGCCCCGTGGAGCTCATGGATGTCAGGCAGCAGGCGGCCCCGTCATGTCACACACCTCCAGCGCCTGCAGGGCCGCCTGGCGCAGGGGGCGGTTGGCCATGCGCAGGAAGCGCGTCAGCTCCGCGAGCAGGGGGTCCAGGACGGGGGCCAGGTCCACGGCCGGGGGGGACCCCGCCAGCGCGGCGAAACCCTTGGCGGCTGTCAGCCGGGTCACCTCGTTCCTCAGGCGCTCCAGCATGACCTGCACTCGACGGACACCCGCCCTGAGTGAGCAGTGCATGGAAGCTGCAGAGGCCCTGCTGGCTGCAGCCACGTCCTCCCCCCTGAGCCACCAGGTGTGCTGCACTGCACGCTGGGGCATGCTGAGATGCGTGTCCAGGAGGCGACATCTCTCAGGCAGCCGGCCCTCCAGAGGCTAGCACAGGCCCGAAGCGGTACAGCAGGCAGCCAGACAGCGCAGCCGACAGGGACAGAGGCTGCAGGCAGGGCAGGTCACCTTGAGCGCCCCGGGCACCTCTCGCGCCAGCACATCACCCAGGCTGGCCAGCAGAGTGGCCATGCAGGCTATGGCAGCCTCCTTGACCTCCTGGTCCTGATCCTGGGCAGCCAGGCGCCGCATCACGCAGGGGAACAGCACCTGCTCCACAGTGCCCTGCAGGCAGCATGCAGGCACTCCGCTGACACATGCATGAGCAGGCACTCGGGTCGCCATTCAGCAGCTGCAAGCAGCCAGGCAGATCTGGGGGCAGCACCTGCTTCAGTCTGCCCTGCAGGCCTCAGCCAGGCACCTCTGGTCACACAAGGACAGGGCTGCAGGCCCAGCCAGGCACTACACAGGCACAGTGCGACACCTGAGCAGAGGGGCCTTTCACAGGCATCCTATGTGCCCCTTCCCACAGCAACATGGGTGCAAGCCTGCACAATCACTTCCCACTCCAAGCCGCCCCTCAGTGCATGCAGCCACACCCTGCCAAACCACTGTTCAGACAGCAAGCCGACCTTGAGTTCTGCCCCTGGTGCGGCGCTGCCCTGAGGCCTGATGACCGGCACCATTGCTGCGATGACGCGCAGCGCCTCTGCAGACACCTTGTAGTATCGCTGCTCCGCTGAGGCAGCTACCAGGCCTGCCAGCCTAGGCACATGCTGCTGCCAAATGGCAGCATCTGTGCTCTGCATGCTCAGCCGCAGGAACTGCAGGGCTGCAATTTTCAGATTGCTGGCAGTGGAAGACTTGTCCTGCAGCAAGCGAGTGCTGGTTGGCATCAAAGGTGGCCTGGCGGTGCCACACGCCCTGTGTGGTCATGTCCTGCTTTACTTGCTGCCGTCCAAAGCAGTCAACATGGGGGGAGGTGCTCGCTGGCGGCGCCCGAGTGCCGCACCTCTGATGGCAGGAAGGCTTACGCGCACAGGCCTCAGGCTTCTGGGTTCAAGAACAGCACTCGCAAAACAGCCCAGCCAGCATGCCTCATTGCCAGTCATTGGACAAGCAACCACAGGGCAGCACAACATGGCAGTGCACAACAGGCAGTGCACAACAGGGCATCACTGGTTCCCGGCAACATGCAGGCCACCAACAGGTACTCAGGGCAGTGTCAGTAGGTCAGTAAGCATGTCCAGCTTACGTTGAGGGCTGCCTCAATGCCAGGCACCATACGTGCCACCTCGGAGCTGATGCTGCGCGGCAGCAGCGTGGCTAGCTCCTTCAGCACCAGGAAAACGCCAATCTTGGTCTTCTGGGACTTGTCACGCAGCTGCTGGGCGGCTGCCTTGACGATGGTGGGCACCTCTGCCTTCAGCAGGTCCACTGGCCGGGAGGCCTGCAGGGCCAGAAGCAACTCGGTGTCGCGCTCAAATCCACACAGCCTGGGATGGATGGAGCGGCGTGCTATGCAGTGCACAGCTTCATGCGTCTGGGCCCTGCGAGTGCCCTGCAGGGGCTGCTGCTGCACATTCTCCCCTGGGTCTGCCTCATGGCAGGTGCGGGAGGGACAGGACATGCTGTTGGGCTGGAGCCCACCTGCATGCCCCCAGAGCGCTTGGACACCACGCCCACTTGGCGCAGCAAGTCCACAAAGGTGGTGAAGATGTCCATCTTCACATTCTCCTCGCGCTCACGGAAGCGCTGCACCAGCACCGGCGCCACAGCAGGGAAGATCTGCAGACCCAGGTGCCATTGCCTCCTTCACAGCCACTAACAAATAATGATGCATGCCATTGGCAACAGCGATCCTTTCATGCAGAACGACAGCCTGCAAAGACACCCCCACTCACACCAGCTGCACCAAGGGGATCTGCACAGCCAGGTGTCCTCATGAGCCATCGATCAAGCAGGCTGTGCAGGGGCATAGGACGCAGTAACACCCACACGGTAAACTGCAACGGCGCGACCACAGGGCAGATCTGCACAGCCCGCCACCACATGTTGAGGACATGTCGGCCAAGTGAGATAGCAGTGGAGGCCATGGTTAAGGACCACGCCAATATTCAGCAGGGCTGTGAGCAGTGGCCGGCTGTGACCACAGTGCGAAGCACTGCCACCTGCGCCTTAGCCGGGCAGGAGCGCGTACCTCTGACAGAGCATCTGCGTAGTTCAGGATGATGGCTGACAGCAGCTTGGCAGCTGCCCGCCGGACCTTCCAGCTGACATCATCTTCATCCTCAATGTCGTCCTCGTCATCCAAGCTGCAGAGGAAGCGCATAAGGTCCCCAGGTTGCCAATGTCGGCAGGAGGCAGGTAGGAATGCTGTCTCTTAGGCTTGGTAGCTTGAAAGGGAAGGCCCAGATCACATGCGGGCTTGTCCAGGCCTCGCCCCACAATCACTACAAACAGGCCTGGTTCCCTGCGCCCTCAAGGATGCGTCCAGCAGTGGATATCCCACATCCCTCCACAACTGACATGCAGGTCACCCACTTGTGCCAGCCACTCGCACTGCCAGCCAGCTGGCTGAAGCCCAGTGCGCCCCAAGCCTGCTCACTGTCCGTCAGAGCCCTCCACCACTCACTCTGCATAGTCCTCGTCCTCCTCCTCGTCGCTGCCGCCATCCTCGTCCATGTCATCCTGGTAGTTGGGGTCATGGGTCACGTACCTCAGCCCAGCTGCCAAGATCTGCAGGGCAGCCTCCTGAGTCAGCAGCGCAGCTGACATGGCCCGCTGGGGTCATACATGCCATCACAGTGCAGGCAGGCAGCTTGTCAGAGGGGCTGGCAAGCACACTCTGGGCTGCCAAAACCTGCACCTGCCACCAAGATGGGGATGCCAGGCTGACCTGATTCAGGAATGGGCGTGTCTCATGGGCTGAGCGCATGACAAATGCCTCTAGCGCCTGCAGACAGGCCTCCCGCAGCTCGTCGTCCTCCTCCGACGCCTGCCCGCAATGGCGGATGACCAGGGGCACGCCCTTGGGGAGCTGCGCTGCAAAGCGGTAGCCCACAGTACGGCTGCAGGGCATGCAAAAAGGCGTCAGCCCATGCATGGTTTTCTCTTTAGATGATGCAGAGCAGGCCAGACATTACAAGCGCCAAAGCACAGGCCAGAGGATTGCCACTGTCCGCTGGCAGAAGGTCAGGCAGGGCTTCCAGGCTATTTGCATTGAGAACAAAGCACAGTGCAGTTCCGCAGCCAGCAGGTCAGTTGTGCAATGAATGTGGGCGACCCCTTGTTGGCCTCACCTGATGGCACCGACTGCCTGCACATAGGTCTTCACGGCCTCAGGTTTGAGCTTGCTATCAAGCTTGGCGACGACTGCTGTGCTGACTGTCTGCAGGTGGCCGTCTGGCAGGCTGGCCGCCAGGGCAGCTGTAGGCAGACATGTGGGCCACCTCAGGACACTAGCAGTTAGTGCAGAGCACAAGCAGGTCAGGGAGCTGTGAGCCCGCAGCTTGATAACAGAATCACCTGCAGATGCGGATTGGTCATCCCAGTCATGATGGCGACCCCCCCCCAGGCGACTTGCAGTCTGCTGCATGTGATACCCAAGATGAGCAAGCTGTGCCACCGCAGTGCATCCATGCATCTGCGCCAAAGACTGAGCAGCTGAGGCTGGCTGTGAAGATAGTCAAACACGCCCAGGCATCAGATGGCCCCTCTTCAGCATGCGTCCTGGCCAGGCATGCATGCGCACAGTTCAAGTGCTTGCAGGGCACCAGAGGACCTGTGAGACTAGCTGCAAAGAAGCCAGACTCACCCAGACAGCCGATAGCCCTCTTCCGCATAGGAGACCTCCTGTCGTCCAGCAGGGGCAGCAGAGCCCCAGTGAGCTGGGAGTGCTGCTGGGTCATGAGGCTCCCATACTTGGTGATGACCTCATTCAAGATGTCCAGGCACTCATTTGTTACATCAGGCGGCCCCTGCAGCAGCACATGTGTGTCAGTGCAGAACCTGCTGGCTGAAACTATGGCTGCCTTGAATGGCAGCAGCCATGCTGCAGTCAGCTAGGCCAGAGGTTGAGCTATATCTGACTGAGTGAAAAAGCTGGTCACTGGAACACCAATCACCAGACCCCGCCTCAGAGAGCGCTCTGGCGATGCACATATACCCCAAAACTCAACAACCAGAAGAGATTTATTCTGGCCATCCCAAAATCACCCTCTTCCACCAGCAGCAAGGGCCCTATGGCTTGCTGCACAGTGCCCCAGGCCTGTCTCGTGACACGATTGTACCAGACAGCGTGACAGAAACAGCTAGCATGCAGCCTGGCTGGGGAGCACTACCTCTCGCTGTATGCCCGACAGCAGTTGCCCCGTGGCATGTTGGACCAGCACAGCTGCCTGCCCTGCGCTGGACACCTCCTGGACTACCGCCTTGATGCCTATGGCAGCTGTCTCGCGCTGCACGTCGGCGTCCTTTTTGGGGTTCAGGAGCTTGGTGGTCAGCTGCTTGACCACAAGCTCCAGCGAGGGGTCGCTCACACGGTGGACCAGGACGCCCAGGCTGCAGGGCAGAGCACAGGGGTGTGAGCTTTGGTGAGCTCCGCCGGAGTGAGTATCCCCCCATGTCTGCAGCCTGGGCTTCCTGGGGCTCTGCGGTGGTACATGTCAGGGCAGTACACAATGTTTCTCTCTGTCTCTCCCCCAGATCAGGAAAGAGGAGCGCACCGGCCAAGTCAGTGCGCGCAGGCTGCAGGCCATGAAAGTGTGCTTGCTGCCAGCCTGCACAGTGGGGCAGAGCACTGGGCTTGGACACCCTTGTGGGGTCCTGGGGAGGAAGCGCAGCACCCTGTCCATGCAGCGTGTCAAGCAGGACAGGCTGCAGGGTGAGGCGCTCCGTGGTGTGCTGGGGCAGCATCCTGTCTGGGGCTGGAGCGACAACCACCCAGCACCCACCTTACAGGTCTTGCTACATGGCGCAGCACTGCCACACAATTGCTGAGACCGACCAGCTGACGGAGGCGAGCATGGCACAGCCCTGAGAAATGTGAGGAATGTGCAAAATGTGATGTAGGTCACAGGTGCAGGTATGGATCGACCAGCAGCTTGGTGCAGGTGTTGCCAGGCATCACGAGTTCACTGCATGCCCAGGATGGGCTGCTCACACAGCAGCCAGGCAGCCCCACAGCGCAGCAGAGCCACCCCCAGACCAGGAGCATGCACCCAGGCACTCAGCAGTGAGCTGCAGGGTGAGCAGGCGCACCACTTGACAGCCAGGGATGAGATGTCTCCTGATGGGTCCTCCAGCTGCTGCAGAATGATCATGACAAGTTTTTTCTCCTGGTCAGCCTCCTGGGTCTTGAAGGAGTCCTTCTGAAGCTCATTGAGCAGATCAGAGGTAGCCATGTACCGGAAGTCCTTGTCCTTAGAGGCAATCTGCAGCATTGAACACAGGCATTAGACAGGCAGCAGATGGGGGTGTCTCCCGGGCTTGGATGGGTGACCCAGCACAGCAGCCTCAGGCCTCAGGATGGCATGCCAACATGATTCCAGACTGCATCATCAGCTCTGCTGTGCACCTTCTCCAAGATTAATGCCATGGCTTGGGATGACATGGCTGACTGAGGCCTGTGGCCAGGAACCTCTTTCTGATCAAGAGCTTGGGATCTGTGTGCAAACAGGCAGACGATCAGATCGTCTGGACATGCCCAATGCCCAAATAACAACCTAACTCCCATTGTGACCTGCAGCTTGTGTGGGGCGACATGGCTTTGTCCAGCATGCAGAGAACGGTGAGCCTTGATGCCAGCAGATAATGGCAGCCACTCAGATGCGTATTTGCTGCCGACATTTTCTGTGATGGATGCAGGCGACTACAGCAACCGCCCATGCAGTCACATGCAAGGTGAGGGAGGATTGCAAACTGCAGGAGTGCTCAGATCCTGCAGAGCCTTGTCATCACACCTGCTGCCGCCCTGTGCAGGCCTTCTTTAGCCGCAGCAGCCCTTCTGCATGCACCAGAAGGAACATGAACTCTGCAGCAAGCAGCTTCTGGGGACGCCCAGCCCTGAAGACCCAGACTGTCACTGCCCGGGCAAACTGCAGCCACATGGTGGTCAGGGCCATGGCTGCTCAGGCTAATGTCACCTCCAAGGTGAGGCCACCCCATGTGCAGCCCGTGCTGCAGCTCTGTGCTGAGGCCAATGTCATACAACTCACCAAATGCTGTGCTTGCTGCCAGGTGTTCTTTGACATCGATATCGGCGGAAAAGATGCCGGCAGGATTGTCATGGGCTTGTATGGCGATGATGTGCCCAAGGTACAGAGCAAAGCTGAGACATGCGCGCAGTCCAAGTTTCTGCATGCTGCGGGCCTCCAGAGCCGCCAATGGAGCAACAGCCTTGCCTCAAGCATGCACATGTACGCCGCCCAGCCTCGCACATGCTGCCCAGCCTCTGATGCTCCCCTTTGCCCTGCCAGACCAGCGACAACTTCCAGAAGCTGGCCACTGGGGAGCTTGGCTTTGGCTACAAGGGCAGCATCTTCCACCGTGAGCAAAAGTGTTTCCCTTTAGCGGTCCAGGCGTACATGGTGGTCACAGACAGCGCACCCCTTGCTGCTGCGTGCAGGTGTCATCCCTAACTTCATGATCCAGGGAGGGGACTTCACAAACAGTGAGCGCTTTTGGCCTGCATGTGGCGATGCTTGACGTAGGTGCCGCTGCTCACTGCCTGGATGTCTGTGTGCTGCAGGGAACGGCACTGGCGGTGAGTGGAGGCTGCTGAACGATCCCCCAGTGTTGTCAGTGGCAACGTGTCACAGCGAAAGCTGGCTGAGCAGAGGCCTCTTGCATGAGGTCCTGTCAGCTGAAAGCACCAGGCAGTGCCACCTGTGCTGAGCAGGCAGTCTCCTGTCAGCTGCCTGCACCACACTGCTGCCTGCACTGTGCAGGCAAGAGCATATATGGCCGCACATTCCCAGATGAGAATTTTAAGCTGACGCACACTGGGCCAGGCATTCTGTCCATGGCCAATGCTGGCCCCAACACCAATGGGAGCCAGTTTTTCATCTGCACCGTGAAGACAGTGAGTGTCTGATTGCTGCCAGCCCTTTGTGGGCCTACGGCAGGGCAGGGGGCAAGGCTGCCTGGGCAGCTGGGCGTGGACAATGTTTGCCACCCTCTTTAGCAGCCAGTTGCATGCCACAGCAGAGCCCACACCTGCTGGCCAGACAAATGCAGTCAGGCAGTGCAGTCAGCTTCTCCCGGTGTCTTCTGTGCAGCCCTGGTTGGATGGCAGGCATGTTGTCTTTGGCGAGGTCCTTGAGGGCCTGGACGTGGTTCAGCAGATTGAGAAGACCAGCAGGGATGGGCAGGACAGGCCAAAGCAGCAGGCAAGCGTGAGACTGGACTGCAGCATAAAATCTGCTGTGTCATTCGCTTGAATAGTGCAGAAGTTCTGAGAGCATTCTTTTGTGTCGTGCAGGTCAGCATCAGAGATTCGGGCGCTTTGTGAAGCCTGTTCTGAGCTACATTTCACACTTTCGTCTATTTTTCTGCCCAACTTTTCTGAGCAGAGTTATGGTCGTCCCTTGCTACATGTGTGAAATGACTTGTTCCAAGACATGGCGTTCAGCAAAATAGAGATATGTTGCGCTGCTTGACAAGGCAGCATGACTTCACTGAGCCTTCTTTGCCTGGCTGTTAGACGGCCTTGAGACCCACAAGTACTGGAAAGCTGCCTTGGTGGCTTGCAGCAGCAGGCCAATGCTCACAAGATCCAAGAGTGCATCCACCATTCGCAAGAGCGCAAATGAAGTGGCATCTGTAGGCAGCACTTGAGGTCAGCGCTGCCCTGTGCACGTATACGGACACACGAGGACACATGAGGAGAAAAATGTACCCCACAGAATCTGAGCCAGCAGTAGGTCACACCTTGTGAGCGGCCAGTTAAAAGTCTGCTGATCAATCTGCCAGCATGCTTCAGGTGATGCAGGCGGTCGAAGCCATCAGGCTCATGGGCTGCTCTTGCAGCCAGCATGACCTGCAGAAGGGATCACAGCAGAGTTGCAACAACATGGGCTGCACTGAAGTCAAGCAGGACTGTGGCTCGCCAATGATGGCAGTGCGCATCTTGTGGCAGCCCATATCTCAGGCAAGGCCGGGACTTAAAGCCAACACACTGATAACTTGACAGGCAGCTGGTCTGTGTAAGGTCGGGGCGCCCAGCACAGCCTGCTCACCTGGAAGCAGGCTGCCAGGGTCACAACCGCGTACAGTATCAGAGCCCAACGCCGCTCCACCTGTGGCTTTCCCAGACCAAAGCCTGCGGGGCAACTACGATTGAAGCACTACCAAAGCGACACTTTCTGGGTACAGCCATGGCTGAGAAAGGCCCGGGGTTAACAAGCATTCAGTGATGCAATGACTAGCATGCATCGTGCTCAAGCGCCTTGGCAGCCAGGGTGCCTACCTATGCGGTACAGCATAAAGGCTAGCACACCATTGGCTGTGATAGAGCAGATGATGACTGGGACCTCATCACCTGCAGCTCATACTGTAGTTGTTGTTTGTTTCAGCATATGCACTCCTGCCAGCATGGCCACTAGCAGAGTCAGCAGACTCACCCAGTGCTACGGGGAACAGCTGCCAGGCCCCTTTGACAAGAGTCGCAGCCAGCTGCAGCAGAGGTCATGCTAAGTTCAGGAGAAGATGCGAGAGGCCAAATGAGCGCAGATACAGCGTGGCCCACGACCCCACCCCAATGTTTGCCCACAGGTGCAAAGCCTTTCGAGCCTTTGCTCTCTCCCTGTACCCTGCAAGACAAGGTACCAGGAGTCAGGGTCAACCTACAGTTGCGCAAGCTGCGCATGTCAAGCAGCTGCCTCACGCTGCTCAATGATCATCCTGTACTGACCATCTGTACCCTGTGCCCCATTCTGCAGGCAGGTGGCCATGAGTTAGCAGAGCGGAGGAAGTGCAAGCTCAGAACATGTATGATCAGATGCATTACCGCGACGGAGGGCTGCTTGGGAGGCATCCTTGCACAGCTGAACGATTGCTCGGGTCGTTGAAATGGTGATCTGTGTGACTAACCTAGCATGCTGGGCTGGGCAGAGGTTTCTCAGCAAAGTTGGTTGAAGCCCTGCAGATGCCTTCTGCAGAGCTGCAATGCTCTTCCAGAGCGTATTGTCAAGTAAGGTGCAGGCGCCCTGCACCGCAACCACCACTGCCCAGATGCTGCCCCTCAGCTGCTCTTGACAGGAGCACGCATGAGCAGACTTTCAGCAGGCGCCAAGCTCTCACTAGCAGCTGCATGCTGTTATCCTGGGTGGCAGCGCCACGCAGGGGCTGGCCTGCACTAGCTGCTGAGGCTGATGCTGGCCCCACGTCTTTACGCAATGACCAGCCAGTCTCCATCACATTCTCTAACAAGACAGAGGAGCCTGTCCGGGTGTACTGGTCAGCCTGCCAGACTCTTTTACAATGCCTGCCGTCTTGTGTACTAATAACATCCTGCTACATGCTGTTGATGCAGGCTAAATTACGATGGTGATGCAGAGCTGTACACAATTCTGCTGCCCTCTGGGAAATGGACAGTGGATACCTTCGAGGTGCAGCCTGCATGCCCCATGTTGACATGCTACGTCTTGACACAGCCTGCTGCTTTGCAGGAGCAGCAGGTGCATGCAGGACATGGCTGCCCTTGCAAAGCTGCAGGACTGAGCGCAACTGCACCCGCAGACACACCCCTGGCGCCTGGTGGATCTTGAGGGCAGCCTTGTCCAGGACTATGTCGCCACTGCCCAGGAGCAGCAGACAGTCCAGGTCAAGGCACCGCCAAGAGGACGCCCTGCTGCAGACCTGGACGCCAGCAGCCACCGGCCCTTCCGCGGCTTTGATGGCCTTGGCCGATCCCAGCAGGAGTATCTGGGGGCTGAGGTGAGCGTCCAGACTGCTGGCTCAGGTTGGTGTGAGATTTGCAGGTGCCCCAGACCACTGCACCTGTGATCTGCATGGCAGTCCGCCCCCAGTGGCCCCAGTGACTGCCCAAGGCTGCTCCAGCGCTGCCATCTGCCTCAGCGCCCGCTCCAGGCCGCTGCAACAGTGGCCTGCCCCATAGCACCTTTGGGGTGTTGATGGCCTGCTGTGGGCTGCTGCAGGGCGTCATCACCTGTTGTAGCATGGAAACACCACCAATTGCACACATGCAGGTGTTGGGCATCCAGCTGCTCAAGGGGGAGGGCGAGCAGCCGACCGTGCGAGGCAATGCAGAGCTGAAGGTGACCGGCTGGAACCAATCTCTCAGCGTGCCGCTGCACATGAGTGCCATGGTGGAGCTGGCAGCTGAGAGTGCTGCACGCAACAGACGGCCTCTTGGACACAACACCTGGCTCAGGAGCCTTCAGGCAAGCAGAGTGCAGCTGGAGATGTGACTGAAGGCTGGCCTTCAGCAGGCGGCCCTTCAGGCAGCATCAGGACCTGCCTGCTCACGAGGACAGGGTGCCACTGATGCTAATATGATGCTGGTGCAGTGCATGTGGGCACGCCACCGCTGAGCAGCTCCAAGTAATTTGAGCTGGGGTTGCATCAGCGTGATCGTACAGCCCCACTTGCACAATTACCTGCTGGCTCCATGGAGCGCTGAATGTGCAGGGTCTGTAACGTCGCAGCACAGACGCAAAATATGGGACAAGATGAATGAGGCTTGAGGCTTGACAACTGCTTGCGATGAGTTGCCTGTGCAGAGTTGGATCTGGCACGCAAACAAAGAGAGGCACTGTGCACTAGGGTCCTGAGCTTGCTTGCCCAGCTGCTGCTTCTTCATGCTGGAGTACGTGTCAATCCCCGAAGACTTAGGAACTGTATCATTGGGCCCCCGCACAGCAGTCCTCAGGTGTGGACCTGCCCTGATTCTCCCAAGCCAAGGCATGGCTCCCATGACCCAGGCTCTGCCACTGCAGGTCCTCAATGCCAGGCTGGAGTGCCTGCTGATCACAAGGCTGGTTGGTCGCACCTTTTCTGGCCGCCTGGTGCTGAAAAATGCCAAGGAGGAACGCAGCAGCACAGATGCCAGCATGGATGATCTCATCTTGCTGGCATTAGACTCAGGGGCTCCACTGCTAGTCCATAAGGATGTCAGCAGGTAGGTATGGCCTACTGGGCAGTCTTGCCCAAGGGTGTTCAGGAGAGCAGGTGGTCTGGGTTGTCCCACTGGGCGCTGAAGCACCTCAGCGCACAGATCAAAGGTCAGGCAGGGGCCTGGCTCCAGTTTGTGGCCGACGTGGTGGCTGCACTTGTTGAGCAGTGACAAATGTCCAGCCGTGAGCTGAGGATTCTTGGACCACACCCCAGCTCAGCCTTTGGCTGCAGCTGATTCCCAGACTCACCACCTCTGACCTTGTGTCTCAGTTTGCCTGCAGCTCAGTCCTTGGGATTTCTCACCATCCACCTCTGTCCCTCTGGCGCAGATTGTCTGCAGAGGAGCAGCTGGACATGCTGGCATCAAGAGGTCCAAATGATCTCATGAAGCAGTTCCAGCTCAATCCTGGATGGACTGATGACCTTGTGGGCGAAGGGCTTGACCAGGGAGTCATCTCCTTGGACGACCAAAATTTAGATGAGGAAGGACTGCAGCCGCAGGCAATTTTGCCAGCCCCGGTGCCAGCATAGTAGAGTTGCTGCAGCTGCAGAATATCAAAGTCCAAGAGGTACCACAGGCCTTGACTGGCCTCGCACAGAAGACCTGACAAATACTCTATCATGCCTCAGTTGCGTCTGGGGCTCACAAACAACTTGAGAACCCTTGGCCCCCCAAAGGCACATACTGAAGACCATCAGACGACCAGTGCTTGTGTGGCGCGAAGGCAGTGCTCTCATATTTGCAAGACGTAAACTGGCCTGAGAACTTTGGAAATGCATTCATACAAACACACACACCTGTAAGCCGCAAGATCTAGCGTTCAAACCAGCATAGGGCAATGCAGAATTGCCTGTGCGCCCAGAAAAGAGCTGCAACTTCAGTCACAGGCTGCACTTCATTGAATGCACAGATGCGGCATCGTGCCTCACCAGAAAACCATGCAGGATGGCAATTGGCCGCCCAGCTACAGTGTACACTGGAATGCTGTCATAATAATGATGCCAGAACACAGCTAGAGGAGCAGGGCGAGGCAGTCATGGGATACCTGATAACATCAGATACATGTTGACGTAGGCTTGGCTTGCACGGCATCTCCTCAGCGGGTGCGCCACCCACTTTCCTATGTTTGTCAGCAAAGATGAGGGGGGTGCTGTGAAGGCCATAATCAGGGCGGCAGCCACATGGCTGGGCTGCTGCCGCATATCATGTGGCCGATGTACCGAGTGAAAGGGCTGTGCAGATGTGGTCCAGCTGGCGAAGCTGGCGCAGATGCGGCCTGGCACCTTCCCCAGCGAAGTTGTTGCTTGAACGGTGCACACGTTTGAAGGAGCATGCAAGATGTCCCACGCCATCTCTTACAGCGAAAACACCGCACCATGTCAAAAACAGCCACCAGATGTTGATCAAGCGGCAAGCAGCAGAGCAGCTTGCAGAAGCAAGCTGGACGTGCCAGAGTGCGTTGTGTGCAACAACATGGCCCTGGATGTGCTGCTGGTGACAAAGAGCCTGCGGCCGTCCATGCAGCCCCACAGGCATGCTGGCTGTTGCTCAGGGCAGGTAGAAACCACCGCCAGAGCGTCAGGAATGGTCAGCACATGGAATCCTAAATTGTGCTTTGAATGTCCACAAATGATGTTGCCTCAGGTCCAGCACAGCCATGCAGTCTGTGGCCTCGCTGGCATGCCCTGGGCAGATATAAGGAGATGCAATGATGCCCAGGCATCCTCATCTGCCTGTCATCAGCATCGACAAGCCAGGCGTCGCAATGGAGCCCAGAAATCATTCTGCTACAACAGGCAAGGCCTTGATGGCAGTTGCAGACAAGCAAGGCTTGCCTGACAATGTTGTGTCTGCAGGCGTCTGAGGTGTCGCGCTGCTCTGGCAACGAAGACTGCGCAGGATGTGCAGCAGCTTGAGCATAAGTTTGCATCACATGTGCGAAGATCTGTACTCTTTCATGCCTAGATCAACGCTGCAGCCCTGGATCACCTCCTCTGCTGCAGGATGAGGTCCTTTTGATAGAACATGAAAGCGCTGATGGCAGCTTTGCCAGGATATACTACAGGAATGGCGGCCTGGTTGATGCTGCAGCACTGGAGCGCCTATGTGAAAAGGTATGCCTGGTAATGCTAGCTGCTGATGGTAAAGTCGGCCATGGCAGACTGCAGCCCCTGCAGTCCCCTGCTGCCCTCCCACTGCTGGCACTGCACCCGCGCTCAGTGGCCAAAGCAGAGAGTGCACCTCCTCTCAGGCTTTATATATTGCCTTGGCAGGTGGGGTGGCCCCATCGTCCCCTGGCCAAAGTGGAGACTGCGCTGGCCAACAGCTTCCTCACATCTTGCCTGCTGCTGAGGGTCACCCAGGCAGGCTCCGAGCCTGAGCCTGATGAGCTCATTGGATTAGCCCGCGCCACCAGCGACCATGTCTTCAATGCAACCATCTGGGACGTTCTGGTGGATCCAGAGTACCAGGTATGAGGGGCCTTGGCAGGCGCTTGAGGGGTTGACAGCTACGAACAGCAGGCATCTGCAAGTGCTGGCAGTGACTGAAAGTGTACTGCTGCAAAAGAGGCTGACAGCAGGCATCTGCAGGTGCTCTCCGTCCTTGGTGCTCTGCTGCCGCGAGTGAGGCTGAAAGATGAGGAAGCGCTGGGGCTGCCATGTGCAGCGCGTGCTGGCAGCCCTGGCCTGCAACAGCAGCTGTCCCCTGCCCTTCTGGCTCTCAGCAAGTGGTGTTGTCTGCAGGGCCAGGGCCTGGGGAAGGCTCTTGTTGAGCACATGGTGCGCACGCTGCTGCAGCGAGACATCGGGAACATCACGCTCTTCGCAGATGCCAATGGTGAGCTGCCCTCAGGGATAGCCGCCCTAGCCACTGACAGTGCTGTAGCTGAGGCACAGCCGGCTGTCTATCCAGCCGCAGAGTGAGAGCGACAGCCCCAGCCCTGCAGCGTGTCAGAAGCCTTTCCGGCTCCCTTCTGCCATGAGCCAAAGGTTGCCCCGGCTGCTTCCCTCAGACGCACCTCTTCTGCAGTGAACAGCACCGCTCACACAGTGCTCTGTGCACCCGCAGTTGTTGACTTCTATCGCCAGCTGGGGTTCGAGGCTGACCCAGAGGGCATCAAAGGTATGCCCACTGCAGCGCGTGCCTACCTCATGCCTGGAGGGTGCTGTATATGACCTCACCAGTCAGTTGTCTGATGCCCCTGCAGGCATGTTCTGGTATCCCAAGTACTAGCCACACCAGAGCTGGCACTCCCAGAGAGTCCAGAGTGGGAGCTGCGGCCAAGCCTTCCTGCAGAGATGGCTCCTCAGCACAGAACACCAGGCCAGCTTAAGCATCAAGTTGGCTGACTTCTAGTCCTCCAGAGTTGTACAATGTTGTCTGTTTGCAGCACAATGGCTTATCCTTCCTCCCTTTCCCCCTTTCACAGACATTTGAAGTTTTTGTAATTTGACCTGTTTGTTTGACATTTGAGGCTCACACTGTTCACAAATGGCTCTGGGCGGGCGAAAGAGGGGGCATATGCTATCACAGTGTACTGTCGCTAGGGCGCAAGGAACTCAAGTCCAAGCAGTACAGAGCCAAAAACAAAGGACTTAGCAGGAAAGCAGAACGCTCTTATGCTCAGGAGCTGGATTGGAGACCAGACCTGCTCTTATGTTGCTTGACTGCCTGGCAGAGCTTGTACTCAGCATTGATGTACAAACAATGCCCAGCTTGCATGTGCAGAGGGTGGATGGGTGCTCTGTTGATTGGTTGTGTGAACCCTGATTCATCAAACCTGTGTGAGCTGCAGAGCACAAGACAGGTGTCAGCCAAATGGGTCAGGAAGATGCCAAAAAGATCGAGCTAACATACCTTGTCTCCCTGCTGCTGCCCACCAAACCACCCGGCATGGCCTGTCCCATTGCTGGCAGGCGTAGAGCCCACAGGCTCGCTGGCAGCTGCAGCTGGAGCACCAGAGCCCAGAGGGGCTGCTGTGGCGGGCGCTGCATCTGGCTTCTTGTTTCTACCAAACCATTTCTTGTTGCCTGTCATCTGGGTTGTGGCAGCAGCGCCTGCTGCAGGGTAGCTGCTGGGGCCCCCCGCAGCTGTGGGCGCCAGGCGGGCAGCCTCCTCATCGACTTCAGTCAGGAAGGGACGGTGGGTCAGATTGACAACCAGCGCCTATGAAAGGATGGGTGTGTCCTGGCGCAACTCGGCCGCCAGAGGGGCAGTAAATTGGTCCCTCTGCTCAGCATGACCAGCTCTAGCCCAACACGTCTGCATCGCAGCTTCTGCCCTGACACAGGCGATCACGACTGCAAGCGCTACAAGCAGCTCACAACAGTGAAGCAGAAGCAGCTTGTGCTGAACTGCAACAACTGTTGAGCATGTGGATGCAATTCCTCACCCTTGTCCTTCTGAACAGTTTGCACAAACAGCATGAAGATCAGCCAAGTGATGAGGTAGATGCCACAGCAGATCTGCAGCAGCAGAAGGAACTCGTAAGACGGCATGAGCCCACCTGCAGGCACGTGCATCCTGAAATTGTATCAGAAGGCACAGATGAGGAGGCACAGCTGCACAGCACAGGCAGCACCCCTGCTAAAGCCACGCTGCCGCAGTATCAGCACTCACCCAGGCTAGCACATAGGTGGCAGTGTACAGGCTTCCCCACTTTCCGTTCCACTTCACTGTCTGGGACCAGAAGGAAGTGTCGCTCCCTGCCCACATCACAATCCCAACCAGCAGCAGGACCCAGGCAGTGATAGCATATGAAGCGCTCATGTAGCCATAGCTGCAGGGGAATACTGGAGCACCTCAGGGAAGCTGGAAATGGGCAGCCTGCTGCAACGTCCATACATTGCCACTTCAATGTAGCAGAACCACATGCAGACGAGATGCGCATTCAGCGCTTGACCAGCACAGTGCTCTCGGCAAGCTGTAGGGCATGCAGCAGGCGCCTGACCTGAAGCCGGCCCCTGAGCGTGCTGTGGTCTTGCGCAGCAGGATGAAGAAGGCAATGAAATTGGTCAGAATCACCATGACACCGCCATACAGTGCCGCTGCACTCAGCACAGAATGGGTTTGAGATGGAACCATGGCCAGAGGTCTGCCAGCAGCATCGTGCACGGGCTAAATGAAGGCTCAATGGGGCACAGATACTGCTTCAGCCTTGCCCAAGCGTAGTCACAGTGCAGCACTCACCCGCAGTTGGGCCCCGTATCTGGCGGCGATTGCTGCTGGGGAACCCATCAACATTGTGCACTCTTATGAGCTGAGAAAAGACCACTATTGAGATGACAGCATAGCTGCAAACCAGAGCTGAACAGTGAGCAGGCAGCAGGGGCAGTTCCATTGGCGACAGATGTGGCACTGCAGCACAGAGGCTGAGCCTTGCTGAAGCCCTGGGCTAGACTGCATTAGTGTGCAGCACACACAATTTGCAGAGAGCCCAGGACAGCAGCGCTTTGCACCCCTTACCAAGTCGTCACAAAAGCGCTAATCATCCATGCCTGAACAATGCAAAGGACTCAGTCAGAAATGCTCTTCACAGCACAAACTATGATCTGGTAAGACGCAGCAAACAGCCTTGGAAACTTGAAACCACTGGCAATGTGGCAGCTGGCATGTCAAGAAGCCACAAGGCTATCACATTGCTGCATTTCTTGACACCAACATCAGTCCTTTGAGCACCGCCGCAGCCTTTCTCACCAGCCAGAAGGTTGCCCTGCATGACAGATTGACAGAGTCGTATAGCAGCTTTCGAGCTGCCTGCGGGGTCGATTGCAGGTGAAGCATACTCACCTGGAAGCCACCAGAGCTGGACGTCGGCCAGTAGATGCGGCCTTGTTGCCCATATTCCGAGATGCCTGGCTAAAAAGCTGGATTTATTGCTTGACGATATTAGATTTCCAAATCTTTGACTTTCCTGGCATGGCCACCGGAAGTGACATGGACAGGCTGCCTGTTTCATTCTAAGATGGCTTCTTGAGAACTTCACGAAATCCGAGATGATTTAGCTGTGCAACTAGGGTTGCCTGCAGGCCAGCAGCAAGCAACTTAGAGGTGAGCTCAGACATCTTGACTGAGAGTTGTCCAGATGACAGCTGCCACACAGCCCAGGTGCAAGGCAATGCCATTGGTGTTGGCATGCGTGTGCCTCTCGCGTTTCTGCTGTATCACATTCACAAGCTGCTGGCATTGGTGGAGGTGCTGCACACGGCTGGTGAGCACGCCTTATCTGAGGCTGTGATGTACCTGCTTCTGCAACCTGTGGTGTAGTCCTTGTGGGCTCACTGCACAACTGAGCAAAATCCCATGGAGGCCTACTGATTCATGCACAAGTGTGATGTTCTGACTGTAAAGGCGATGAAGCACGTGACCTCAAACTGCACTGGGAGGTCTTGTCTGGCGGCTGCCAGGCATTTCCAGCCTATCTTCAGGCAAAACGCTTCAGGTCTCAGTCTGGCTCTGAAGCCTTTTGCCTGAAAAGACCTCATTGTTGCTCTTGTGACCTGTACTCAATAGACACCCATGATTTTGGGGTTGATGCCAGAGATTTGGAAGATGCAGGGCCCAAGGGGGAAGGGTCGGCAATTTACAGCAATTTAGTCCAATTGATATAAGCCACAGAGGGCCATTCAGTTAGTGTCGCAGACACTGGGGAGTTCGGCATCACATATGGAAAGACAAGGGTGCGTAAGACCACCAAACACTTGGCACTGTGGCTGGCTGACAGCAATTGATAGTCCAAAGTGAAGAGCGGCGTGGAAATGCAGGCTTCCAGATGAGGAACAGTGCGTGGACATGCATGGCAGGCAACATAGGACGAGAGGGGGGGGGGGGACAGAGGAGCAAAGGCGGCGTAGCACATGGAACAACTGCAGATGTGGTCTGCAGCTGTTCCCACAAGAGACTTCTGCCTGGACAATGTCACGACAGGCTGCCCATCTTCCTGCCAAAGCGCTTGAAGGCAGCCTTGATGCCGCTCTTGCGGGGTGCTGGCGCCAGGGGTGTGTGCAACACCTGTTGGGCCACTGCCACCTGGTTGCTGATGCGGGTCAGGTGCTCAACAAAGTCGTCCATTTCATGGCTGCTGGCAATGCTTGCACGGTCACCACCTGCAGCACATCGTTGAGGGATGAGAGGAAGGTGACATGCTGGGGCTGGCAGACTGAAAGTGCAGAGCGTGCCTGCCTCATACAAGCACCTCTGCCATCCCGGCAAAGCACATCCACCCAGGGGAGGGACGAGCACAGGCAGCCCTGCACTGCTCGTTGAGCTTACAGCTCCCAGCACCAGCCCTGAAGGCCGAGTAACACCTTGACAGCTGATGAGAACCCACAGGCTCAGACCCAGCAGTTCAAATGCAAGAGTGTGTGCCAGAGCCCACAAGATACAAACACTCACGTGTGTGGATCTTGTCCAGAGAGGTGGCAGAGGCCACACTGACCGCCCGGCGAGGGCTGCCGCCCAGGGAGTCGCTGTCGCTGCCCATATCGCTGGCGCTGCAGCTGCCGCCGGTCATCAGGGTTGGGGGGCGCTTGCTGCTGCCCAGGGGGATGCCGCCGCCCACAGCCTGGGGGAGCACATGGGTGCTGATCAGGGAGGTCTGGCGCCGCAGGGCTGCCTGCCTGGCCACAGCCGCCTGCAGCTCGGCCTCGCGCTGGTGCAGCTCGGCCTGCAGGTGGGCCTGCTGCTGAGCTGCAGCTCGCTGCTGCTCTGTGGCGGCTTGCTCCTGACGCGCCAGGGTCTGCTCCTGGGCGGCGCGTATGGCCTCCAGGCGCAGGATGGTGGTGTCCAGGCGGGAGATGGTGGAGTTGCGGTCCGCCACAGTGACCTTGAGGTCGTCCACCAGCACACGCTGCAGGCAGGGCATGATGGCAGCATGGTGAGAGGAGGGGGAAGTGGTGGGCTGCTGTTGTCGGCAGCAGGTGCAGGGCTCAAAAGTGCTGGTCGGGTGGTGGCAGGCCCAACCAGGGACTGCCATGCGGGCCAGGGGCGAAGGCTCAGACGAGTGCAAGCAAACTGCCATTGGGTGTGTGACATGAAGGACGGCAGTGCCTTCTTCATGCGCTCTCCAGCCAGCAGCTGCACGTCAGCTGCAAGTTGGAGCTCCCCACCTGCTCCTGGAGCTGGGCGTGCAGGCGAGCGACGGCGGGTGCTGGCCCCTCCCTTGCGCTGCTGTCGGCCTGGGCGCGGGCCTCCGCCAGCAGCTCTGCCTGACGTGCCAGCTCAGCCTGCAGTACAGCGTGACTGGTCTTTGACAGCAGTCCAGCAGTCACTGCCGTCTGGCAGGTCGGCAGCCAGCATGCAACACACATGCACAGCAGCTGGCGCTGAGCCACAGCGGGGACGAGCAACAGCCCACCAAGATGACATCAGGCCCCTGAAAGCCAATGCCACAGGCCAATGCCACAAATCAGGAGTCAGGCAGCCCTGCAGCTGTTGCCCACCTTGAGCATCCGAATCTCTTCGCTGCGAGAGTCCTTGTCATCCAGCAGCTGCTGCAGTGCATTGGTGCGGGCATGCAGGTCTGAGCGCAGGCCCCCGATGGTGGCTGCCTGCCTCTGCAGCTCCTCGCGCAGCTGGTTTACTGCCTCCAGGGTCTGCACGCGCTCATTGTTGTTGCGCTTGATCACGTGGTCACGCTCCTGCGGGGTGGGGCAAGGCACATCAGCAGGAGGAGAACTCGGCTTGCACCGGGCAGCACCCACTGCTTACAGAGCAGAGATAGCTCAGGCTTGAGGAGGGGTGTCAAGCGGGCCGATGGAGCCCACCGGCAGCCACAAATTTGGTCCACATTGGGCAGCAGCAGCCCGCATGCAGGCAGCCACAGCTTGGTGTGACGCAGCATCGCCAGGTGGGTGTGGTGGCAGGCTGCAGAGAGCTGCAAAGAGGCCAGCAAGGGGAGGCTGACCTCCAATTGTGACTGCAGCTCAGCCATGACCACTGTCTGGGTTGCCAGCTCCTTGTTTAGGGCGTTGACAATGCTCTCGTGCTTGCCCGCATCCGAGATCAGCTTCTGCAGGGCAGCGATGGATGCCAACGTCAGACATTGAGACGACTGCTGCAGGCAGCATAGAGCATGATGCTGCAGGCTAGCTATGGTAGCCATGCAGGCTGAGGCAGACAGATTGCAAGCACCGCCAAAGCATGTAGGCAGACAGCCCCACAGGTGGCAGTCAACCCTTGGGCCCACCTGCATGACGTCGCAGCGCTGCTCCAGGCTGGCCCTCAGGCGAGCCGAGGTGGCCGCCTGCACCGCCAGCTCCTTCTTGAGGCGGGTCACAATCTGAGCATGCTCCAGCCTCTCGTCGTCCAGCAGGGCACCGGCCTGGGCGGCGTCAAACACGCCGCCAAGGTCGTCCAGGTCAGCTTGCAGCTGCCTCAGCACCTGCATCAGGGAGGGAGGAGGGTGTGAGACTTGAGGACACCAGCAGGCATTGATCGGGGGCAGCTATGACTAGCGCCACGGAGAAGAGAACAAAGCTGGTGCTGAAGCAGAGATCCTTTGGTGTTGCCCCATATGACTCATGGGGTGCAGCATACTGAGACAGCAGCACACTGAGACAAGCTCGTGAGCCGACAGCAAGCTGGCAGGTACACTGCTGGGGCAATTGTGGTGAGAAGTCAGCGCAGGTTGCACAAAGAGCCCAGCCCACCTCTGTCTGGGCAGTGAGAGCCTGCTGCAGGCGGGCGCAGGCAGCAGTCCTGGCCTGCAGGTCAGCCTCTAGGCTGGCAGCGGCCTGCTCAGCGGCGTCTGCTCGACGGGTCTGGCGCTCAGCCTGGGCGCGGAAGTCGGTGATGCGGCTGCGCAGGGTGGCCACCTCGCCCTCCAGGGAGGTCTGCAGCCACAGGGGTCAGGGACACTCAGCACACTTGAATCAGCCCCACAGAGCAGGCACCAACATTGCTGCATGCCCAAAGGGCCGGCGGCACTGTGACCAACAGGGTAGACAGCATAGGCACAAAAGTGACAAGATCAGGCAGCACCCGTCCAAGGGTAGATGGAGATGTGACCAGCAGAGCAAACAGCGCAGGCAATGACGACCATGCAGCAGGCCTGCAGTCGGCCTGCAGACGGCCAGCAGGACAACAGTGCTTCAGTGCAGCACAGGGCACAGCCTGCTCACCCTGTGGCTGTGAAGCTCATCAATCTGGGAGGCCAGCTGGGCAGCTGTGCTTGCCTGCTGCACAGTCTCCTCATTGGCCTCCTGCAGCAGATTGACAGACATGAGTCGTGAGTGAGGCCAGCTTCTTGAGGGGAAGGGCTGATCAGTACTCTCATGATACCAGCTTTTGCTTAACAACGAAGGTCAGCAGGAGATTGCTGCACACGCCCTTGAAAACAACACCAGAAGGGAGGTCCAAGCAACTACAGGCTGCATCAGGCTTGACCAAAAGGCACAGCTTGGTGTGATCAGCATTGCAGGCATCCAAGATTTGCTTGAGGGCCTCACCCCAAGTTGCTCCAGCGTCTCAGCGAGGCGAGCCTGCAGGATGCTCCGGGCCTGCTCCTGGTCACGCAGGCTCTTCTCCACCTCCTCCTTGCTGACAGTGGCACCCTCAGCCAGCTGTGTCTCCAAACTTTTGACCTGCGGAAGTGAGCAAGTTGTCATTGCCTGGTCAGGACAGCACCGCTGTCATGTTGCTGTGACACCACTCTGCATGCATGAGATGGCATGAGGCAGACACAAGGCAAGAAGACAAGGCGACATGCCGGGCTCCACATGTCTCCCACCCCCACCCCTGCCCCATTGCTCGCCTACCACTTCAGCAAGCAATTCACAATCAATACACGCAGCTCACCCGCTGCTGCAGAGAGTGTGTGTAGGCACGCGCTGCAGAGGCAGCTGAGCTGCCCTCCCCGTCCTCCACGGCTGCGTCCAGCTTGCTGGTGGCCACCTGCAGCTCGTTCTGGAGGACAACCTGCTGCTCCTGCAGGGCCTGCACCTGTGCCTGCTTCTTGTTCAGCAGCAGCCGCATGCTGTTGGTCTGCAGGTTGACGCTCTGCAGGCAGGGGGCAACAGCGCGTCAGGATGAGGAGACCTTATGCTGATGAGGGGTACACAGATTCAACACTGGGCTGTACAGCAATCTGTAGTGATGTGACAGCTTCATGGGCAGGTTGGCCACCATACCATGGCAGGCTAAGACCCTAGGGAAACCCCCAGCTGATGAGCATGGGCTTCTAAAGTAGGAATCTGCAGGGCGATAAGCATGGCATGCTAGCAGCCAAGCTTACCTCCTGAATGGCCCGCTGGCCAAGCTGAGAGGCGTCGCGTGCCTGCTGAATGCGGGCATCCCTGTCTGCAATGATGTGCTCCATCTCAGATGTGCGCTTCTGCAGCATGAACATCAGCTGCGCCTTCTCGGCGCCCAAAGCCATGGCCTGCTCTGATAGATTCATCAGCACCTGCAGCCGCCATGTGCTGAAGTGAGAGCTGGGCAGCGAAGGCGGCGTCCAGTCACCATGTCGTCAGTCAAAGCACAAAGTAGCACAGCTGCATCAGCAAAGCTGAAGAGCTGACCTTGTCTTGTACAGCGCCTGTGCCGACCTTCCTCTCCACAGCAGCTTTGAAGACCTGCACCCAGTTGTCGTCACCCCTGCCCTCAGCCTGGGAGTCATTTGAGAGGAGGTCAAGCTCACGGGAGGCCTCGCCCATGGCAGCCTGGTTGGCCTGCAGACGCAGAGCACGACAAGTCTCAGGCAGAAGCCCTTTGCACTGCCTGTCTGTGCCACTGTCTGTCTGTGCCACCAGGTCACCTGCAGCATCAGGCACAAGCACTGCAGCCGAAGATGTAACACAAAACCCCACCTGCAGGGCCCTCTCTGCCGACCGCAGCTTTTCCAGCCTGTCAGCCCTGCGCTCCACTGTGGTGCGTCTGCTGGCAGCCACGCTCTTGCTCCTCGAGTGCCTGGAGCTGCGGGCAGTCCTGCTGCTGGTTGGGCTGCTGCTGGGGCTGCTCTGCAGGCTTGGAGGCTCGTCCCTAACTTTGCGCTCGCATGGCTTGCCCACGGGGACCGCTGGCTGGCTGAAGCGGCTGCAGCTGTCAGCTGCGGCCACGAGGGCAGCAGTGGCCCGGCGCTGGCTGAGCGATGGGCTCAGGCTGCGCTCTGGGGAGGGCCGCCTCACCCGTGTGGGCAGCTGACCATGGCGCAGCCCTGCAGGGAGAAGGCGGCGCTGCATGAGCCGTGTGATCTGTTGCAGCATGGTGTGGATGTGTACACAGCCAACAGGAAACTGAGCTGCAGGCAGCTCGCCTGTGGAGGTGCTCCTGGGAGGGTACAGAGGGTTGGTCTGCTGAGCCTGCTTGGCATCCTCCTCCGGCTTGGCGAGGATGGCCATCAGGTTCTGGTTCGCCTTCAGCAAGGCATCGCTGGTGCGACGGGGCACCATTGCACGTCCCGGCTGCACTGACGCTGCTGGGTGACCGTAAGCCGTAGACGGAAGCGCTCTGCTTGTTACAAGGCTTGCTGGCAACGACCAATGAGGTGTTTTGCACACTGCCTTGACAACCCAGAAACTGGGGGCGAACTGCTTTAGGACAAGAGTGTCTGACTTTTTCCTTGGTGGGAAAGTCAACGCCCAGCTACAGCGGATTCTAAACATCGTCTATCTAAAATACCAAGTGGTGCTCGTAAGTGTGTCTTAGCTTAATGGAGGAGACAGGCTGCTACTATGCTGTCACTGCACACGCTGAGTTGTCATGCATATGGTCGCCCTCTGTAGGGTGAGGCCACGGGCACCCACTTAAAAATGAGCTCTGCAACTGGTACAGCTAGCTTTGTCCGCTCTGCTGCTGGATCACGTGGCTGGCCAGGATGGTGGCACCGGCTGTGAGGCCTGTCTTCAGCGTCCAGCCAGCAAAGCGCACCACTGGCTTCCTGCGCCTGCTCTGGACTGCAGGCTGCTCGCTGACCAGATCTGCCTGCTGACCTCCTGACTGCTCTGGGATGACGCCGTGCTGCACAGGCTCTGGGACACTCTGGCAAGCAGACAGCTGCCTCTCCAATTCAGTGGTGCGAAGCTGCAGCACCTGTGCCTCCTGGTGCTTGGCGTCCAGCTCCAGCTGGTCCTACATGTCAGTCAGCTACAAGCTGCATGCCGGACAAAACGCATCAATGGTGAGGTTCTGTGCTCGAGCAGACAGGGTGCAACATGCCGCCTGATGCATCCTCCGCCACTGCACCTGCTTATGCCTGTCCTCTGCTGCCCTCAGCGTCACGCAGAGTTCCTCTGCTGTGGCCTGCTCAGCGCCCAGGTGCTGCTGCAGCCTGTCACATGCTGCCTCCTGGTGGCTCCATGCCTGGCTCCTGGCACTCAGGTCGCTCTGCAGCTCCTGGATGCGCTCATCGCGGTGCCTGACACAGAGCCTGAGCTGGCTCATGCTGGTGTTCTGGGCTGCCATCTGGGAGCTGAGGCGCCCAATCTGCAGCATGGGCACAGTGACGTCCTTCTCTAGTTCAGAAACATTTGACCTCTGCATCTGACTGCAGCACTCCACCTCCATTTCAGGCCCTCCCACCTGGTCACCCCTCCTCTCACTTTCAGCCTGCAGTGCTGCCAGCTGCTCAGCCTGAAGCGCTGCATGCTCCTCGCTGACGGCCCTCTGCGCTGCTGAGCACCTCAGCTCTTCCTGTGCGGCCGCAAGCATGGCATCGGTGGACGCCATGGCGGCCTGCTGTGAGCTCAGCCGCCCCTGCAGGATATGCCTCTGCTCCTCAATCTCTGCCAGCTGGTGGCTGCTGGCCTCCTGTGCAGCCTGCAGCTCTGCCACTGAAACCTTGCTCTGCTGCAGGTTCTGCTGCAGTGCCTCAATGTCTGCAGCATGGGCCACCTGCAGGCCGAAAACCAGCGCCAGTGTCAGCTTGTGCAGCCCTGCACCCCATGTGAAGCTTGAAAGCTCTTGCGCCAGCCGCTTGGCCTGCCAACTCAAGCTACTAGCATGCGCACAGCCTCCAGCCGCTGCAGCGTTTAACATCCGCAGTCAGCAGCAACCAGCGCTAGCCTGAGCCCAGGTTCTGTGCAGGCACCTTTAGGCTTCTAAGCTCCTGCCTCAGGTCAGACAGTTGGGCCTGCTCCTTCAGCAAGTCTCCCTCTGCAGCCACCAGCTGGACATGCTTGGCCGCTATTTCGTCCTGCTTGGACTCCAGATTGGCATGCAGATTCCGCACGGCAGCCTCCTGGGCAGCCAGGCTGTCCCTGAGGTTCCCTGCGGCGCTGTGCTCCCGGGCCATCTCCTGCTGCATAGCCTCCACCTCCTGCTGCCGGCTGACAAGCTGCCTATTGACCTGCAGGGGTACAGATCCATGTGCGCAGAACAGATTAGACGAGATGCCAGGTGCAGTGCACTTGGAGATGAATGAACAAAGTTTGGCACATGCAAGCTTTCCGAATGTGTGACAGCAATGCAAACACTCAACGCCAAACACACACAAGCCGAACCGGACGTGCTCAGCTTCCATGCTTTATGTTTTGCTTGCACGCTCCAATAAGATTGGTCTGTGACTGAAATGATGTTGCGCCATCAGCCACGACAGCCAGGATGGACCCCACTGACCTCGGCGAGCTCTTCTGCACGCCTGTGGCAGCGGGTGTCCAGCTGGTGCACCAGCTGCTGAGCCTCCTGCAGCAGCTGCTGCAGCCGGTCAGCCTCTGCAGACTTTTCAGAGAGCTGGTGATACACCTCCTCCAGCTGCAAATTGGCATCTGCCAGGGCTGTCCTCGCTGCAGCTGCTTCCACTGTGGCACCCTCAAGCCGCTCATTTGCCATCTGCACAGGAGGAGAGGCAGCACAATTATGACACCAGTGTCAGCCTCGACCAACTGGTGAATCATGTAGCCATGGAAGGCAGAATGTGCTGCATGATGCACAAGCATGCGCTGCTGGCAAAAAGCACTCATGAAGCAAACACAAGCCCTGTACCTGCACACTGTCCTCTGCTGTTTTGAGAGCATGAGTTTTCTCGGACAGCTGCTGGCAGGCTTCCACAAGCCTCGCTTCCACCTCAGCCACAGCCCTGAGCTTGTCTTGATGAACAGCCTGCATGCGGTAGAGGCCAGCAGGATTGCCAGCATCCAATTGCAAGAGCTAAACGCACATCGTCTTCAGGGGCAGGTGGGCATCCCTGCGCAAATGGTCACCCCAGGGATTCGGCAGGAGGACATCACGCTTCTGAACAGGGTGCTGGAGCATGGATGGACATGAGCCAGCAATGGCTGCAAACCTGGCTGGCTGCTGGAGCAAGCTCAGCATGCGTCTCCATGCAGGGGCAGAGTCTCAAAGTCAAGGTAACATTCAGCGCATTAGCAAGCTGTTGCGTGTCCCCAGTAGCAAGTCATTGGCAACATGAGCTGAAAAGACTGGCTGATGACCGACCTGCTGTGCCTCAGCCCAGCGTTCCTCCATCTCCTGCTGATTGCTGATGAGCTGCTGGTAGCTGCCCTCCAGCTGCTCTGCGTGTTCCCGCACTGCCTCAACCTGGGCTGCATCATGCCTCTGCTGCTGCTGGCAATGCTCCAGAGCCTGCTGCAGCTGCACAGCCTTTTCGCCACGAGCTCTGCACTCTGCTTTGAGCTCCTTTACGAGCTCTGCATGTGCCTGCAGGCCTTCTGTAAGCTCTGACACAGCCTTGCTGGCCTCTGCCAGCTCACCTTGGACAGCGACAAAGTCCTGTGCTTTAGCAGCAAGCTCTGCCTCCAGCTGCTCTGTCTTGGCTTGCCGCTCATCTAGCTTGAACTGCAGGGTGCCTGCATGACGCTGCTGCTCCTTCAGCTCTGATGTCTGGCTGGCCAAGCGACTGCTGATCCCAGCCTGCACAAAGCTGTGCACAAGTGACGGCAGGGATGCTGGGCCACTCAGCATATGGCATGGCAAGCACTGGGAAATGACTCATCACAAGTGTGGGCCAGCAGCTGACCTTGTGCTGGTCAAGCTCAGCGAGTTGCCGCAGAAGGTCAGCCTGGTCACTCTGCAGAGCAACAGCCTGAGCTGCTGCTGCCGCCATCTGCTCCTGCGCTTCCTGGAGGACAGGCACAGACTGAAATTACGCCTCGTAAACAGGAGGCTTCTCAAATCAATGCAAGCCAGCTTGGATTTGAGGGACGGCACACCTGCCAGCCACGACTACACTACGCACTGCTCAGCAGCGTCTGCAAGCAGCAGCTATGCTCAACCTGAAGTTGCTGCTGCACAGCATCCTTGCTGGCCACCACAGCAGCAAGCTGCGTCTCTGCATGATGGCCTGTTTGGGCCAGCTGCTCAGACAGCTCCTGCTCCTTGGCCAGGACACCAAGTTGCAACTGCTGCAGCTGCTCCTTCAAGTGGTTGACCTGTAGCAAGCGGCTGGGAGCTTAGCAGCACCAGACTGGCGAGAGCTGCAATGACCACAAGCAGGAAGTGGTGCAGGGCATCCTTGAGGTCATCGTATCGACACCTCCTGGCTGCAGGCGGTGGCAGAGACATCAAGGCGCGCTTGCCTGATGAGAAGCAGCATCTGCAGCCTGCCTGGCCCCCTGGGCGGCGTCAATCTGCAGCTGCCGGTCGTGGATGAGGCTCTGCATCTCCTGATGCTGCTGCTCCAGCATCTCCTTCAGCTCTGCACACTCCGTCCCCAGGCTCAGCGCCTGCTGGGTCAGGTCCAGCATCACCTGCAGATGGTATGCCGGAAGAGTTTGTGAGCTCCCTGCACTTGGTCCCAGGACACAGCCCTTGCTAGATCAGCATCACCTTCTCAGGGCACACAGACAGAGCTGCATCCACATGAGGTGTGCCTTGTAAGCTGTTAGCAGCGCACACGCAGGCTGCGTCTGATGTTACGAGGCTGTGGTTGAGCAGCCAACAGTCATGCTGACGGTCAACTTCACACTCGCAGGGGCCAGCCATCACCTTGTTTGTGACAGACTTGGTGGTCTCAGCCACTGTGCACATGGAGTGCAGGGAGGATCCCTGCGAGGTCAGCACATTCACATGGCTCCTGTAGCGCTCCACCTCTGCCTGCAGGGCACAGTTGCTGCTGCGCATGGTGTCCCTCTCCCGCCGCATGCGCTGCAGCTGCAGTGTCAGGCCATCCTGCGAGCTACTGCTGGCTGCCTGCTCTGCCTGCAACACAGCGCACCACCTCAGAAGCTTATCACATGAACCCAGTGGCAACATGAGCATGGCCTGCTGCAATGGCACCTCAAGGCATGGGCACCAGGTCACCTGAAGGGCGGCCAGCCTGCTGCTGCTAGCTGGCGCTGCAGTGCTCAGCAATTCGGAGGGCGTGGCAGTCATCTCCAGTGGGCGCCTGCTCAGTGAGCGAGGAAAAGTCTTGCTGGTCACACTCTCAGGTGTGTCCATCTCTCCCCGCAACGTTCGCTCAGAGGCTGCACAGCACAGCAAGGCGCTCCAGATAACACATGGCTGGGCCGTTTGAGGGGAGAGGGCACCGTGCCCACCTGCAGGGGCCGTGCGCTGGGAGATGGAGCTCTCGGGGTAGGAGGCCACGGAAGATGTTTCCGAGGCATTGTCATCCCGCGATATACCCGAGAGGCTACCCCTGAGCTGCGCTAGGCTCACTGCGCGTACACCTCTGGTGCCAGCGCTGCTGACACCACCTGCAGCATGCCTCCAAAGCTCAATGCAGACAGTTGCCGGGCAGACCTTGATCAACTGCGGCACAGCAGGACTGCTGATGCCACCGCCTGCCTGTCAAAATGCCACGTTTCCGGTCATGGCTTGGCAGGCGCGGAGACAGTGTCCTGCTGGGAGAGGGAGGCCCTGAGGAAACACTGCTGGGGGCTGGAGACAGCCTACTGTTGGACTGGATGTTCTCCTTGATTGCAGAACTGCGCCCCTGCAAAGAGGAGCACGCTGAGCTTCACAGCCAGGCCTGGCTGCATGTGAAGGGGCCTTCAGACTGCACAGATCTCTTGCTGGTGCTGCAGACACCTTGAAGCTGGATCTGGCAGCTGACTTCTCCCTTGTCGGGCGTGAACTTGACATTGGGAGCTTTAGGAAACTCCTCAGGGCGTGAGCTGGCAGCAGAATTCCAGGCGGGAAGGCGTGTTACTGGTCAAAGCTGTTTGACCTTCTAACTAGCAGCATTCCGCAGACTGGAAGGGCCAGCCTCTATGGGAATGAGTGCCAGGAACAGAACCAGGGACAGAGCATTGGTGTTGCTGGTCGTTGCAGGACTCACCATCTGCAGGAAGGGGTTGCAGCTCCAGCAGGCACACAAGTAAGCATGCATGCAATACATTTGGCCTTGCTATTGCCCAGGGTGGCTCCCTGGCACCCTGCCACCACTGCAACTGCATGCTGCAGGAGGCAGCGCAGGAGGAGCAAGCCACAGGCCGCATTTGCGGTTGTGCTTGCAGACAACACAGATGCCCCATTCGAGCACCCTGCTGGGCTGGATGTCAGCAGCAGTGATGAGGTGTCCGCTGCTGCTGAGGTTGCCAGAAGAAGCCGGCACCCACTGCATGCAGAAATTGAAGCTCTGCTGGGATGGGTCTATGAGCCACCTGCGACGTGAGCCATGTACAGTCTCCCTGAAGTGCTTCCATTGTGCTTCCGCAGTCTTTGGCATGGCACAGAAAGTGCCCGTGACAACCTGTGCATTTGCACCTGTGTGCAGGTCTCCCATGCTGCCTGCTGATCTCGATACAGCCTCCATTGAATGGATTGCCACTCCAGCCCAGCTGCAAGGGATGGTGCGGCGGCTCAGTGCGGCGCCTGCTCTGGGAGTGGATGTCGAGCACCATGCCAAGCACAGCTACCTTGGCTTCATCTGCTTGATTCAGCTGTCCACAGGTGACTTGCACACCTGCAGGCATGGCAGATGATGCCCTGGTGTCAGGTGTTGGGGGGAGTCTGCCATGTCCTGTGAGCCTTGCCTGGAGCATGCGTCCAGCCTGAGCACAGCTGTGAGGTCGGGACTGCCCCTGCAGGTGCTGAAGACTTTGTGGTGGATGCACTGGCGCTGCATGACCACCTTGGGAGCCTGAAGCCACTCTTTGCAAATACAAGCATCTTGAAGGTAGCCCAGGCTCTCGGCATGGTGATGACTGACAGTGCACCTCTTGGCCGCCGGCCTGGCTGAAGGTGCGACGCTGCATTCTGCCCACCAGCCCATGGGTGCTGCAGGTGCTGCATGGAGGGGACAATGACTGCCTCTGGCTGCAGCGGGACGCACACCTCTACCTCGCCAATGTCTTTGACACAGAGAAGGCCTCCAAGGTGAGCAAGCTGCGCTCAGCCATCTGGATACCGTATTGGCATTGCCTGCTCCAATGCTTCCCCAGCTCTAGGTATCAAAGAGCTCAAAGTCATCTTCCAGAACGTCCAGAAGCTCACTCAAATGCAGCACATCTGTAGCCTGAAGCTTGTGAGCTGCAGGTACTGGGGCTTGAACAGCACTCGCTGGCGCACCTGCTGCGCAAGTACTGCAATATCAGGGTGGACAAGAGCTACCAGCGAGCAGACTGGCGAGTCAGGTGTGGCAGCTTGTCGATGCAGGGAAGCAGGCTCAGCACACCCCCTTCAGCAGGCATGCTTCTGGATATGCATACATGCTGGCCTGTTCATACGGCCATGGGGACCTGACAACTTGTCCCTGCTGCAGACCCCTTCCCCAGCCAATGCTGGACTATGCCCGCCAAGATGCACACTACCTTGTGTACCTTGCACACTGCCTTCAGTTGGAGCTCCAAACCGGGCAGGACCAGCTGCAGGCAGCCTGGCTGCGGTCCCAGAAGATGGCGCTGCACTTGTATGCCAAGCCCACCAGGGAGGTGGGTGCCATGGCCCTGTTTCTGTCAGCCAGACACCTGATGCCTGCTGCCTGTCCATGCAGCGTTGCCACTGAGAAAGAGGCGCAGGTGCACCATGACATCACATGCCGTGCAGTGGCTCAGTTGCTTGCCTGCCATTGTGTGCAGGCTGCTGTGGCATCTGCGACTTCCAATGTCTTGCGCAAGCTTGGCCAGAGCCATGAGCGCCTCCATGGCACAGCACGGCGGCATGTGGGAGGCGCCAGTCATGACTGCGTCATCGCTGTGTGCCAGTGGCGTGATGAGGTCGCCCGAGAGGACGATGAAAGTGAGCATGTCGCTAGCTGAGACTCAGTACGGACAACAGTCAAAGGTCTGCAGCTTTTCATGGACCTGGCTAGTGCTTGATGCTTGCAAGCATGCCTACCCTGCTACTTAAAGTTCAGAGGCACGGTGCTGTGCAGCCTTCTAGGTGGCTCCTGGGTCCCTGGAGGGGAATGCCAGGCTGCCCCTCCATCCTCAAACCTCCTGCTATCTGCAGGTGTGCAGGCCATCATGCCTGATTCCCTGGTGGTGGCTCTGGTGGAATCCAGACCTTATTCTGCTGAGGCAGTCCACGAGCTTGCTCAGCCCCTGCTCAGGGCGCACGGAGGGGACACCCTTGTCACAGAGAGGCTCCTGCAATATCGTGCCAACGAGGTGCGTCCTGTGCTCTGTCATGATCCTGACGAATTGCCAACTGCTTTTGTTGCATTTCTGACGGAGCCAAGGCAAGCTCTCACTCCTGTGCTCAGAGTGTCTGCCTGGAGAGTGTGACCAGCAGCAGCGCCTGCAAGACACTAAGTATGCATTTCTGCGGCTGCTGTAGGTTGTCAGGCTGCTCAGCATGGCAGCAGCCGGCGAGTTGCAGGGTTCCTTCATCAGTGGCGTGCATCAGCAGTCCGTGCAGACGCATGCCGGCAGTGGCAAGGCAGGCCACCGCAATGGTGCAGAGCAGCAGGCAGCCATGCGGGAGCGCCTGATCAGGCAAGACCATGGTGCACGCTACAATACCCCCATGTTTTGCTTATGTAGCCGGGCATGCTTACCTGACACCAGCGCAGTCTGGCCTCCAGTCTCCCTGTGCTTGAGCATCCTGACCAGCCCTCTCTGCTTGCAGGAAGTTTTCTGCCAAGAAAAATGTGTACGAAAATTGTAAAATCTTCTCCCAGGACGGAGACCTGCTGTGCTTCTGTGACCTGCGCAAGCTCCAGTGGTATGAGGTCAGCTGAGCACCCAGACTGCAGCACACTGACAAGGCTACTGCCTTTGGCCTGCATGCATTTGCTTCCCTGCGCCTGACAGTTATGCACCTGGCAGTCATTAGTGCCTTTGCCCCTGGCAGTGCAAAGCGACAACTTCAGCGGGGCTCACAAGTCACAATGTCATGCTGCAGACACGCGGCTTAGCAGAGCGCATGTCAGACGATCCGCCCGCCATTCGCCTTCTGTTTGAGCACAAGGCCACTGACCAAGATACAGGTAGTGAGAGCTCTGCTGCATGCAGTGGCATCGCTCAGCGTTTCAAGCCGTCCTTGAAGCGCCCTGTCTGAGTGTTGCTGCCAAATGCAGGCTCAGAGGCTTATTACCTTGCGTCCAAAGAGAACCGGTGTGTGGGGTGTGGGGAGAGCAGCCACTTTCTGCGCTACAAGGTGCACCATTGCCCCATCTGGTCTGCCCTGACTGGTCTTTACCTTGCCACCTGCTGCTGTGTCACAGATGGGCTGCTGCATGAGTTTCAGGCAGCAGCAACATCAGCAGCAGCACAGGCCTGAGCAGCATTGTCGTCGATCACCATGAGTTCTCCTGCAGGTGGTGCCTGCCTGCTACAGGAGGCACTTCCCAAAGCACCTGAAGAGCCACCGCAGCCACGACATTGTCCTGCTGTGCATTGATTGCCACCAGACTGCCCACAAGGAGGCGCAGCATGTCAAGCAGCAGCTGTCACAGGAGTACAAGGTGCCCCTGATGCCCCCTGCGGTGCCCTCTGGTGAGTGGTGCTGCGCCACTGCCCTGCTGGCCAGGATGCACCATGCAGCTTCCAGGGAAGCATGTTTGCAGCTGCGTGGCGCTGGAGCACCTGTGCTCCATCTGGCCACAGTGGTCTCAGCAAGCACTGCTGCTGCATCGGATGGAGGCCCTGCTGACCAGGAAGCTCAGGGCTGCCATTGCTCTGCCTGCAGGTGGGGTTGAGTTTGTTGATGGCAGCAATGGCGGGAAGGTCAAGGTGCACCCCTTCAACGTCAGGCGGGCAGCTGTTGCACTCACACAGGCTGCAGACAAGCTGCCTGAGGAACGCAGGCAGCAGCTGGAGGACATGATACGGGCGCACAGGGGGCTCAGTCTGCAGCCAGGTCAGGAGGTTCACTCCTCTCCACGTTTGTGCGTAGCTGGTGGAGCCTCCCTGGAACCCTGAGGCCTCAAGCTGCTGGCCTGCTTCGCGAGGCCGCTGCAGCAGCAGGCTGCATCCCCAGGAACTGCAAAATTTTGCACTCAGTGCCTCAAGCACTCTCCATGACACGTAAACAGACTACCATGCTGCTGCTGCTGCTTCCAGGCCCTGCAGGGGAGCGCGTTCCTGTCACGCAGAAAGATGTCACGGAGAGCCTGTTTGCTGGGCTAGGGTGTCGGCAGCAGCGGAAGCTGTGGGAGCGCCTGAATGCTCAGAAGCAGCCCCAGGACCAGCATTTCCAGGACCAGCAGCCCACTGCCAGTGATGAAGAACACGGCCATGGCGGCAACCTAGAGCAGGGCTGCTCTAATGCTCTGACCCAGGGAAGCGACAGTGCAAATGGCCACAGCACCAAATCCCTTGAGGAAGGCTGTGAAGGGCAGGCACCATACAAGCAGCGAGGTAGGCCTGAACGTTGCTGCCCTGCCTAGAAGGGCTGCACTGAGTGCATGGGATCAGCTTCACGGCCCTTTCCTGTCCCTGCAGGGCAGAACAGCGGCCAGATGTGGCATGGGCGCAACCTGGTGGCGGCTGCAATGAAGGCTGGGGGGGAGGAGGCGCTGCATGATATTGTCAGGCGCTTCAGGCAGTCATTTAAAGATGTGCTGCATCCCAAGTTCATGCCAGTGGCATGGGAGGTGGACCACAGGCAAGCTGAAATGCTGGCCTGATGCTCTCCTCTGCTGCTTCAGCCCAGCCCCCGTCACAGAATGTCTGGCTGGTGCAGGGCAGAGCGTGAGTTTGGTGTTCATTCAGTTTATCACGTATCTGAAGCTGAGCAGGCTGCAAGCAACCAGCTTGCAAATTGAGCAGTTTTGACACAGATGGACGTCATGCATTGGCAGACAGAGTGCGCAGGAACTCAGCAGCCACAGCCCTACCCCTGGTATTCACTAGCAGCTTCAATTCAGCAACCTCAGTGTTGATGTCTTCTACAAAGTGGCACACAAACTCAATCAGCTTATCCTTCTGATACTGATCACAATGGAAGTTCGTCAGCATGAACGAGATGTCGTAGCCTGGCAGCGCCACTCGCCTGCACTCAGCCAATGCACACTTTGAAGCAGTCCTGCAACCCCGCTTGTACTGCGTGGCCTGCCCCACCTCATGATGCCAAAGGGTTCTGCCCGCTGCATCAGGAACGCCATAAATTTCTTGTTGAGGAGCGCCTCCAGCTGGTCTGTGGCCTTGACCTTGAAGCTGATGCGCACAGAGTTGATAGAGGTCTCAATGAGGCAGCACTCATGCTCATTCCGACAGATTGTGATGGGCTTCAGCAGCAGCTCCTTGCTGGTGCCAAACTCCACTTCTGGCTTGTTGTGCCGCTCGACCTGCAGCAATGTGAACAGTATCATGCAAGACCTACTGGACATGGGGTCAGGTGGACATCAGGTCTGTTGAGATGAAAAGCATTTGCTTTTCACCAGCTGGCAGGGGAAGTTCTGCAGGCAAAGGGCTGTCTGCAGGGCGCCTCTGATGCTGTCTAGGTACGGCTGGTAGCTGTTTGCCATCTTGTGCCGCTGCACGGCCCAAGGGCGACTTGCCGCCCGAATTAGATCCCTCACTTTCTTGGATCCTTGATCAATATTCATGAAGCTGTGCCCAAAGCAGCTAAGCTTCTTCACAACATTTACAAACGCTGCTGGAGAACTTCACACACGGTACAGTGTACAGGGATCCACCATCTGAGGTGATTTAGCTGGATGCAGCCAGGCCGGTTGTTGCCGTGCAGAAGCCAAGCTCATTGCATACAAGCTGCGGCTGGGCATAGGTGAGCAGCAGATTGAACACAATGGGCCCATAGGTCTCAACATATTGCTCGCACATCTCCTCGTAGTCCTGGAACGACTTGCAGGCATCGTGCATGTAATCCAGCACCTCCTTCTGGACATCCTGGAGCACAGAGGGATGAGGCGGTGAGGCAGCAGCTTGAGAGCTGCAATGCTTGCAAGCTTGCGAGCTGCCAGCCCTTGCTCTGTTGCAACGGGCAACAGGCTGTCAGTTCTCCCAGGGCTGGCTAGTTGGCACACCCAAGCTTTCAGGCGGGAAGGGCGGCAGCAGTGAAGCAGCAGGCTTTGCAAGCCTGCCATGCATGCAATCAAGCATGGGGCAAGCATCTGCCTTTCAGCGGCAGTCAGGGAGGCTGTCGCAGCATTCCCAGCTGCAACAGGCAAAGCAGAGCAGAGCTGGTCTCACTGGGTTGCGCAGAATGGCAGCACCCTCCAGAACCACGAGCTTGCAGGTGTCGCAGTTGTCCTGGTCCTTCAGCAGCGCCTGGACGCCGCTGCGCTGAGCAGCACTCCGCCAGGCATCCAGATACCGCGGGGCAATGGCAGCAGTGCTGGCGCCAGCGACGGGCTCGCACACCTTGATGGACTCGCAGACACCCTCAGGGTCCAAGTCGTGGACCAGCTCAAATGCCATAGGGCCTGCAGCACATGCGCTGACAGTCTGACAACGGCACTGCCTGGAGCAGCTCAATTGGGATTTGTTCTGCAGCGGACAGGATGCTTCTGTGAGCGCAGCGAGGCTTGGACCAGCTCAGATGCGATAGGGCCGGCAGCAGTGAGCGCTCTTAGTGGGCAAGGCTTTCAGACAGCTTGCAGCCATTGCCCCTACAGCAGGCAGTGCTGTAGGCAGCCACATCACAGCAAGGCGCGGGGTGGGTAGCCTGCATGCCTGACATGTCATGGTGCATCATGAGTGGGCGCTCTGCGCAGGCAGTATGCTGATTGAGTTCCACAACCACTGCCTCCTAGTCATGTGTGACACAAGAGAGCAAACAGAACCCATGTGCAATTGCATCTTGCAGGGGCCTCACCATAGACCAGCAGCATCTGTTCACAGTTTTGCTTCAAGTCTCCATCCAAAGTCTGGCAGAGCTGCAGCAACACAGAGCCTGTCAGGTTGTGTCAACCACACAGCTGGGCCCGTTAAGGACCCAGATTGCTCCCGACCTGCTCGACCCTGGCCATGATCTTCTCCTGCATATCTGGGTCCTCCATGTCTGCCTTGAGGTGCGAAACCAGCACCTTGCAGAGGGGGCACTCAAACCCATCATCCTGCAGGACGCACAGTCAGCCTAATCAGCATGAGGTCGCTTAGTCTAACAGCAGCAAGCATCAGCTGGGCCCACAGTCTGCAAGCTGGTCGCCTCAGGCTCTAGCATGTTCGTCAGCTGGACAGCGCTGCAAATAGATGCCAGGCACGCCAGGAGCACCAGCATGGTCTTCTTCATGATTGTGACGTCGAGCCTGTAAAAGTCTACTTTTTGTAGTCTTATTTTGTGTCAACCTGGAAGACAATTTCTACCAAAATTGTCTTTCTTAGCCAATCAAGCAGCAGTATGCAAGCAACCTGGGTCATGATGACTCGTCATCATTCTCTTCAAGAGCAACCTCATCCTTCCTGTGCTTGCGCCGGTGCTCCTTGCGCAGGCGCAGCATCCATGATGGCACTTTGCCCCCTGCTGCCTTCATGACGTTGGCAATGCTGCGCAGGCGCCAGCTGTCTGCCTCTGTGTAGAATGTGATGGCAGTGCCTGTAGGCCCATCGCCTCATTTACCGACGCAGGTGCGCATTTGCAGCTGGCAGCGAGACACAGCCGATCTCACCTGATCGCCCTGCCCTTCCAGTGCGACCAATTCTGTGGATGTAATCCACTGTGCTGGCCGGGAAGTCATAATTTACCACTGTGGAAACAGCCAACCAGTCCACACCTGCAGCACAGCATGGTGCATACGATTTCAACGTAGTGGCCTGCTCACAAGAGTGGTGACTGACAATGACCACTCTCACCAGCATATGTTGGGCCTCTTGCACGATGAGGATTGCAGCACAATGAGATTGGTCTTGCTGGATTTGATGGACTCACCTCTGCCAACCAAGTCTGTTGCGATGAGCAGCCCAAGCCTACCCCGGCGGACTTGTTGCACAGCAGCCTCCCGGGCAGCCGCTGGCTGGTCTCCGTGGATGACATGCACACTCACGCCCTCAACAAGCAGCTGCCTGCAGGATGATGGCATTTCTTGCCTTGCTTTTGAGCTTCTGTGAGAGTGCAATTGTCAATAATTCCTGACCCACAGAGGTGGCCAGAGTGATGTTGGCCTGCCTGCCGCATTGCTGTGCAAATGCATCAGCCAGTATCTGCATCAGCATGAGCGCCAACGCAGCAGGTTTGTGCCAGTACAGAGAGCATGGCAGAGATTGCTGGGCTCACTGGTGCAGCTCTACTGCGCGCTCCTTGGAACCCACAAAAACCAGCACAGGGGGGCTGACGCCCTGTGCAAGGAGCTGTCTGAGTGCGAGGAGCTTCCCTTGCTCCCTGCCCACAAAGACAAGCCTCTGCGCAATGGTACTGGCGGCTGCGTTGCGCTCCCCCACCTGCAGCCCATCAGCACTTGAGATTGATGAGCTTCGCTCTAGCTGATCTGCTGAGGAGCGGGGTGGTTGCAAGCACTTCACTGCAGCTGTGCTGCTGAGCAGGCAGGCTTGCATCATCACAGTACAAACGGGACATTTGATGTCATGGCATCATGCAGCAGACTACAGGGTGCGCTCGCACGCTCACCACGATGCGAAGCGGGTCTTTGAGGACGCTGCGCGCCAGGTCCTCCACCGCCTCTGGCAGAGTCGCAGAGTACAGAGCTCGTACCTGCAGGCAGCAGTACACATCCACGGGGCAGGCGCTGCAGAAGATCAGGAAGTACACAGGAGCCTGGCTCAACCCCCACATGCCGTACAACCCCCCACACTCATGCAGAGGATGCTGAGACATGCCCAACGGCGTCAGTGCAGCACACTGCGGGTCAGGCTTTGTGCCCCATCAAGCTGACAGCTTGTGCAGCATGCAGATGGTACCAGTGCAGCCCACCACTGCAGGGTGTGCACAGGCGGCCACCAGCTCGTCGACCTGCTGCAGGAACCCCATCTGGAAGAGGCGGTCGGCCTCGTCCAGCACCAGGAAGCGTATGTCCCCAAGCGACAGACGCTGCCCCCGGCTCAGCTTGGCCGCCCGCAGAGGGGCTGTGATGACTATGTCCACCTGCAGGCAATGTGCAGCCAGGTCTGCACAGAGCAGTCGACCCCATCAAGAAGCAGATACTGCCTGAAGCTGGCCTGCTCGTGTGGACAATGTCCAAGTGCAGACCAGGTCATGATCTTGGATGCCAACAGATGCTCCCAGTGCTCTAACAAGGCTGTGGACCGCTCGCCAGCATCATTCTGCACGACAGCCCCCAGGGTGCTGCAGTCCGCCAAACAGCAGAGTTCAGGGTCATGCCAGCAGCAGCAGCACAACCTGTAGCATTGGTTCACCGGCACCAAGATCGCCATCAACCACGCTTTTGTGTTCCAGCCTGAGCAAAGCGCGATCGTCCATCCCACCTTGGAGAAGTCTGTGCCAGCTGCTGCAGCTGAGCTCAGCAGGCTGGTCCGCAATTTCAGGCCACTGACTAGCTGAAGCAGTACCCGGGCAGTCTGGGCAGCAAGCTCCCTTGTGGGAGCCACCAGCAGGGCGCGGGGCCCTGTTTGGGCCTCGTCTGCATCCCCAGCGGCCTCGCGCTCCTGCCAGAGCTTGGCAACGATGGGCAGCAGGAATGCCAGGGTCTTTCCCGAGCCTGCAGCAGGGGACACACGCTGTCAGCGCAGAGCGCCTGATGGGCAGCCTGTCAGGGAGCTGTGGGTGTGGTTGTATGCACTGCTGCTCAGGACAGACACCAATGTGGTGCTGAGCCAAGGGCAGCCCTACAGAGAGTGCAGGCGGGCCCACCGGTAGGAGCAACAACAAGCAACTCCCGACCAGCCAGGAGGGCGGGAATGGCTTGCTGCTGCACAGCTGAGGGCTGGCGCCACCCAGCCCTGTGCAGATTGTGCATGAGCTGCTGGGGCAGGGCATACTGATGCGCCAGCTCCCCAAAGGTCAGCACCGGGGCTGGTGCCCTCCCAGTGACCTTGATCTTCTGCCTCTTGCGCAGCACATTGGCAGCCTGCAAGGAAAGAGGCGTGGCTGCTGGTTGGCCACCCAGGAACCATAAAAGGAATTGGCACGCAGCAGCAGTGGGCCTGACCTCATGGGGGTCCTTGCTGCTGCAAGTATTAGCAGTTGTTGCATCCTCTGCAGCCTGTTCTTGCAGTGCCTGGGCAAAGGCATCAAGTGTATCCTCTGCAGCAGTATTCTTCCCTGTCAGCAAGTGACATGTGCTGAACATTGCAAACTTAAAAACATCAGCAAGTGTTCCACCTGCTCTCCTCTTCTTGATTGCAGGCTTGCTAGACTTCAGGGAGAGACCAGCTGTCAAAGCTGCAAACACATCCTGTTGCCCCATTTGCCCCGGCAACCAGCAAAGAATCTAAATGCAAAACACAGCTGTGGACTGCAGACTCGTCTTTCTGCCACCTTCCACCCATTTGACACTTTACAAGCCGGGGTCTGCCAGGAATCTTGGTGATCCAAGTGAGAAAGGCGATTCCAGCTTCCTGCCGGCACCCGGGCCAGCAACGCCCAGGATGAACGGAGCTGAAGCAGGAGACCTGCTGGACTATGATGATGCCCAGGTGGAGGACCAGCAGCCCGAGCAGGGCGTACAGCAGCAGGGGAATGTGGGCCTGTCCAGCACAGGCTTCAAGGACCTCAACCTGAAGCCGCCCCTCCTGCGCGCCATCCAGGACTGTGGCTTCGAGCACCCATCAGAGGGTGAGGGGCAGATCAGCGGTCGCCTTGCTGTGTTCCTGCTGTACTCTTGCCGCCCAGGCAGCCTGCCAACTGCTGAGTGTGCTTTGCTGCTGTGCGCCTTGGTCCTGCGCCAGCACCACTGCTGCTGGTGGACACTACACATGATATCATTCACAGCTGACACTCATCGTCCTCCCCGGCCTGCAGTTCAGCACCAGTGTCTGCCCCACACCGTGCTGGGCATGGACGTGCTATGTCAAGCCAAGTCTGGCATGGGCAAGACAGCCGTCTTCGTGCTGACCCTGCTCCAGAGCCTGGAGCCCGGCGTGGATGAGAACGGCGTCCCCAAAGTGGCAGCCATTGTCATGTGCCACACACGCGAGCTGGCCTACCAGGTGAGCCACCACCTGCAAGAGCCGTGGCTGTAGTGCTGACTGGTGGGACTGCTGCGCACTCCACTGATCTCAGCAGCATGACGCTGCTCCTGCGTGACAGCCAGAGCAGAGGTGCCTCCTGTAAGCTTGCTGTTCAGTGTGAGCAGAGCCTGCAGGGCGCAGATCTAAGCAGCTCTTATTGCCCCAGCTTCCATCGCTGGATGCAAGTCCTCCATGCTGCTAGTGGAAAGCACAGCTGCCTGCCAGAGCCAGCAAGATGCCTGCTGCTTCTGCGAAGTACGGATGGCCCCTGCAGATCAAGGAGGAGTTCAAGCGCTTTGCTCGCCATGTGGATGTGCGCGCTGAGGCCTTCTTTGGGGGCAAGCCCATCTCGGAGGACAAGAAGCTCCTGAGGAGCAAGGAGCAGGCGCCCCATGTGATCATCGGCACACCCGGGAGGATCAAGGGGGTCAGTGCGCCTGCCTACAACCCGCTGTGCTGGTGCTCTCAGCTGAGGCCATCTGGCATTACGCTACCTGCTGTGCTGCAGCATGTTGCAGCTGGGCACCAAGCAGGCAGACCCTGCAGCTTCCCATCTTGAGTCCTCTGCTTTATCAGCCTTGGGTTCTCAAACGTGCTGCATGGGCTGCTGCATGGGCACTCTTCAGGCTGAGTCTTCATGCAAAGCTGTCCCTCTTAACTATGGCACCTGGGTGTTCTGCAGCTGGTCCAGGACGGCTCCCTCCACCTGGGGCATGTGCAGTACTTTGTGCTGGACGAGTGTGACAAGATGCTGGAGACAACAGGTGGGCACCCTGTTCCAGCTGATCTGCATTCAGCACAGGGTTTTGTGCCACATCTGCAGCAGGTTTGCGCTTGGCTGGCTGTTGAGGTGGCGCCTGTCTTTTGGGCCGCTAATGTGAGAAGCCTGGCCCCCACTCGCACATTGTTACTCAGCATGCCCAGGGTCCATGTCTGGCCACCTGCCTGATCCCTGCTGAGGTTCTGAATGGCAGCATGCTATGGAGAGGCCTCCTCATGGCGGCTTGTCTGCTGCATGCTGAGGTGTGCTGTGCTCTGCCTGTGCAGACATGCGGGGCGATGTGCAGTATGTGTTCCAGCGGACGCCGGTTCAGAAGCAGGTCATGATGTTCTCAGCCACCATGTCCGAGGACGTCAAAAACCTGGCCAAGAAGTTCATGGCGAAAGTGAGTCCTCAGGGCCACCACCCGCCAACACCTCCTCTACAATTTGGGCACGCACACAGGGCAGCGGCGCAGGCTGGCACCCCTCACAGAGCAGGCTGCACCCGATGTCCAGCGAGCCTACACCGCCACTGGGGCAGCTGCAGCGATGGGCTCCTGGCCATGGCTCCAGCGCTGCCCAGCATCAGCGTCTCCGCATAACCTTCTCCCCTCATGTTCAGCACACACCCCTCTTTTCGTCATCCCCTTGGAACACCAGCACCCAACACCCAACACCTTGTCTGGCAGCCTATCAGCCAGAGGCGGCGCACTCAGCAGCCTGCACCAGGCTGTCGTCGGCGCTGTGTGGGCCAAGGGCCCCCGGTGGCGCTGTGATGGTGGCTGCTGTGGCCGGGGCTGCGCGGGCTCACTCCCACTGGCAGGCCATGCACAGGGCTCCTGACACGCCCAGCGCCTGATGCCCGCTCAGGAGGCCTGGCTGGTACCAGGATGCTGCTGTTGATGGTTCGATCAGCTGGCATCCTTCACTGGCTAGCATGTAACTGCCATGTGGGTTGGCAGCATCTTTCGCCTCAGCACCTCCACTGCTGGCTTGCCTGGACTGCTGGCAACTGTTCCCCATTTTGAAGTGGTGACAGCAGCCTGCTGCCTTGCTTATCTCAACACTCCAGGCCTGCACTGCATGCAAAGCTGTGCTGCCGTGTGGTGCTGCAGAATGCCGTGAAGGTGTTTGTGGATGATGAGGCCAAGCTGACGCTGCACGGGCTGGTGCAGCACTACCTCATGATCAACGAGGACGAGAAAAACAAAAAACTCATTGACCTCTTGGACAACCTGGACTTCAACCAGGTGGGTTGCTGCCGGCAATGGTGCCACTGCACATGTGCTGCTACCATGTCACTTCAAGCACTCTGCAGAAGGGTGCTCAGCCTGGTGCAGCGCTGAAATGTGTGTGCTCAAACCAGCACTGCCATTGCTCGGTGACCCCAGTACATGCACAGGCAGCCTTAAGACTTTGTGTGCTTTGTGTTGCACCATGGCGCTCACCGTGCACATGCTTGTCAAGCTGGAATTGCTGCTCCAAGTTTCTTGGTGGAACTGCCATGCTGAGCCTGCTGTGATGTTTAAGCAATATTTGCTCAGTCAAAGTGTGTGCTTGGCCTCAATTGAGCCTCTTCTGCTCAGGGTAGATGCACAGCCGTTCATGAGCCCACAGTCTGGCTTGTCCGCAGATGTGAATGTATGTCCTCACAATTTACTACAGGTCGTCATCTTCTGCAAGGCGGTCAACCGTGCAGAGGCCCTCTGCAACCTGCTGCAGCAGTGCAACTTCCCCTCAGACAAGCTGATTGGGCGCATGGGCCAGGAGGACCGAATGGCTGCCTTCACGTGAGTGCTGCCCTGCTTGCTGATACCTGTTGTTTCAATATGGCGACAGAGTTGCACGGGCGTGGTCATTCTGCTGCCATTCTCAGTGCATGTGAGGGCCCCCCACTTCCCTGGGTTTCCAGTCCTGTCAATCAGATATGTAGTAGATGTAGCCATTGTATGCTCAAGGCAGAAGTGCATTCATTGTCTCTAATGGCATCCAGGCTCGATTCTTGCCTTGGCAGCTTGTGAGTGCCAGCTTGCTGCCAAGTGGCATGCTGCTTGGCTGCTGAGGACAGATGTGCACTCATGCTCAAGAGGCTGCCGGCTCCTGTCAACACAGCGTCCTTCAGTGGTGGTGGCTAGCTCCTTCAGCCCACGACGATGGAGTCCCCTGCCTGGCTGCAGCAAATTCAAGGAGGGCAAGACCCGCATCCTGGTGGCCACTGACCTGGTGGGACGCGGCGTGGATGTCGAGCGTGTCAACATTGTCATCAACTATGACATGCCTGAGACAGATGAGGTCAAGGGCAATGGCGCTGACACCTACCTGCACCGGGTAAGCAGGGGTGGCCTTGACTCATGTCCTGCAGCTGCCTGGTGTGACATGCCAGAGACAGGCGATGTCAGAGACATTGCTACCATCACCCACCTGCATAGGATGAGCTGCATGTGGCTGACGTGTCCATTGAGAAGCTCCCAGGCAGTCAGGTCAAGGGCAGTGGCCCTTGACCAGACTCTGTCTGCCAATGGGAAAGGGTGAGCAGGGTTCTTTTCAGAAAGAAGTCCTGCAGCAGTCTGGTCTGGCAGGTACGATTTCAACGACAGAGGTGAAAGCTTCATGACCGGCTTGCCTCCTGCAGTGTAGCTACCTAGCCTACTGGTGCCCCATCATCAGTGGGCCATGACTTTCTGCTGTTCAGCCAATTGCTTTGAAGGGCCCAAGGCAGACACAGGCAGCAGGCTATACTTCTGCAGAGCCTGACGGGTCAACTGTATGGGGGCACACACATGCTGCCTTCATGGGGTAGACATTTTCTTGGGTTCCTCAGCTAATGTCCAGTCTGCCACTGCGCAGGTCGGCCGTGCAGGGCGCTTTGGCACCAAGGGGCTGGCCATTACATTCGTGTCCTCAGAGCAGGACTCACAAGTGCTCAACATGGTGAGTCTCACATAGCTCTGTTCAGTTCGTGTGTGGCAGCTGCATTCCCTTGTAACGCTTGGCAATCGCTGTCTGGAGAGTAGCCATGGTGCTTATCACTGTTGTCCAGTTTGTGGTAGGGGTGTTCACTCACTGCAGTGCAACCTGGTTGTGCAGGTACAGGAGCGCTTTGATGTCGACATCAAGCCTCTGCCCGACAGCATCGATGCTGAGGCCTACATGAACGCTTGAATTTCTGTAGCAGACTGGCGTCCTTTGTTGCCCCAGTGCCAGTCAGAAATGCAATGTGCAACCTTGGCAATCAGTAATGCAGTCCCTGCTGGTTGCTCAGATGAGAAAGTCATGTCAAAAGTCATGAAAGTGGTCTTCTAGCCTCTCTCAAAGCAGCTTGAGCAGCAAGGGGGAGATTTGAGGGGGGCCGTGCAGGTCTGAGCTCGCCAGGCCTGTCTACATACCTGCAAGAGCAAATGCAGGGGTGTAAGCTAGCCGTGTACACGCGCCAGCAACAAAGCCATCTTCTCCAAAGGAGGGCATGCAGTGGGTTGTGATGTGTAGTGAACACAGAATGACAGCAGCTGCAAGGTCTGAGGTTCCTACTTCTGCATTGCGACTTCTCAGGAGAGGCACCTGCTCTCAGCTGGGTGCAAGCCACTCGTGCAGAGGTGCTGTGTTGCTCCCTGACAAGTGAAAGCCTCACTCTATGACTGCCATCTTGGCTGTGTCCTGCGGACGGTGGCCGGTGTGCAGCACACGGGTGTAGCCGCCTGCCCTGTCCTTGTACCGTTGAGCCATGGTTGTGAACAGCTTGTGAATCATGTCGTCTTCCCTGACAATCTTGGCAGCTTTCCGGCGGGCATGAAGGTCACCCTGTAGGCAGATCAGTGGCTACTCAGTCACAGCACCAGCACGCTGCAGGCCTCTGCCTCGGGGTGCTGACCTCCTTGCCAATGGTGACCACTTGGTCAGCCAGGCGGCGCAGCTCCTTGGCTCTGGGCAGTGTGGTCTCTATGCGCTCATGCCGCAGCAGCTGACCCACCATGGTTCTGCAGCAGCATAGCAGAGGGTGAGACGATGCCGAAACAACCAAGAGTTGCTACAGGTGACCCACCAAATCCAAGCAGCATGCTACCTACCTGAGCATAGCCCATCTGTGAGATGAGGAGCGTCCAAGCTTGGCCAAACGGACTCTGTGTTTCATGCACAGACCCAACCTTACTTGTGTGGCCTGATTCCAAAGTTGCTAAATATACTGTGCCAGGGGAAGGCCAGAGCGCCGCACAACAGACCAGATCGAAGGTTGGTGCTCCTCTTCTTGGATCATGACCTAGCACTGTAGCTTTGAAGCCTGGACAGGGGACGATGCCTTACGTTCCTCCCCATCTCAGGAATTCAGGTGGGGGTTCCGCGCCGCCACCAGCCAATGGCGCCCCGACCACTTCAACTAGTAGGGACAAGTACGGCGATCGAGAGAGGGGAAGGGACTATGGGGCCAGCTTTGGGGGCAGCAGACGTGATGCATGGCCCCCTGACAAAAGCCAGAGCCAGGGCCGCACAGAGAGCATCAGCAGTGGCCCGGCACCTGCCAAGCGGGGCCTTTCCAACCCAGAGCCTGTCTTCCCTGCGTGGCAACCCTCCAAGAGGGCGCAGGCAATGACAGCAGCACAGATAGCTGACACCAGGGAGCGGCTAAGCATCACATTGGAGTCTGCTGAGGGTAGCGGAGAGGTGCCTGCTCCCATCGAATCCTTCGATGACATGGTGAGTTGCCCCACACAGGATCTCGAAGACTCCAGAGGATCCCCTGTGCCGTCTGCTGTCACCTGGGTGATGATCGGGCAGATTAGTGTTACGTCTGTGCGGCGATACTGCGGCTTTCAGTCGCCAGACCACATGCCCATCAGGGCCCAGGCAGGCTGCTGTGCAGGGTGCCTCACGAGGCGCACTCGCAAGCTGCAGAGAACCATCTCTGCCATGCAGTGCGGTATCCTGCAGGGCTGGCACTCGGCAGGTTGCTCACCTCAATGACCGCCTGTGAGCCACCAGTTTGCGCTGCACAGCATGCACAAAGCATTTAGGGGCGAACTGCTGCAGGCTGCGGTTGACGCAGAGGCAGCAGTGGGCCACCCTGCCAACTGTCTGCTTCTTGCCCTGCAGAGCCTGCACGAAAACATCATCAGGGACATCAGGAGCAAGGAGTACGACAAGCCCACCCCCATCCAGGCTCAAGGCATCCCTGTCGGCATGAGTGGCAGGTATGCTACCTGGATCCCACTTGTTCACAAGCATGCAGCAGCACCTCCTGCGCTCAGAGCAGCCAGACCAGGGTAGCAGCTAGACCACCAGCAAGAGAGCGGCCATGTGCTGTCCCTCGTGCTGCTGTCACGGCCTGGCAGTGCTGGTCAGTCCCTGCCTCCTGGCCCCATCCTGGAGCTGTTGTTCTGCAGGGATATTCTTGGCTGTGCGGAGACGGGCAGCGGCAAAACCGCTTCCTTTGCAATACCCATGATCCAGCACTGCCTGAGCCAACCGTCCCTGCGGCGAGGGGACGGGCCCATCGCCCTCGTCCTGGCACCCACCAGGGAGCTGGCCCAACAGATAGACCGCGAGGTGAGCCACCTGCAGCCCCCTGCATGCGACTGCTGCCCTGCATCAGTTGACTGCTTGACTGCCCAATCTTTTCGGTGTCCGTAACGCGTTCGGCCTTGCAAGCAGAGGGCTGCCCAGAGACTTCTGCCTGTGGGTTCATTTGGCCGCACATGGCAGTGCCAACGTCTACCAGGGAGCTGACGAGCTGGCGCAGCAGATACATGACAAGATGGGCCGCTGCTGGGGCCGCCTTTGGCTGCTTCAAGCTATCAGGCAGCTGGCAGATTCAGTAGACAGGCAGGCAGGCACGCCCTGAACAGTGGGGCACGGCCACAGGCAGATGTGCGGTGGGCACTGTGTAAGGGCTGCCCAGAGGTCCCGCTGACAAGCAGTGGCGCCGCGCCCGCCACCAAGTCCACAGCTGCCCGCGGCCGTGCCGGCAGACTGCCAGATGCCGCTGCACTGGGATGCAGGTCAAGGACTTCAGCCGCACCTCCCGCACGGTGAACAGCGCCATCGTGGTGGGCGGCACCAACATGTCAGAGCAGCGCGGCGATCTGCGGGCAGGAGTTGAGATCGTGGTGGCCACGCCTGGGCGGTTCATAGACCACCTGCAGCAGGTGGGCCTGTTGGGCTGGATGCAGCCATGCCTGGCAGACCCTGGCTCACCACGCTGCTGACCAGGTTTGGTCATGCTCACCAACGCTGCACAGCTGCTGCACTCACGTGCTGGTGCAGCACCTGTCCTGGCAGGTAAACAGCAAGCATCGTGTCCAACAGGCAAGCACCCTTCTGACTCAAAGAGCCTGCAGGGTCTGCACTTCAGGATCCATCGTCTGGCAGGGCCCGTGCCGAAGCTGTTGTGGTGTCATTCGGTGCACACCCACCCTGCCTGCCCCTGCAGAGCTTGCCCTGACACTTGCTCCAACTTCCCCAGCTTCCCTGCCCTGCAGAACAACACCAGCCTCAACCGGGTATCATTTGTGGTGCTGGACGAGGCTGATCGCATGCTGGACATGGGATTTGAGCCCCAGATCCGGGAGGTCATGCAGAACCTCAAGCAGCGGCACCAGACGCTGCTGTTCAGCGCCACCATGCCTGTCGAGATTGAGGACATGGCGGGGACGTACTTGAGCAACCCCATCCGCGTCAAGGCAAGCCAGCTCTGCGGGTGGCGGGAATGCAGCCAGGAGTGGATAAGTGTCGAAAGGAGTCAGTGCTGGAGACAGCAAACAGTCACAGGGTGCCGGACACCGGGTTTGGTTGACAGATCACTCACACAGGATGGCAGCCAGCATCTGGAGTGGCTCCTGTCGGTAGGGCAACGTGCCTTGTCTGCAGACTGGGGCCTGACGCGTTCTGAGCCACAGCCCTATGTCTGCCGCCACTTCACATGGCTGGATCTTTCCCAGGATTGAGTGTCCTACCAGCCCAGGGCAGGTCAGGAGCCCAATGGTCAACCTGCCCCTGGTTCCACCCCTGCAGGCATGTCATCGGTGACTTGAGCTGCATGTCTGACTTGTCGTCTCTCCCCTTGCAGGTGGGGCAGGTGAGTACCCCCACCGCCAATGTCGCCCAGGCCCTTGCCAAGACGACAGAGGCTCAGAAGCTGGAGGACTGTGCAGGGATGCTGGTGGAGGAGCAGACCCAGGCCAGCGGCAGCGGGCAGCGTATGCCGCTGACCATAATCTTTGTGGAGCGCAAGGCACGCTGCGATGATGTCGCAGAGCTTCTGCGCTCGGAGGGGCTGCAGGCGCTGGCCCTGCATGGCGGCCTGTCTCAGGGGGACCGAGAGCACGCGCTGCGAGAGTTCACGGCCGGCAATGCTCAGGTGGGGCTTTGCAGGAAGGGCAGGTCACTCCTGAAATGGAATGTGGAGTGGGGCAAGGCCTTGGCAGCATGGCCGCAGCATGCTAAAGCTAGCTCTGGCATGTAGCAAGGCCTGGTTTGCTCAAGTGCTGTGGCAGGGGCCATGCGCTGCGGGTGTTCATAGGCAGGTGGGGCCATGCAGGTTGGCAGTTGGCTGCTGAATCCTACTGTGGGCATGTGTTCACTCCTACGCAGAACGCGCAGGATACAAGCCGCCAAACTTTGCTGGGCACACCCAGGCTGTGCAGTGCAATCTGCCTCTTCTCAGTTGGATAACATGACATGATGCTCCTTCCTGAAGGCCCAGCAGCCTTACAGGGCAAGCATGCCTCAACAAGCAGGCCCTGTATGTGCTTTTCCTAGACAAAAATGCCAATGCTGCTTGCCGGCCCCATGTAGGTGATGTACATCAAGCGACTCTGCCTGAGAGCGACAGCGTGCATCTCTGCCAAGCAAGGACAAGTTGCTCTTCCATGGCTGAGGCTCACTTGCCTGTTTCCAGGTGCTTGTGGCCACAGATGTTGCCAGCAGGGGGCTGGACGTGAAGGGCATTGGCCACGTGGTCAACCTGGACCTGCCCCGTACCTTTGAGGACTATGTGCACCGCATAGGTATGGCCCTTTTGCCAGAGCTGCACTCCCGGCCGCACAAGCCTGCTGCAGCGGGTTGCAGCCCCCTTTGCAAGCTCCGCTCATGGAAGGCAGTTTGCGGATGCAAGGTTGCTATGTACTGCAGGCTCACACCCAGGTGGCACCGGGAGTGTCTGTGCTGGTTGCACTGACGGGCTGCTTAGCTGTGGGGGGGCTGCAGGCACTGCCCACAGTGAGCGTGCCTGGCAGAGACTGCCTCCTCAGGCAAGATGCTGCGGGCAAGACGCTGCATGTCCCCGGGCCATGCCCGCTCCTGCCGGCTGTGCAGCAGGCAAGTCTCCGGTGGGCCTCACATCTGTACTTCTGTCTCAGGTCGCACTGGACGGGCGGGCACCTCTGGCCGCGCCACCTCCTTCTGGACTGACAGGGATTCATTCCTGGTCAGTCAGATCAAAAAAGCCATCTCGGAGCTGGAAAGCGGCAACACCTTTGCCTTTGCCACCGGCAAGGCTGCGCGCCAGAAGGAGAAGGAGGCAGCACAGGTGCACATCTTGTTAATTTTCCTCTGTTCCCATGTATGTGATTGCTCCAGCTGACAACCCACACAATTCATCTGCAAATGAGGCACACCGTGGCCTGTTGGGGCTAGTGTCATCCTGGCATGACTGTTGCAGCTGCTGCCTTGCATGGCCTCAGTGGTGTAGAGGCAGATAACATTGGGGCTGAGGTCACTCCATGAGTCGCTGAAGCTGCTGGCCTGCTTGCCTCATTGAAGAGGGCAGGCAGTACGCTGGGGGCACCCAGCTGTTAAACCGTGGATGAGATCAGCTTCCAAGCCACCTGGCGGCTGCCTGCACTGCAGCGTGTTAAGTCCAGCCCGGTCCAGGCTGCACACTGGCCATGCCTTGCCTCGCCTGCTGAGTTGAGGCTACCTGCTGTGCTGATGCGAGAGCGCCCTCTGTGTTGGCTGCTCTGCGGAGGCCTCTGCCTGACCTATGCCATTGTGCTGTGTTCAGGAGTTCCGGCAGGCGTTGGCTACCGGGCCGAGCGCCGTCGTGCAGTCCGGCGCGGCGGCCATCAAGGTTGACGACAAGTACAAGTTCATGACAGCTGCGGCCAGCAAGCAGGGAGCAGCTGACGATGCCTGGGATGACTGAGTGCCCCAGCCGCCGTCCCAGGCACAGTCTGCGTCGCAGTCCAGCAAGCAAGGCGCAGCTGTTGACGCCTGGAACGGTTGGAGTCCCCCCCTGCTGCCTGGATTGATTGAGGTCCCCTCATCTGCTGCCGGACACTGTCTCTGCGCTGTCACTGGCGCCTTCAGGCTGCTGGGCTCTGTGTTACAGTTCCAGCACACCAGTGTGTTGCGTTTCCCATCTCATATGGCCTCCCCGGGCTGCTAGGCCTAGCATTGTGTAGCACACCTGATGCAGGCAGTCTGCCCAGGGTGCTGGACCCTGTTGCTCCAATCGGCCTCCCTGCCCACTCCAGCCCCTGAGACGACCCCAGGCAATGCTGCCCCGATAGATGAGCGCTGATTTGATTGCTAGATGAGTGCAACACACATCACCAAGTGTCACCTGAGAAGTCTCAGAAACTGCTGGATTAGGGGGTCTTCCTTCACAAAAGTGTCAAGTGCAGCATGAAATTTGCGTGGCCGGTTGACACTGACGGCAAGCGTTTGCGGGGGAGGCTGGTGCGCAAAAGCTGGGCAGTGGAAAGCACAGGGGTGGGAACACATTGTCTGTGTCATCGTGAAGTACACACAACATCGGCCCATCGCAGGGGGAGCAGTTTCAGCAGCGTCACCGGTAGACACGCTGTTGTGGGAGGGCGGGCACGGCTACAATGTCTGGGTGAGCTGCCAGCCCATTGCGGATCTTCTGGGCATGCTCGACCAGCTCTTCATGGGCTGCAGCCATGCAGGCAGGCTCAAGAGGTGTGAAGGCTTCCCAGATGTCAGGTGCTATGAGGTCAGGCAGGCAAACTCCTGACTTGGCGGCACAAGCTGCTCGTGGGTTGCAGGGAGACCAGCCTACACCGTACCACAAGTGCAAAGCCAGACAAAGCCAGAAGCAGAGCAGATGGGCTGTGTACAGAGAGGCATCGGCAGGTGCGCAAGCGGCCCACAGATGCAGTAGATGCACAGCAGGCAGGCACTTCTCACGAGCACATCAGGGGACTGAAGGCCAGCAGGCGCCTCGTGTGCACAGGTGCAGAGCAGACAGGCTGCGCAGCTCGGGGGAGGCACCGACTGCGACACCCAGCGGCACCCGGCCGCCAGAGCAGCTGTGCAGGGCACACACTGGATGCCAGGTCCATGTAGTCCAAGATGTCAGCAGGCTCACTTTTGAAGCCCTGCAGCGTGACCGGCGATATGTGCAGCCCCTGTTCCTGGGGGATGCGCTCGACTCGCTGCACATCGCTGTGGCACCTGCGATCAATTTGCAGGGAGGTCCGGGGCCAGTGCTGGACGTGAAATCAGCTTGCATGCTGCAGCAGAAACGCGGGCATTTGGGTGATGTAAGAGCTACTTACAGCGCACACTTGTCCAGATCGCTGGCGCAGGTGAGGCAGTAGGTGTGCAGGCAGGGCAGTGTGCGCCCATAAACCTCCACTGGGAAGTTGCAGCTGATGCAAAAATGGATTCTGGAGGCGGCCTTCCTGCTCTGAATGCGGCCAAACTGCTGCCGCTGGTCCTGTAGGCAGGAGAGAGCGGACACTTGCTGGTGCATGCTGACAACTGTGGCCCAGACAGATGGTTGGAGCACAGGATCAGGCCGAGATGATTGCAGGGGTGTGTTCAAGGCAGCAGTCAAGTGAAGATGAATGTATTAGTTGAACCCCCCTCTTGAACGGCAGACTTGCTCTGTGCTCCAGAGTTGTCTACATCTCATGCTGTAGGCACCAGAAAAGCCAATGAAAGCGCTACCTGCAGCCCCATCCCCATTCACTCGAAGAGTCTCTCCGCCAGGCAGCTGGCAACCCCTAGAACCGGGTCAACTCAGCGTCAACCTGGCAGGGTCTGGCGTCTCCCGAAGTCAACAATGAAGTCAAACAGCAGACAATCTGCTGGCACTCGCCAGGGGACTACCTGTCGAAGAACGCTCGAGGCAACAGAAGCTCTTTGGTCGAGCTGCACTTCCCCTCCCATTCTTCTCGTTGGTATCAGCCGGTGTCCTTATAGGCCCCGCCTGCTTGTCGGGGTCTCAGCTCAAGAGCAGCCTAGCCAGGATGAATAGTCACCGATTGGAGGATGATCAACTCAGTTTAGGCTCCATGTCACCGGCTCACTCGCCAAGTCCCAAGCCCTTCCGCTCTGCCCTGAGCCCCCATGCCCCACAAGGTAGCAGTGCAACTGCATTGCTCATTGCTGCCAGTGCCTAAGCAGGTGGAAACTTGAGTCAATCCGTGCAGGATCCCAGGCAGGCCAGATCACCCAGGTGGACTCAGCCGCAGAGGCTGCTGCAGAAGCTGGTATTCAGCCTGGTACCCACAGCTCCAGGATCAGGAGTGCTGTGCAGCAGCTGGAAGGCTTCCGCGGTGGCAGCGCTCCAGGCAGCCCAGCGGCCAGCGCACCAGCTGGGCCACCACCAGCAGGTAGCCTGGCGACAGCCGTGCCTGGGACACTGGCCCCAGATGCTGCAGCGACCGCCCGCAGCAAGCAACAGGTGGCTGACTCTCCGTCCAGCAGCCAGCGCCCAGCTGACTCTCATGATGGCGGCTTGACTGCGGGGTGGATGTCAGGAGACGGACACCGTGCTGCTGGGCCCGGGGCGGCAGCAGCAAAGCCAGCGGCGTCAGGTGCTGCTGCTGCTGACTCCTCAGTCGGTGCTTCTGCCACAGATCAGCAGTCAGTAAAACTGGCCCCAGACATGTCAGCGACTCCACCGTCTACCCCAACCCATGGCAGTGCGCCAGCAGGCGCAGGCCGGCAGGCAGCCTTTGGTGCTGGCACAGGAGCCGCAGGTGGGCAGCACAGCTCGCCTCTGGCAGCAGCCAGCTGGGGGCAGGCCGGCAGCCAGCAGCTGCGGCTCAGGCCGTCAGCACAGGGAGGGCATCAGGGCAGTCTGTGTCGGTGCCTGCAGGCGGCAGGCACCTGGGGCCAGCCCAAAGCAGGGTGGACAGGCCAACTGCTGTGAAGATGGCAGCCATCAGGGATCCAGACGTGGGTCCTGGGGAGACAGCGGTGGCAGCTGCAGCTGCGCTGCAGGTGGACAAGGAGCAGGCGCACCAGCAGACTGCCGCCACAGAGGCGCCGACAGCGCCAGGGGCACAAAGTCAGGGCCTGTCTGCAGAGACGCCCTCAGGTAGACCCAGCTGCGTGCCTGCCTGGGACGCTGCCCAGCAGCCGCCCCCGGGATGGACCGGGCAATCCCAAGAGGCGGGATCCGCTGGACAGCGCATTCAACGGGATGCTGGGTGCAGAAGCTCAACGTGGCGTCATTGCCAGCTGAACCTGAAGGGTGCAGAGCTGATGTGCCAGAGCCCCACACGGATGATGGGTGCAAAGCTCTCGCAGGGGAGCTTCCTGGAAGCCTGCCCAGATCTGTATGAGTAGGTGTACAGGTTGATGGGGGCTTTGCCAGAAAGCCATTTCATCATGTCTTTGGAGGCTGCAGAGCTTGGTCTGGGGTCTGCAGACCTGGATGCCGAGTTGACCTCCATCGGCCCTGTCGAGGAGGATGCGATGGGAAACCCAGCTGCAGAGCAAGACGGCGGCCGTGGGCCCATCAGGGCGACAGCTGCCGCGGCAGCAGCAGCGCCTGCACAGGCTGGGCAGTCAGGAGCTCACGCAGATGCACCTGGTGGGCCAGGCCGCCAGCAGGGCTCACAGTCAGTACCCACAAACGCGTTCACAACCCGTGTGCTGTTCAGCGCCCACACGACCTGGCCCCTTGGCATGTTAACATACCAGACTGAAAGCGTCATCTCTGTTGTGCGCAATTGACCTACGTGCTGGACACTCCAAGTGTGAGGAGGTGGCTGCCACCCTGTGCCCATGACTCTTTTTGATCATGTACTGCAGGAAGCATGGCAGCTTCAGAAGCTGCCGGCGCACCTGTGGACAGCAAGGATGTCGTGCTGAGCGACAAGCCTGGTCGCAGCGCTGCTGCGCCCGCCAGAGTTGCCCCAGGTGCCCCACCTGCTGACTCTTTTGCAGCTGCAGGCTGGACTTTGCAGAGCAGCGCAGTGCCCTGAGCCGGGGACGCACCTGCAGCCTGCATGGCTGCGCATCGCTGCAGGGATTGGCACCACTGCAGGAGCCTTTCCTCTGCTGACCCAGCAGGTGCCCGCATCCACTGCCTGCAGGCACGGCCAGCCCACTGGTGCCGGCCATGGGGACCACGGCTGCCCAGCATGCCGCGTCCAGGGAGCCAGGACGGGGGGCCCAGGGGCCCATCAGCCTGGGGACCTCTGTGGCAGATGCCGCAGCTGCCAAGGGCCCGAGCAGTGGCGGGTCCCCGAGGCGCAGCCCCAGAGCCTTCATGCAGCCGCCAGCTGCCAGCTCAGGGGCTGCCAGCAGCGCCAGCCCCTGGTCCCATGCTGGCCCACCTGCAGGCAGCACCAGCTCAGGTGCAGCCGCCAGCAGCAGCGCAGCGCCGCAGCCTGAGCCCACGCATGGCGGGTCAGGGCCAGCCAGCATGGGTGCTGCCCATACAAGCGCTGGCAGCACCAAGCCAGCGGGCACAGGCACCAAGGATGCGGACTTTGACCTCATGGTGGACCAGGGCACGAGCCAGCTCGCCAAGGCTGCGGTGGCAGAGGGTGGGGATGTGCAGCGGGCCCGCCAGGCCACACATGCTGTGGGGGCTGCACTGAAGGAGAACCTCGGCAGCCTGCCACCTGCGCCTGCAGCAGCAGCAGCAGGCACCCCTGCAGCTGGCAGGGAGGCGGCGGGGGGTTCTGTGGCGCCTGCCAGCCAAGGCGGCGCTGCTGCTGCTCCAGGTGAGGAGGCTGGGGGCAGCCGCGCGACTCCAGCAGGGCAGGCAGGCGCTCAAGCCGGGCACGAGGGTCCTGCCAGCAAGAAGGCGCTGGCCAGCGATGCCGCAGGGGCTGCGCTGCTGAAGGGCAGGGGTGACGTCAGTGAGCCTGCTGAGGAGCCTGTGAACAGGGCTGGGGGGGAGCTCAATAAGGCCATGGCTGCCAAGGCAAGCGGCTCTGTTCATCGTCCCTGTAATGGTCGTCCTGTTCAAGGGCGGCCCTGTCAAGGGCGGCCCTGTCAAGGGCGGCCAGTGCAGTCCCGCAAGTCTTCAGGGCGGGGCTGACGGCTGGAGTTGCCTGCCACCCGCGTTGACTGGATGGCTGGGCGCTGCAACACTTCATTGCAGGGTCTGTCTGCACAGGGCTGCCCGAAAGAATGCTCTGCTTCTGCATGGCCAGATGCTGCATGAGCTGTCTGAGCCCTGCTCGTGCTGTGCAGGGATTGGACAGCCAGCCAGTGATGGATGCTATTGCAGCTACCTCCATTGCTGCCACCAACAAGTTGGCTCAAGGTAGGCTGCAGGTCTTGATGTGTGTGGTGCAGCCTCCCAGCAATGCGGGCCCTGCAGGGCCTGGCTGCTGTGGTGTCAGCATGTGACAGCATGCCCATCTCAGTGTGGGCTGTGCTTTGCAGGCAGCGGCAGTCAAAGTGATGCTGGCCTGCCTATCAGCACCACAGCTTCTGCGTCTACACCCACAGCAAGTGCAGTGGCCCAGCTGGGCACAGCGCTTCAGGCTGCAGTGAGTGACAAGGGGCTGGGGTTAGAGGCCAAGCAGAAAGTCGACAATGCCATGGCTGGAGTCAATGTGGGCCTGTCAGGTGGGCAGCTGCAGTTTTGCTGTTGGGCGGCAGCCTGTCCTGACTGCTGCAGAGGCGAACAGGAAAGCCGTCAACACCACACTTGTGGGGCAGCCATGCATAGATGCATTTCTGCTGTTTGGTGTGGGTTTGCAGCCATCCTGACCAACAGTTCATGTGCATGCAGCCGACAAGAGTGAGGAGCCCAAAGCTGACAGTGATGCCCTCCCCAGTGACAAACCTGCTGGCATTTTCTCCTGCTTTCCATGCCTGAAGCCCAAGTCCAAGTAGCGCTCACTGATGAGTGCTCCCTTTGAAGTGAATGCAGAGTGTCTAAGTCTTAGTCAGCTACGTCCAGACTGTCACATGTCCTGGTCAAACTTGGGGAACTTCGAGCCTCTCCAAGCCGTGAGGTCGCTCGACAGCAACCATGGGTGCTGTGGCCAGGTTAGAATTGGCTACCGTCTGTCGAGCAGGGGTGGCCGCTGTGGCGGCAGCCTGCCTGAATGCCCGCAGCTTAGCTTAGACGCTGCTGGGTCTGCCATGGGTGCCTTGCTGATGTGGGCTGTAGCCAGATTTGAGGGCTGCTGCTATGTCGTGCCAGTGTCCTGCCTGGCCAGATCTTGACTGACTGCTGCCCACCCCTGCTGCAGCTGCCTGTCTGGCATCTGTGCCTCTATTGGGAACTGCCTCAACTCCATCATTGGTGAGTGATGACCACCCTGGAGCAGTGCATTGTTGACTGCTTGACAAAGCGTGTGACTACTCTCCATGGTGCTGCAGGGGCCGTCTCAGGATGCTGCAGCGGCATCATCAATGGCATCGTGCGCTGCTTCAGTGGTGAGTCCGTGTCTGGTAATGCTCATTGAAAGAGACGACGCCAACTTCTGACTGGGAGCTGTCCGTTGCGTGCAGGCATCTTCAATTCACTGGCCACTTGCCTCACGTGTGGGCGGCGAAGACGAGTCTGACATGCAAGATACAGCAGTGTCGACGCTGCATCTTAGAGCTAGTATGACACTTTTTTGAGGGACCCTCTGCTATGTGTAACCCTCTCTGTGAACAGACCTCCGCCTTGTGAAACCCAGTACATGCTTGCACACCACACCTGATGGTCACTTGCATAGTCTCAAGATTGGCTGCAGATGGGTTGTTCTTGTTGTGGGGGAGAGTGTCTGCTGCTGGCCTAATGAGCTGTGTACTACAAGGGAGGAACTTCATCATCGTCTTCAACACAGCAGTGCATCTTTGCTCTGTGGACAGCCTTGATGACAAAGCTGCCTGCATCTGCTGCGTGTGGAAAGTGCATTGAATGCGCAGACGAGCTCCGACTAACCTGCACGCCAGCTGCCCGGCTGCCAGCGATTGTGGGGAGCTTGCTGCAGGCAGGGAGCAGATGTCAAATCAAACATGCACAAAGTCGTGACGCAGAGGCAGCCTGCTGCTTGGCGTGCAGGCCCTCACCTTGCCAAGGCCTCCCTCCCAGTCTGAGCGATCTTGGGCATGGTGACCAGAAGGTGCCCCGTCGTGCTGGAGCGCTGAGCCATGCTGCTGTCAGGCCGCACGTCTGCCGGCAGCACCAGCTGCAGCAGACGCCCCTGCAACAAGCGTGGACTCACTTCACAGCTCAAGTGCGCCAAAAGGGGACTCACTTCACAGCTCAATTGCGCCACAATCTGGTGCCCCATGTCCGTTCACATAGACAGTCCACATCATGGCAGTCTTACACACATGTGTCACAAGCAGCAGAGGAGCTGGGTTGTCACAGGCAGCAGCAACTGTGCTGCAGTGCAAAAACCAAGACGCACACCTTGATGAGCAGCCTGACCAGGCCTGGTTGTACATCTGCCCTGATGAGGCTGGAGTCCAGATAGCGCCCCACTGCCACATCAAGCACCACTACATCCCCATCCTCCCGGAGGCTGAACTCCCACTTGCCCTCATTGCACTGGCGGTGCAACTGGCTGTCCTGCAATGCATGGGCTGGAATTGCTGAGGCAAGGCCAGCCCAATGGCATTGCCTGCCTCAGACTGTCAGGTTGCATTGGCAACAGGCAGGGATTGAGGCAGGATATGGGTGATGTCCGCCTCCCCACATGTCGTGGTCTGTAGTATGACAAAAGCAGGCGCCTGCATGCACAGACTGTGCAGCCCACATCTTGCACTACATCAATCTCGGAAAGACATCAGAGGCATGGCCAGCCCATGACGCTGTGTGCCACAGCACTCCCCCCATGGACAGCCCCACTGACAGTGGCACAGCCGCAGCAGACCTGCAGAGGGGGAAAGTCCTTGTGCAGGGCAGTGCGCTGCGGCTGCAGGGCGTCCCGCTCCCTCTGCTTGGCCGTCTGCTGCTCCTCGTCTTCCCGTTTCTGGCGCTGGCCCTCCTGATGCTCCAGAATGCGGGTGGCTGCACACCTGCACAGCACAGCCAGGGTTCCTTGGGGTCAGTGTCACGTACATGCTGTGAACAGCTGGGTGAGAGGGCACCTGTCGCGCAGCTGCACAGCAGGGCAGAGCTGCTGAGCTGCACCCACCCTGGCCGCATGCCGTCAGCAGGTGTATGTGCACAGAGCGAGCAGGCACAACGTGGGAGTGCTCAGGGCACTGCAGCGTCACAGCCATGGCTATCTTGTCAGCCCAGACACCCAGCTCTCGTCACAGACGGCGAGTGATGTGCGCACCAGGGGCGCCGCATCTCCCCACTCTCGTCCACATGCCCAGTCTCCTGTACAGCCAGGTCCTCCAGCAGGCTGTCATCCTCCACCTGCAAGGGGCGTCTGCAGTGCTGAGCAGATCAACCCGGCATCGTGTAAGCGTCTCTTCACTGCAGTGCCGAGGTGCTGCACAGAGCAGGCTGCCCTCCCGCGCCTGCAAGGATGGACCTGGTGGCGCTGTGCACAGAGCAGGCCAGGGCAGCATGTGTGCCCCCATTGGAGCATGCCGTTGCTGTGCAGAGCACAGGTCAAGGCACCTCCAGCTTGTAAGGAGGCTGCAACTGCTGAGCAGGCCAGGGAAGCCTGCTCAACTCCCGTGAGCACAGCTTGGCAGCATCTGGGACTCCTGGCCAGCACACCTGCCCGGCCGCCTCAGGGTCAATGCCCTCTGCCTGCAGCTCTGCGGCCAGCTGCAGCTGGAGGTGAGGCAGGGCCTGCTTGGCTGCAATACGCTCTGAGGGCTTGATGTCCTGCCCGTCCTGCAAGGTGGCATTTGCGCGGGTGGTGCAGGCTGGGGATGTGGAGCTGCTGCTGGGCGCTCACTGCCACGAGAGATGGCTGGAGCGCACCACAGGCACAGGCAGTCTGCCTGTGTGTGTGACTGCTGCTGAGTGATGGCTGGAACACAGACAGCTGCAGCTCAGCATAGGCGTCCTGTGCAGCTGTGTGGCTGCTGCTGCAGCCAAGAGGGCAAAGCTGCTGGGCGCCGGCTGGACACAGAGGCTACACCCGCCCTGATGTACAGTGCATCACATCAGCGGGCGGCTGCCTGTCCCCTGCAGGTGCAAGCAGCGCAGTGCGCGCCCCAGGCCTGTGCCGGTCAGCACACAGCACAGCGTGCTGGGTGCACAAAAAGACAGAGTCCACTGCTGCTCTGTAGTAGATCAACATGTCCACAGACTGGCCAGGGCTCACCAGCTTATGCAGGTGCAGCAGTGTGGCCACCACATAGGGGCGGTAGCCTGGCCATTCTGCACAGGGGTTGCCCAGCAGGAAGAGCTCCTGCAGGTGGATGTTCTCCTGCAGGCTTGCCACGCTGAGCAGCCCAGCCTTGTTGATGAAGTTCACAGTCAGGTCCAACTTCTGCAGGGCCTCGCACTGCTGCAGGTTCTGGATCTTAGTGATGTTGTTCAAGGCCACATTCAAGTATTCCAGCTCCTGCAGCTTGCAGCATGCAGGTCAGGCCAGCAGGCTTGACATTCCTGCAGAGATGTGCAGCGTGGCATGCAGCAGGTAGCTTCTGCTACCTTGAGTTTGTGCAGATTCTGCAGCTTGCTGATGAGGTTGCTCTGCAGGTACAGTATCTTAAGGTGGCGGCACAGCTGGCCAAGGGCCTCGATGCGCTCGATGTCCTGCTGGTGCAGGGACACCTCCTCCAGAGTGGCCAGGATGCCCTCATTATGCTCAGCCCTCTGCAGGCAGTGCCAGTCAAGTTGTCCAGGCATCTAGTGCAGCTACAGATGCCTCATCAGGAGCTGGGGAGATGTTCGATCTCATGACGAAAAACACACCTTCCGCAGCAGATCCTGTGTGATCCTGGTCATGCTCTTGCCGGGCAGGAGTCCAGCTGATCTCTTAGGGCTTTGTTAGGTCAAAATGCATAAAATCACTGTGTTTAGAAATTTCGATTTCTATTCACATTATCAGTACAATTGATGTTTTACGTATAAAAAGATTGCCTCATGCCTGTCCTGAGTCTGTGAAGTCGCCCAAACCTGCCGGAGACCACCTCAGCCGGGACTGTGTTGCCATGGAGCAGGCTGTCAAGCTGGAGGAGGGCCTGCATGAGCCCATCATGTGAGCCCGGCTCGTGGCTGCCAGGCAGTGGTCCAGCTGAGGACAAATAGCAATCATGGCCCTTCTCATGCACTTTGCTCCTGATGCAGGGAGGACCTCAGTGATGTTGTGGAGGTGTTTGTTGGTGGCCTTGCTCCAGATGTGAGCGACCAGGCTGTCCTGAAGGCTTTCACCAGAGGTGAATGGTCAATAGAGTCACTGCAAAGAGTGGGAATGTCTCCGCTGGAGTTGCAAGGCAACACACGCCACAGCCAACCAAGCCTTTTACTCATGCAGACAGCTTGGTGCCTCGAGCGCTGCATGTGAGCAGGCACCCGCGCACCCAGAAGTGCAAGGGCTTTGGCTTTGTTCAGTTTGGCGACCAGGCGTCTGCAGATGCGGCCTGCGGGCACATCACTGAGGTGGGTCCTTGACCAAGCTTGAAGCTTTGTGTTGTGGGTTCATCAAGCTTCTTGCTTGCCTGGCTTGCTGGGTGGGCACACGCTGTGTTGATCCGATGTGCGGCGTGTGCAGCTCAATGACTGTAGCCCAACCGCCAGGGTTGTGGCGCGCCGTTGCACCAAGCCAGCTTGCCGTCCGCCATGAGGTGCTGGAACCACAGCAGCTCTCGGAAGCTGCAATCTGAATTTATGTCCCATGGGCGATTGTCCTATATGATGGCGTGAAACATCAGCGCCTCACCCCCTGCCTGGCTGCTGTTGCTGTGCTACAGCCAGCCCTGCACGGGCTGTGTTGATGGCACTGTTTCTGACAGCACTCTGCATGCTGAGCAAGTCTGACATGCTCATCATTTATGCTTGAGGGATGAGTCCACGTGCAACGTACGGAGGTCAACAGCAGATGGCTGGTGCGCCATGTTTGGGACAGGGTTCCTGAGGCTCAAGACAGCCTGCAGCTCGCAGAGCAGACTCAAGTTGCAGAGCACTTGACTGTCCGGGGACAGCCCATCTGCCCTTCATGCAGGTTGATGGCAGGCTGGTTGGCGTGCATTTATCACGCGGGGGCAATGTTGATGACTTGGCGCTGGGGCAGATGACACCCATTCAAGACGAGGCTGGCGGCACCACGGGTGTCAGCATCCACCAGCTGCTGCAGCTGGTGCGGATGCAGCCCAACCGCCCGGAGTGCATCACCTGTGCAAACAACATCGCCCGCGCCCAGCCTGTGCGGGCGCGCAAACGCAAGGCTGACGGACTGATCGAGGCTGAGGAGGTACGGTGATACAGCCTTCAGTGCGCAAGCCCTGCTCTTGGAAGACTCCAAGGCGTGAGTCAAGGCAAGATCAGTGCAGTGGTGTGAAGGCATAGGGAGTGTGGCTGGAAAATGGCTTGAGTTGCTTGGTGCTGCTCAGCCCAGCCTGTGCGGGCCAGCAAACACTAGTCTGGTACAGGCTGAGAGGAGTGCAGAGCTGTGAGAGGGAAGGGTACAGGGGAAATGGGGTGCTGCACAGCTGCGTGCAAGCGCCAAATCAAGATGCTGGTTGGGGTTGAGGCAGTGCTGTGCAGGGGCGCAAACGCTCACTGATACCACTCAGGTCTGCACGGCGCAGATGATCACAGGTGCAAGGCTGAAGGGCCTGTCTCATTCACAACGAGGTGTCCTAACTTGAGTGCTGTTGATGGACCTTGTTGGAAGGCGCGCCAGCCACTCAGCGCTGTGCAAGCCTTCCTGGGTGGGCTCAACAGCAGAAGGCTATGGGGTCTGGAGAGGGTGTGATGGTAAGACAAGTGCAGTATGGTGGAAGGGCAGGGGGCCTGCTGGGTGCTGTAACCTTCCCCTACGCGGCAGATCGTGGCGTGAGTTTGAGCCATAGGCCTCCTCTGAACCAGCTCAAGACGCCCATCAGCTTAACTTCACTTTCAGGTGCTCCGCGTCCCTGCAGCAGGAGAGTGCAGCCTGCCTGTCTCACTGCAGGAGCTGTCCAGCTGCAGTGCTGACTGGTGCAGGGTGGAACTGTGCCTTCTTCAGGTCGTGGCTACTCGCAGCGCCTCCTTGCAAGGAGGAAGAGAAGCCCCTCAGACCTGCCCTGCAGGTGGTGGACTCGGACAAGTTCATTGAGACCAACCTGCCGCGCACAAGGGAGATGCTGGAGCGCTTCCATACCAACCCTGCCACCTCCAAGAAGACGCCCCTGGCCATCCTGCACGAGTATGCCACCAAGATGGCGCTGGAGGTGGGCGCAAGTGTGCTCCATGCACCTTGCAGGCATGCCTCACCAAGCTGCACCCTCAGCACGTGGTTCCCAGGTGGCCTGGTGCTGTCCAGTGGGCTGCATGCAGGCTGCGCTCCGTCTCAAGCTGCCGGCCCCTGTGGCGGCTGCCCTTTGAGCAGATGCCTGTCCGCCAATGATGCAGCCTTGACTGTGCTGCTGCTCTGCAGTGTTGCTGGCATCCGAGTTGCCTGCGACGTGCGCCCAATGTCAATCATCAAAAGCCTCTGGCCGCGTTGGGTCACTGGTCAAGGCATGAATGCTGGTTGCGAGCATGTGTTACTGGACCTGCACTGTTCTGCTGCCCTGCTGCCGTGCTCTGCTGATGTGCTGCTGGCTTCTCAAGAAGCACCACATCGCATTAGGCCTCGCAGCATTGCCCAACTGCTGCCCTGCATGCATGCCGTAGCTCACGTACCAGGAGCAGGACAAGGGGGATGCAGACTTCTTTCTGGCAGAAGCCAAGCTGACTTCTGTCGGTGGAGCTGTGATGTACGCCACTGGCAGCGGCAAGGCGAGTCCGTGCTTCGGTGCTGCTGACCAAACTCCTGACCTGCACCGCCTCATGCAGTGGTGTGTATGTTTGCATCTCAATGCAGCCATGGGCAGTACTGTCTGAGTGAGTGCCAGCTCTTGCCCTTCAGTTAGGCATCTGCATCTGTCAAGGGACATGCTTGCAGGGTGCCAGCCCCCAATCCTGCATTTGCCTGCTGAAATTCCAAGAAGAACTGTCATTGTCTGATGCTTATCTACAGGGGAAGTCCAAGAAGGATGCCAAGCAGATTGCTGCTGCATCTGCACTGGAGATGCTGCTGGAGAATGTGCCTGAGGCTGACTTCCAGGTGCCAGGACGCGGAGCTAAGCAGCTCAAGGTGGGGGCTATTTGCGGGGTACTTGTGCAGCAGCAGCCAGTGCCGCAGGTCTCTGCTGTTGCTTTGCCTGTTTCTGAGCGATAGGCTTTGGCTTGCTTCTGTGGTTGCATCCCGTGTGTGCGCTTGCGCAAGATTGAGAGGGAGGGCTTACACATGCTGTTACTGACTCTGTGCCCTTGCACTGCTGCAGCCTGCAGGAGGCCGAGGCAGGAGCGCCAAGATGCCCAGTTCAGGCCGCGGCAATGGCAGTGCCCCAAGCCCTGGGAATGGCACTGCTGTCACAGGTGGGGGCAGCAGCGGGGGGGCACCAGCGACTGGCAACGGCAGCGTGGGCACACCCACCTCAGCCAGCGGGGCCACCCGCAAGATGGGCCGTGGCAGTAGCAGTGCACCGGCCCCAGCCGCAGCCCGCCCCAGTGCGGCAGCCCCCAGTCCTGTGCGCAGCAGCATGGGCACCCCCTCTCCTGGCCGTGGTGGTGGGGTGACCCCCTCCGCTGGCCGTGGTGGGGCCACACCCCACACAGGCCGCGGCGGAGCTGCCACGACCAGCACAGGTCGTGGCGGCAGAACCCCCAACACCAGTCGCAACAGCATGCCCACCACCAACAACAAGCGCGTCAGAGATGGCAGCACGGTGTCTGTAGCTCGTGTGAGGCAGCCGGCCCCTCGGCCGGTGTGGCGCCCGCCCCAACAGTTGCAGTACACTCCCCCTCCGCAGCCGGCGCCCCCGCCGCGGCAGCCAGCTCCCCCGCCGCAAAGGCAGCTGCAGATGGGCATGGCGGGGAGCATGTACAGTTCTCATGGGGGCCAGCAGGGGTTGCCCTTCCAGCAGACTCCCATGTTCATGCAGGCGCCGCCCCAAGGGCAGCAGCCCATGCTCGCTGCTCAGGTCAGCGCTGCTGTGACTGCTGCAGATTATCCCGCCTTGCTGATGCACCTGCTTGCTGCTTTGGCCGCAGTGAGCCACATGTGCCATGCAAAGGTACCTGCCTGCAGCTAGGGCTGCTGACGACCTGCCTGCCCTGCTGAGGCACCTGTTACATGAGCACACCTGCAGTCCGCTGCATTCGAGCTTTTCTCTCCTGCACCTTGAGCACACCTGCATTGTTGCAGCGTTGCGCCATCTGCTTGCTGTGCCTGCTGCTGACAGTGGCACTGAACTGCTCTTCAGGTTTCTGCCCCTTATGGTGGCGCGGTGGGCATGGGAGGGGGTCCGATGATGGCCTCTGCACCTGTCTCTCCCCTGCATTCAACAAGTGGCCCCCTGCAGGGTCAGTACGTGCATAATCAAATGGCTGGCCATGTGGCTGGGCAGATGGCTCCTGTCCAGCAAGCCCAGCCCCTGCCGCTGCAGCAGCCCATGGTGATGCATCAGGGGCTGCTGCAACAGCAGGCACAGCTGATGAACCAGCCCCAGATGCACCAGCCCCAGATGAACCAGACTTACATGGGAAGCATGGGCCCTGCCGGGGTGCCCAATGGCATGCAAACTGGGAACCCACAGATGTCCATGCAGCCGTACTGATCTCCTGCCTGGCTGCCCTAGCTGCGTTGAAGTCTCTGTTCCTCCCCTTGTTGCCAGCTATAGGACTTTCGGAATGCATGGTCACTTGGACTGTAACATCTGTCAACAGGCCGGTTTTCTATAATCTTTTCACTTTCTCGATCCGGACTCGGCAGATTTGCGCAGACACAGCTGCTGCACGCTGAGGATGACCCACGCACACACACAGAGCTGCTTCCTGCAGAAGCAGGCAGTGTGCTGTCTGCAGAAGCAATCTAGAAGGACGGCTGCCCAGCTGGCCTTCCAGCGCCCCTGTGGCAGCAGTCAGTGTCACAGCAGGAGTGGGCTGCTGCAGCACCAGCTGGCCAAGAGGCTCAAGAGCTCATCAGCATGCTCCACCTCTGGTGCTCAGCACGGCTTCACAGGCCCCTGCTGCAGTGGTGTGGCCCACCCAGGAGAGGTGAGGGCCACATGGTGGCTTGTCAACAGTGGATGATGCCGCAGCTCCTGCTGGCTTCCTGGCTGACCTGCAAGCTCTGCCTCTGCAGGAACGTCATGACAGCACCAGCAACGGCCTGTTCAGCATGAGCCTCGCAGTCCCGACTTCGGCGATGGCCAAGGTTGGGGGCTCGTTTGGTGGAAGCGCAACTCTCGAGAAGAGCAAGCTCAACCTTCGCCAGGAGGTCAGGAAACAGGAGCCGAAGCTCGACAATGCTGGAGGGGGAGGCAACAATGGCAAAAACATCTTCAATGGAGGTGGTGGTGGTGATGAGGGAGGTGAGGGACAGCTTATTGCGCAGGCTGTTGTTGGCCTTAGAGCAGTTACTGGTCTGCACCGGCCAGCCGCCATGCCGTCTGGGCCTTGTGCCACCAGCAGCACAGCAGCACATTGTTGGCTGCTGTTGCACAGACTGATCTGTAGGCTGCACTGTTCCACCCTTATGCACGGAGCATGCGTGGAGCTAGGTACCAAGTGGACAAGCTGTTCACCCTCATTGCAGCACAGCATCCCACTGATACACATCTGACCAGGCAATTTTTTATTGCGTCGCTTAGGTGCCTTCCATGTGGGGAGTGGCTGCTGCCAGATGCAGCAGAGTCAGCTGCTCTCTCACAAACGCTGCAGGAAGGCCTGGCCGCATTGCTCAGTTGCCATGCAGGAGCTGGTGGTACAGTAGCAGCAAAGCCGGTGTGGCTGCCCCTGTGCTCAGACCTCCCCTTGGCTGGCCTGCCGAGCTGGCATGCTGCTGCTGTAGGTGACGATGACGACTACTTCAACTTTGACGATGAGGGTGGTGACGGGGATAGCGACCGCTTCTTCCGGACAGTGATCAAGCAGTTGTACACCCCCGAGGCCATCAACGCAGTCTTGCAGGAGTGGTTCCGCACACTGGCCACGCTGCCGGCCATCATTCGGCAGTCAGTGGAGCTGGGGCTGTTCAGCTCGGCCCAGCTTGTCCGCTTCCTGAGCATGGATGTGCGCCCTGGCATGACCCGCGCAGTCACACGGTCACTGCCCCCTGCGGTGAGCAGCCTGGGTGTGCCCCTGAGGGCTGTCAGGGATGACTGCATATGAACCGCTTTGGCCCTTGATGTGCCATTCTTGAGGTGCTCTTAGGGGACTTGGCGCATGCTCCACTGCACTGGACTGTGCAAGCCATGCTGCTGCTCTGGGACATCGTGCCTAGCCAGCCACGTCAGGCTGTGCGAGCGTCCCCGCTGCTGCTGCCAGTTCTTCTCGCCAGATCTGCTCTGCTGACCTGGTCTTGCCCCTGTGCAGGCTGCCTCAGGCGTGGTGGGGCGCTTGATGGCTGACCCAGCCTTCATGCAGAAGCTCCTCATTGAAGAGGTGCTGGCCATAGGTGGCAGCCTCCTGTGGGAGGTCCAGCACCGTGGCGATCGTTTTGGGAAGGAGCTGGACCTGGTGGCCATCAACACCCTGGGCCTGGCAGCCTCCACAGGCGCCATGGCCTGGATGTCGGCCCCAACGCGCAGCCATGGCAGCCTCAGCCAGATGCCCTGGCAGCAGATGCTGCACTCCATGCCCAACCACGTGTTTGACGCCTGCACGCCCCTGCGCAACTACACCCAGCAGCAGCGCGCGAGCGCCTTCTTCGTCAAAATGGCTGAGCTTTGTGCTGTGGGCAGCATCACAGGTCAGCGAGGCAGCAGGGTGCTCATAGTATAGGCCTGTAGTACAGCAGCAGCAAGTGCCAGATGGTTCACGTCAAGGGTGTCGTGTTGCAAGTTTGTGGGCACAGGCTGCTGGCCCACACAGGCAGGGCTGCTTGGCACGAAGATCACCTCATCTGCCAGGCTTTCAGAAATCACATCTTGGGGACTGAGTGATGCAGCAGCCTCTTTGACAAGTTGCAGACCATGTCTTTACGTCTTTTGGGTGCATGCATGGTTGGATATCAGCCCGGGCTTGCTCGGTGCTGCCGGATCTCAGGTGACTCACCGCATCACTGCTTCTGTGCAGGCATTGCCACCAGCGGACTGACCACTGCCTCCTTGGCACTCAAGCGCAAGCACAACCCTGGATTCCAGCCGTCAGTCCCTGCAGTCACATCTGTTGGCACTGCCTCAGCTGGCTGGGCAGTCACTGGCTTCTACCAGCATCTGAGGCTGCAGTCCATGGGAGGCATGGACCGCTGGCTGTTTGAGCATGTCAACGCCCTGCCAGTGTACCTGCTCTGGAGCACAATGGCACGCATGGGCAGCGGCTGGGCAGTTAGCAAGGGCAGGTGCCGTGCACTGGGTCTGCCCACACGGGTGCCCCAGCAGCAGCAACCAGCAGCAGTGGCAGCATCACAACCGCCATTGGCGCGGAAAAAGAAGGCACGCAAGGCTGGCAGCAGCAAGCCCAGGCGGGTGGCAGGCTCTGAAACGAGGGAGCGATCATATGCCCCTGCATAGATGCTGGCTACAGGCTCTGCAGGGCCTATGCTTCCATGCTGAGGCCTGACAAACAATAACTCTGACTACAACCTTGCGCCCACCCCTCAACCTTCTTCTGCCTTCGTCAGTAGTAAATGTATTAAAGACTGATTCCGGCATGAAAGACGGCATCTGCTGCCATTTGCCTTACTACCTCCTGCTGCCTGTAAGTCAGTGATGTTGAGACACCATCTCACCTGACAGGGCTCTTGCTGCAAATGTGCTCCATGGACATCAAGCTGGCTGCTGCTGCCTACAACCTGCCTTGATCGCGACGAACATTATTGGAAGCCAATTTCATGAGCAGCTGCTGTCCTTCAGAGGAGACAAGTTCCGCCAACTTCTAATGCACTTCAGCCTGGTATACCGGGTTCAGGGGCTCAGTCTGCTGTGGCATGTCATCGTCAGTCATGTCCTGCGGAGCTGAGCTTGCAGCTGCGGCTCTGCTGGACGAGGGCCCTGCTGCATTGGGGTGACGCTGGTTGCTGTTTGGGCGTGCGCCCGCTGCGCTAGAGGCCCGGTGATTGGAGTTGGCCTCGTTGGGGCGGTGCAACTTGAAGCCAAACACACGCGGCACATACGAGTGCTCAGCCTTGCTCGGGCGGTCGGGGGCATGCGTCATCAGCAAGAGGTGCGGAAATGTGGTGCCAAAGTAGGCCCCATCAATGTTGGTCTGGTACTTGTTGCGCGGGTAGAAGATGTCCTCGCACTTGGGGCAGTACGCCTTGACTGTGCTCTGCCTGGGGATGTCGGAGGTCCCCACTGGCAGGCACGCCTGCCCATTGCACAGCACTCTGGGGCAGCGGCCAAACTCATTGTTGTGGTACTTTTCCAGCATGGCCTGCAGGGAAGAGAGCCAAATCCTGGGGAGGGGCCAGCAGGGGACAGCCTGCAGCATGGCAGGTCAGCCTGACAATCACTGCCAAGGCAGAGAGTGCCAGCTGCAACATCCTGCCCGGCCCGCTGGACTTCATGGTGTTGGGTGATGATGCATGAGCCAAGACTGCAGGTGGAGTCATCTCCAGCAGCACCTGCCTGGCGTGCAGGGTAAGCCAGGGGTAGCAGACAAGCAAAGGCTGCTCACATTGCAGGCCTGCCGCTCCAGATGCAGACAACGCAGTGCAGCCCAGGCATGCTGTGCAGGTTCCAGACTGGGACTGCTCCCCTAAGCAGTCACATGCCAGGCGATCTCGCTGCATGTTGCAGGAACAACTGCTGCCGCGGCATGCAGGGCAAACCCTTGGTAACAGGCACACCTGCAGCAGAGCTGCCATGCATGCACTGTCGTGCAGCCCCACCATGCATCAGCAGCTGCCTAGCGTGCATCCCCTACCCATTGCAGTCAATGCATGCAGCAGCGATGCTGCACTGCAGTGCATTCCAGTACAGACAGCCAAGGCAGCAGCCCCTGCCCCTAGCATGGCACACCCTGAAAGCACGCAGACCTTTTGTGGAGCCGCGTCACTGTGGCCCACGGCCCTGACTGCAGCTCTGTGAGTGCACCAAGCCAGGCAAGTCGCACCATGTGATAGACAGGCTGTGCGGCAGCCCTCGGCCCGCCCCTGGCATGCCCCGCGTAGTGCACCGAGGAACAGCCTTGCCGGCAGCATGCTGAGCAGACGAGAGGCAGCAGCAGTCTTTCACTGCAGCTTCTGGCCCTACCTGCATGCCCCGAGCGGTGAGGATGAAGCGCACGTGGATGAGGCCATAAAGCACCTCTGCGGCGCTCTCGACCAGCTCATGCTGCTCCTCAGTCAGGATCTCGTTTGTGCTGGGCTCAGAGTCCAGGATGAGGTCCAGGGCATAGTCATAATATGGCACCTGCACAGGGGGCGCAGGGGCTGAGACAGCCAGGCAACCCCAGCTAGGCATGAAGCACCCTGCCATAACAGGTGTGCTCCCAGTTGCAGGGACACCAGCTGCCCTTCTCCCAAGCCAAACCGCCTGGAAGTGCATTGCCTGAACTGGTGCAGGTCTAGGATTCCGGCGGAACTCCACTCAGACTGCAAGTTGGCAAGGTGTATGGCAGACACCTTGCACCTTGCTGCCAAGCCCATGTAGGCTGCACATCAGCTCTGCTGGTCTGCTGGGGCTAGCGGCAAGCCTGCAGCAGAGGCCTCAGGCCTCGCCAAGCTGGCCACAGCCCTGATTGTCTTCCTGCAGGCAGGGAGCAGAGGCAAGGCACCTACCTGGGTGCTGAGCCCGCTCAGGTTGAAATCATCCTGAATGAAGTCCTCCTCGACCTGCAGGGAACATGCATGAGGCTGTGAGCTTAGCAAGCTGCTGCCGCCAATGTCAAGCTGCACACCAGGCAGGCCTCTGAAGACATGAGCCGTCTCTGGCACATATGCTGGCTGCAGACTGCAGGCAGAGGCAGTGCCTTCAAGGGCAGCAAACCTCGCAGAAAAATTCGTTGCCTTTGAGGCTGCAGAACCAGGAGATCCAGGATGCCACATCCTCAGATGCGGTGCCTGAGTCTGACGAGCCGCTCTCTGAGTCTGAGTCCTCATAGCGGTCGTGCTGCAGTAGAGATAATGCAGAAGGGACATGTCAGTTGAGATTGCCCAGGCACCGCTCACCTCCTCTGTGCCACAGCCTATCATGCCTTGGCAGCTGAGCAGCCCCCGTGGCAACCTGGCTGGCAACTAGGCCTGATGCACAAGCGCTATGCAGACCGCATGCCTGATGTGATGCTGCAAATGGTCCATGGTCTCTGTGCCACTGGCACTCATGCAAGTCAACAAGTCCTGCACAGCTTTTCACCTGTGCGCTCATGCAGACCCTCCTTTCAAAGGCCTGTGTGCGCACAGCTTAGTGCCCTGCTGCTGTGGCCCCCAGCAGTCAGGGCAGGCCTGCATGCGGCCCTGACTGCGCTAGTGCTGATCCAGTGCCTGGAAAATGAGTGGCACTCAATAGGGCGCCTGAAGTATGTAATGGATCGAAAGGCCTCCTTGCTGCTGGCGATCGGCCTGCTTCTGGCGGCGGTTCACAGCAATGCCCTGCTTGGCCGACAGTGAGTCAGAGGAAAGAAGATTCATCAAGCCCATTCAATTTGACGACAGGTGGTTCTGTTCTGCTGTGCAACACAGACTTGAGGACCAGACAAGGATCAAGGGGCACTACACAGATGACCGGGAGCCTTTGTAGGTGTGGTTCACTCATTGAAGCGGACTCCGCCCACTTTCACAACCACAGCAAAAGTGGCCAGCATGAGACCAATGATGAGGGTGAAGCTAAGGACGATGAGCTGCAGCAGCACCAGCAACGGTCAGTCAGGCATGAGAATTCTGCAACACCTTCCAGGCGCACATGTTATGCAAGCAACCTCACGATTTGGCCAAAGGTGATCTTCTTGTACCAGGGGGTGTCATCCAGAGGGGCAGGCTTCATGGTCGGAGACAGGCCAGAGGGCTCGATAAAGGGCTTTGCTGCGCTGCTGGGCCCTGACCCAAAGGGATTTGTGGGACCCTTGGCAATGCGCTGTGGCGGGGCGCTATCGTCCCCAAAGGGATTAGCTGGTCTGCGAGAGCCTGCAGCAGGCACAAGGAACTCGCTCTGTGCTGTGCCAACCAGTCACGGTGGCAGGTATGCAGGCGGCATTTATCACGAGAAAGTCACATAGCTGAACGTTGCTTGGCACTGGCATAGCACAGGCATGGCACACTGACCTCCACCAAAATTTCTAGTCCTGATGCTGCTGCCATCACTGGAGCCATTGGTGCTGCTGATCTCCTCTACGGTTTCCTCCTCATCAAATTCTGTGCGCGCTCTCTGACCAATCTCCTCCGCCCCCATCAGCTCCTTCTTGTCACGGCTGAGAAGCTTGCGCACCTGGGCTGCAGACTCGTTGAATGGGCGTTCCTCTGCAGGCAAGTGGATGGCTTTCAGGCAACAGCTGTGCAGGCCAAGGCACCCTGAAACTCCACTCTGCATTACCTTGGGCTTGCACCGTGAATCTAGCACGCTTGGTTGGGCGTCCAGCTGGTGACAAGACAGTCAGAGATCGCCCTGCAAGGCCATGCCGGCACTGCAAGCACGGCATTGCTTGTGGACTCAGCCCTGTTCAGAAGCTGACTCCGTGGGTGTAGAGAATAGGATCCGTCTTACTGACCCAAGGTAGGCACTCGAGTTTTCAAAACCTGGCCACACCCCCTCCTCCCTGAGACGCTCTGCAGAAGAGTCAGGCACCAGCTGGCTGCGATCTGGTGCTGAAAGCCTGAGACTTCTTAACAGCGACAGGTCAGTCTGTTCACCACCTGCATGTTTCAATGGTCCTCTGCACCAGCTCTTGTGTTATCATGCTGTTGGCACAATACCTGGAGGCCTGCTCATGCTTCTGGGATGCTGTCGCCGGCAGCTATGCTGAGTGGCGCTGGCTTCCTGCTGGCCCTGAAGGCTGGCATCCCTGCTGTGCAGGCAGCAGCAGAAGGGTTGCACGGCCAAGGATGGCCTCCTCCAAAGGAGTGGGCATCCCCGTGAAGCTGCTGCATGAGTCTGAAGGCCATGTCCTGTCGGTGAGCCTATGCAGCGGACTTGTGGAGGCCCTCTTGGCTTTCAGCACAGAACTGCACAGCAACCCAAAGCCCTGCTTTTGCAGGTGGAGCTGAAGAGTGGCGAGCTGTATCGGGGAGAGCTGACAGATGCTGAGGACAACTGGAATATCCAGTTGAAGAATGTGACAGCTACTGCAAAGGTGTGCTGCCTGTGCACGCTTGCTGTCTCCAGTGCTTCGCAACAGCTTGAGCAGGCGGCCATGGTGGAGCTGCTTTTATCTGCATGGCTGGCAGCTTCGCTGTAGCAAGAATTTTTTACTAAGGTGGCTTTGCAGGCCAGCTGCGCTCAGCAAGCTGCTTGCCACCAGTTCAGCCCTCGAAACGTCTGCCTTGCCTGCAGGATGGCCGGATCTCACATCTTGAACATATATTTGTCAGGGGCAGCCGAGTGAGGTGAGGCCCAGCTTGCATCTGCAATATTGTCTGCATGTCAGGCAGTCGGCTCTTTTGAAGCAGGCTTATTATAATGCTTTACCACCCCATGCAGGATGGTGGTCATCCCAGACATGCTCAAAAATTCACCTATGTTCAAGAGGATAGATCCCAAAAACAAGGTGAGGCCTGCACCCTTTCCGCCTGCAGCTTCTGACATGCACCAGCATCACATTTCTTGTCTTTGTTGTAGATGAAGAATGTGCCAATGGGAGTTGGCGGCAGAGGCAGGGCAGTTGCCGCACGGGCAAAGGCAAAGGCCGCAGCAGGGCGAGGCAGGGGTGCTTAGGAATGCAATGTACTTCATTTGAGTTTGCTTCATTCAGCGCATGGACTTAAAGGAACTTACAACTCCCTTTGAGGCCTGGTTGTGCATGTGCTGCAATATCAGCTCCTGTAATGTATGCCAGCCATGACGACCTTCTCTTAGGAGCGACGAGAACTTCCTTCTCTTGGTTTGCTGAGCTGTCTGCTGGCTCTTGAGAGGGCGCCTGGCCTACTTTCAGAGCGACGGGCAGCGATGAGGAGGGGAATACCAGGGAGGTAGCAGCTGCTGCAGGCAGCTGGCTGGGTTGCTGATGTCCAGGGGTCTCTTGTTGGTACTCCTGCTGTGGAACAACTTCAGGCTGTTCATGAGCCTGAGCAGGCACAGGCCACCCAGCCTGGGGAGACCTCCCTTGCGCCGTCTCATCTACATGACACAGAATGTCAGGAGGCAATGAGAGCTTCTCCCATTACTGAGCCTACTGCAGCAGCAGCCGAGGGTGCACTTGCACACCGGGCACCGACCTGTCTTGAGCATCTGCAGATGAGTCAGCTGTGCTGAATATAGATTGAGTTGCGAGACCAGGTCATCGTTGCTCTGCATCAGGCGCTCCACAGTGCGGGCCAGAGAACTGCACTGCGCCTGCCCAGTCTGCACAGCCTGCAGGCACCAATCTGGGTCCCCTCAAGATGGGGACTAGGCCTCCCCTGACTATGAGCTGGACTGACCTGCTCAGCAAGCCTCAACTGGGCCGGCGCCCTTTGCACATCGTCCTCCAATTTTTGCTGCGTTGCTCTCAGCACATCACGCTCCTTGCTGCTGCCTGCTGCAGCGCCCTGAGCCTGAGCAGCAGCACATGCAAGGCACAGCTGGGGTAGGCAGTTGGCGTGTCATAGCATCATGTCAAGATGAACTGCAACTAAAGTGCTGCAGCAGTGGTGCCTTGATTCTGTGAGTTTGGTGCTGCACAAAGCATAGTGCACATGACACACCTGAGCTGCCTGGGCATGGGCAGCACTTGAGTCCTGGCGAGCCTGCTTGGCATCAGCTTTCAGGTGTTCCATCTCAGCCTGCAGCCTGTGGGTGACCTCCACATGCTGCTGGAGGTGCCCCTCTGTCAGCGTCACCCTGTCCTCAGCCTGAGCTAGGGCAGCCTGCACATGCAGGCAGATGTCGACATGTGTGGACAGCCTGGAACCCAGGCAGCTCTGGTGGATGGGCCAGATGAGCCTTCCATCTGCCACAGCTGGCATGTTGGTGTCCAGTGGGCTGTTGGCTGCATGGTGATGTCTCCCCAACGTCGTTGCTCTCTCCTTGACATCATCAGGATAGCCAGGTGCACTGCTCACCTGAAGCTGACCAAATTGAGCTGCCGCAGCTGCACCCTCCTCGCCAGATTGCTGCATCTGGGCCACCTGAGCGCCCAGGCGGGCAGTCTGCAGCCACAGGAGTTGTCTTGAATTGCCAAGAGGCTCCAGCTACAGCCAGATGTGCCAGCTTGGCAGAGCAGTGAACTTGCCTGACAGTTGGGCGGGCAGCTATGAGCAAACTTGCCTGCTTTGCATGTGAGGCTGGCCAGATGCAGGCACTGCACCCACCTGGGCGCGCTCAGCCTCCAGAGCCGTCTCAGCCTTCTGCAGACGCCGCCTGAGCGCGTCAATCTCCCCAAGGCGGGCCTGCAGGCGAGTCACAGATAAGTAAACCCGGCAGCGGCAGCTGGAGAGGCACTGCTGGAGAGGCACTGTCGGCACATGAGGTTGACATCTTGTCACCAGGTCAAATTTTTGCTGCCTATAGTCATGCCCAGACACTGGCAGTAGGGCTCCCAGCCAATGACAGCATGAAATCGGCTTATGTCTGACTTAGCCCTGGCTTGCACATGTTGCATGCTGCAGCTGTCTGACAAGCACGCCAGCAGCAATCTCTCTCACCTGCCTGGCATTGACACCCTGAAGCTGCTCAACTTCCCGCCTGAGAGCCTTGTTCTCCTCCTGGAGAGACGCCAGTGCAGAGGCTGCTGCCTTGGCGACGTCCTCCTGGCCCTCGTGCTCAGTCCTGAGGCTGCCATACAGCTCCTTCACGGCTGCACACTGCATCAGCAGCATGTTGACATTACCTGAGCAGACCACATGAGCATGACTGCCGGCTGCTGAGCACATGCTGAACACATGCTATGAGCCATGCAGGCAGTGGCATGCAGCAGCACCTTGATGAGCCCTTCCTCAATTAGGCCAGACCGCACCTCAGCCTTTGAGTCAGCCAGCTCCGCATGGAGCGCACTGCACTGCTCCAGCTCAGCCTCCATGCGCTGCACCTCAGCAGCCAGCACCAGCAGGTCCTCGTCACACCCAGCAGCTGCCAGGCCAGCCTCATGGCCGACAGACAGCTTCCCAGGGCGCTCTGCAGCAGCGCCTGCAGGCCGCCCGCCCCGCACGGATTGCTCATCGTGGGTCTCTGCTGGGGCTGGTGGTGGCTGCTTGGCCTGCACGTCCCCAGCGGGAGAACTGGGTGCCACACCTGCTGCTGAGTCAGCAGTGCTTGCCTGTTTGTTCCCAGCGCCATGCGCAGGAGGGGCTTGGCTTGGCAGAGGCCTGTCTGCCTGGGCAGTGTCTGCTGACCAGGGTCTGGCCTGAGTTGAGGCCTCTGTGCAAGGCCGGTCTGAGGCTGCTTGCACCTGTACATGCCTGTTCCGACATGGTGGGCCGGCCGTTGAAGGCAGCAGTGCTGCTACTGTCTTGCCCTGTGAGTGGGTGCTGCCCCTGCTGGCTGCCCCTGCGCCCTGTATGAGGGCCTCCTCTCTGACATGCTCCTCAGGGCTGCCCGCCGTGCTGGCGGCCGCCCAGCCAGCAGCAGGGCCCCCTGCCGGCTCTGGGGACTGGGCTTCTGGTGCAGAGTGAAACGCGATAGCGTGCCCTTCATCGGCAGCAGGCTCGGCGCCCTCTGCCGACTCCCACTGTCGCTGCTGGGCTGGATCAGGCAGAGCCGGCCTGTCTGCCACAGCTTCCACATTCTGCCTACTCGCAGTGATGCCAGGCGCGCTCAGGTAAGCTGCTGGCATGGTGGCTGCCAGCAGCTGCTGTCGCTGGTTCTCAAGCCAGCTGCCATCTGGCAAAGCAAGAGCAGCCTCCTGCTGCTCCTCAGACCGGTCTGCAGCCATTCAAATGGAGCTCTTGATGTGGATCCAGAGCCTGCATGGGCTGTCTGCACACATCAGTCCCAGAGGGAATGGTCCATTCCCTTCATTCCTTGTTGAAAGTACCTTACACCTCCAGAAGCAAGGTTCCATGGTGAGGATGACATGGCCCATACTCACCTCTTGGTACCGCTGTGAGGCTGGCCTGCTGTGCCAGCTGCGCATCGCCCTCTGTCCACGCCTCCCAAGGACCCTGAGTGTTTGCTGCTGCTGGCTTTTCGACTGCTGCCGCCTGTCGAGGCCTGACCGGGGACAGCTGAGCAGCCTCATGCCGCTCTGCAGCAGCAGCTGCTGGTGATGCAGGCAGCACCGGTACAGGGAGGTGGCCCTCAGGCGCAGCATCTGGGGTTGGCTCTGGCTGTGCAGCAGGCTCTGGCCGTCCAAGTGATACTGTAGCACCACTTGGTGCCTGCCAGTGCAAGCGATGATCAGCCACATTGAGCCCGGGCTCTGCTGGAAGCACATCCTGCAACATCAGGGCTGTCCATGACCAGTCCAAGGGAGAAAGCCTGCACCCCATTGGCTGCATGATCATTGCTGACTGTCTTGGTGAAGGGTACAGTACCCACCTCTGCAGTTCTGTCATCACCCCGATCCTCCAGCAAGGTGTCCACAAAGTTTGTCAGGCTGGGCTTGTGAGAGGTTGGTTTGAAAGGAATCATATGTGCATTTTACTGTGGTCGTACACCATGATCAAGGCATACAGCGGCCACATGAATGCAGAAGCGTGAAGGGCTTGACCTAAGGTGAACCCACCAGGATGGAGATGCTGCTCAGGTCCTCAGTGCCCTTGGCTCCACGAAGTCTGCTTCGCTGCCCAGGTGATGTGATCTGAGTTGGGTTTGACTTTGTTATGCCATGCTGACAAGTACCTTCCATGTGTAGAAGCTGCATGGCTGGCCTCTCTGCAGCCCCCTATATTGAGATCAGACTGGCCAGCAGCCATGCGCACCAGGTGGGACACAGTGGCACCCCCTCAGGCGATGCGCTTATGCTGACATATGTTTCTGCATGCAGATGTTATGGCAGCACACCCTTGGCGCCTATCATACACATCCCTCTGAGCCCCTTGCAGAGAGGCGCTGTTGCAGTCTTCTCAGCCCTGGGGGCACTGGCAGAGTGGGTCTAGGAGTTGCCTCTGTGGAGCTGAACCCTTGCCCTGTGACCAAGTCAACACTGATGTTGCCATGCTGCAGTCCAGCACGTGCTGACCTGATTGCAGCTTTGGGTGAAACAACAGGTGAAGCATGGCGCTTCGTGCTGGCTCACTTGATGCTATGTTACAGAGGGGCTCCCTGCATGGCTCTGCAGGAGATTCAGCCCTGCGAGCCATGCGCAGTCGCATGCAGGCCAGCACAACAGGCAGGCAGATCCTGCAGGACCGGCCCAGAGTCACGGTGATCAGGCTGTAAAGCCGGTGCCATGCTGAAAACTCCAAGCCGCATGTACGGGCCAGGGTGCTCAATCCAGCATGGACGCTGAGTCCCTTGATGCCGTGCAGAATGCCTCTGTGGCTCATGCGTGGGACATGCCCCCAGGGACGTTTGGCCACGCCTATGCCCTGTTCATGGGCAGCCGCAACTTCCAGGCAGATGATCGCCCGCCAGTGCGCTTCCTGGAGGACCCTGAGCTGGCCTTTGTGGCTGCCAGGGCGCGGGAGGTGCATGACTTCTGGCATGTCTTGTTTGGCTGCCACACCAATGTCTTTGGCGAGCTGGCTCTCAAGGCTGTGGAGTTTGTGCAGGTGAGCGGCCACCCCAGGCAGATGCATCTGTTGGGGATGCACCTGAGGGCAGTGCTTTCTGTCCGGCATGGAAGGGGGTGCCTGGGATATGCCATGCTGACCTTTGCCAAATTGTCTGCTGCTGCAGACGGGCATGCCCATGACAGCTCTATCAGTGCTGGGTGGGCAGCTCCGGCTCAAACAGGAGACAAGGGCCCGTCTCTTTGGGGAGTTTCTGCCCTGGGCAGTCAGGGCAGGCTCGCGCAGTGCAGATCTCATGTGCCTGTACTATGAGAAGCACTTTGAGGTGAGCTCTACATGCCTCTTGGTGTGCTACCATCCAGAACAGGCTAGCAGCGCCTTTATCTTTGGGTGCAGGATGATCTGGTGCTTCTCAGGCACAGGTGGAGGATTGAACCAGCCCCGGTCCAGCCTGCAAGTGCCCTGAAGCTCAGACCACAGCCGCCTGTGTAAAGGGGGGAGTTCACTTGAGTTTTTGTTCTGCTTCATGGTTGCTTTGACTTGCTTCTGAGCATCTTCTTTCGTTGCGATATCATGTAAAGGTAAAGCTGAGGGAATCCTGCAACATGACATCTAGGGTTTGTTCACACAGATGGCAGCGATGTTTGCAGCTTGCCCTTCTGTCTCACCTGGGATGTAGCCAGCCAGCATTGCCCAGCATATGAGGTGGTAGTCAAAGCCAACATTGAGGCTGTTAGGCATTGGTGCACTCCACATCTTGCTCTTTCTGATGGTGGGCAATGCCAAGTAGACCATGGCAAGTTCACTGGCGACGCCAAGAGGGTACAATACAATGAAGGTGGTGTATCGTAGCCACAGCAGAGGGTAAGGCACGATGCTGAGCTCCTGCATTGCATTGCACTTCGCTGAAGCTAAGCCAGTGGCAGAGCAGCTTGGGCTGCGCCGGCAGGCCGCCACAGCACAGAAAGCTGAACTGCCAAGCACGCTCACCTTGAGCGCATAGAAGCTGTACCGAATCACTTCTGTGATGCCCCATGCCAGCAGCAGGCTCTTCAGGTTCAACTCAAGCGGCAGTGGGGCAAGCCTCACTGCCCCATCAGTGGTGGCCTGGGGCACAGCCAGGATGATTCCCCACAGCACCCACATGCGGGAAAGCACTTGCATGCCTGCAGCATGAATGACACTTGCACAAGCACTTGTTCAATGATGTGCTGCAGGCCAGCAGGCTGGTTCACTGACCTGTGGTCATGACAGGGGATCGCACCAGTCCAAGGGCGCTGTGCACCACCTGCATTGCAGTGCCTGATGTTGATGCGGAAAGACTGCAGCACCGACAAGATTGGCTCATGCACTTACCTCCAGCACAGCCATGCTCTGAGCAGCAATCAAGGGTCGCTCTGCCACCTGCAGCACATGCTGTTGTGAGACGTCTGCATTCAGCTCGCACAGCAATTGTTGACGGGCAGTAGTCTAACATACCTGCCACAGCTGCTTGCGGGAACCACCTTTGAGCAGGTTGGCAACAGTAAGGTACAGCACGTAGGCCCTGCAGTGGCATCATATTGCTCTGTTCAGATCACCAGCATGTCTGCAGGAGCTGCTACAGAGCTCACCAGCCAAGACATGCAGCCACATTGTACAGGCATAGATAACCAGACTTTGGTCCCATTTGGCGATCTGGCAGATGGAGTTTGACTTCAGGTTATGAGATTGACTGTAGGTCATGACCAATTATCTTAACTGCACAAAACAATCTGCTCACTCACAACAGCAAAGTTTCTTCTCTTCAGGCAGGGTGGAGGCGCAACTCCTTCACAAGCTTCCAGCTACGCAGACTTGTGTCACTTGCATCTGTCTCCCAGACAGAGATGGTGTCCACATCAAAGCCGCTTATTTTGAACGTGGTGTTGGCAGGGTCGGCCAGATGCTGCCTGACATCAGCAGCAACCCTGTGCCTGCGAGGCAGCAATTTTACTTAAGCCAGCAGAGCAGCTGGTCCTGCTGAGGCCACTGTATGGGCGCCTGATAACCCAGCTGTATTCAGATGCAGAAGCGACTGTGTGACATGGGGGGACTGTCACCTTGAATCCTGGTCCATGTCAGAGTACAGCAGGCTCAGATGGGGCATGTAAGGCTGACTGGGCTCCTGCCCAAAAACTTCTCGTGCTGTCTGCCCTGCTCCCAGTGTTGCAGTGTCTTGACAGCACAGCAGGTAGACACACTGGTGGAAGATGCTGCCGCAAGACACATCCTCAAAATTGATACGGTAAGGCTGCACAGCAGTAAGGTGCACAATTGACAGCAGCAGGCACAGCAGCAGGCGCAGCAACACGCACAGCGGCAGGCACAGGAGGGCAATTGTGCACATCAAAGCTGCAAACTCTGAGGCAAACATGGTCTGGGCAGCAAGCTTGCTGACAGACTACTACTGAGCACACTTGCCCTCAGCCAGCACACCTCCAGGCGCCGCGCCAGCAGCTCAGCGTTCTGCAGAACTGTGGCTTCATCAGAGTGGATGTTGGGCAGCAGAGTGACATGGGGTTGAAAGGAGGGGGCGCCATGCTCATGAGCTAGGCGGTCGATCTCAGACTGCAGGTCCTGCTGGGGCTTTCCTGCAGAAGAAGAGTCAGGGCTCGGGGGGTACTGCAGGTGCATGCCAGGGCTGTCTGCATGCCGTGTTTGCAGGGACGCGGCCACAGGAAGGAGCTCCTTTGTGCAGCTTGTGTAGCCCCCCACTGAACAGGCGTGTCCAGAAATGCTGCCAGGGCAAGTGCACACTGTCTGGGGGCTCTTATGCATTGGTAACTGCACAAGCACCTCTCAAGATCACCGCTTCTGCCTGCTCTGCTTTGATGCACATGCACTTGGCCACGGCGAAACGGACTTACCTTTAGGCTGCACCCAGATGGAGAATGACATGGCGCAGCACGCACTGAAGGAGCGCTTAGAGCGCCTGGCGCCCACAGGGGAGCCCGCAATGGTGTTCACGGCCAGCATGCAAGGGGTCCACCGCCCAAGCGCTACCTGTGGGTGCAGGTTGTTGGACCTGTCAAGTCTGTCAAGCTCACAGCACGCTGATGGCCCCAGTATCTAGCAGCAGCCAGCGTCCAGAGGGCCGGCTGCCCAAGCGCTGCTGCTATACTGTGAGGGCAGTGTGTTGGAGCGCTGGACCAGAATGGCGCCTGACTTGCAGCGCAGTCCACTCTGCAGGGCGCAGCTGTGCTAGCAACCAATGCTGCAGGTAGTCCCAGGCATTCACAAGAGGACTCTTGCAGCATCAGTGCAATTGCCAAGGGTGCCTGCAGCAGATGCCAGGATTTTGGACTTTCAGTGGGGTGTTGAGCCTGGCACTGCTGAGGGCTCCTGACCTCTGCCGCAGCTGCTTGATCTCCTCGACCTTGCGCTGCACCTCCATTTGGGCAGTCTTGAACAGGCTGGAGATATTGCGGGTCAACGTCTCCTTATCTTTTGCGTAACTCTCCTTCTGCAGGCAGCAACGGCACCTTTTGAAGATGTGGCCATGATGCAGGCAGGTGATGGCCAACCCATATCGTCAAAAGGCCCACCTCACTTTGAAGTGAGGCCACCTGAGCTTTCAGAGCCAGCAGCTCCTGGTCCTGTTCCTCAACTCTGGCACTCAACTGTACAGCAGGTGTCAGATGTTGACCTGAGGGGTGGCTGGCCACATCCAAGAGCAAGTCGAGAAGGTCTGACCTCTGCAAGCTGAGCCTTAAGCACGGCTTCGCCCTCAGCAGGATGTGCGCTCTCTAGATCTCCATACAGATCAGCATCTGGGTCATCGGGCATTCAAGTGTTCCTGCAGGAAGACAAGCACTTGCAGGCATACATTCGAGATTCGTGTCGGTGACTTCGAAGTCTGTCGCTGCCAGCTCCACCGCAGCAACTGCTTACTGCACAGTCCCTGTCTCTTGGCTCGACGCTCAATGGCATTGGGTCAAGCCCTCTAGGGTTGACTGTTCGTAGGTCAGATCCAGAGTGCGGCTTGTCCCACACCAAGCATACACAGTGGTGAGAAGGGCCCCGGAGGGCAGCCATGGTGAGCCTGCCGATCTTGCCGCCGTCTTGCACCGCCTGCAAGCACCACACCCGACCTTGGTGCTGCTTCTCTGGTGCCAGATCATGACTTGTGACGGGGCCTGACAGCCTGCACTGCTCTGCAGGGGATTGATTTGGAGGCTGGCGGGCGCAACAAGAGAACACACCGCACAGCCCCTAAGAGTGACAATGTGTACCTCAAGCTGCTGGTCAAGGTGAGCTGTGTGGCGCACTTTGCAGAGTCTGGCTTGGGGTGTGCAAGGCACTGCGCACAACTACCTGCCATGCACCTGCAGCTCTATGCCTTTCTGGTGAGGAGAACTGACAGTGGCTTCAACAAAGTCGTGCTGAAGAGGCTGTTCATGTCCAAGACCAACAGGCCACCTCTGTCTTTGTCCAAGCTGATCAAGCTCACTGAGGGCAAGGTGAGCGCTGCTGGCAAAGCCGCCTTGCGCAGCTCAGGCTGCCCACTGCTGCTGGCGTCGCCATGCGTGCCATGACTGCACCGGCCGAACCTGGTGCTTGCTTACTAGCTCTGGCCGGCTTCTGCACGGCTTTCCAGATTTCACGGATTCCGTGTTTGGCGGGCAGCTGTGTCACAGCCTGTGACGATACTGTGTGTCTGCCTCCCTTCAGAGAGAGAATGTTGCCGTGCTTGTGGGCACTGTGACAGACGATGTGCGGGTGCACGAGGTGCCCAAGATGAAGGTGTGCGCCCTGCGCTTCACAGAGAATGCACGGGCCAGGATTCTGAAGGTAGGCCTCTGCATGCCCATGCCCATGCTGATTGTTGCTGTGCTGTGCCAGCGAATCACGCAAGAAGGTTTCAATTGCTCTCCACCCTTGGCACGTGCTTTGCTACCTGCAAAAGAATTGTTGCTACTGCGTGGTGCATCCTTTGCTGCGCACGCAAAGCACGTGCCAAGGGTGGAGAGCAATTGCGTGGTACGCAACTCGCTGCCAGTTGCATTCTTTTATCGGCAGCGGCCACAACATCTCAGCGGTCAGCATGCCTGCGGCGGTTGGCAGCACTGGATCACCATCTTGATAGTTGCTGAGCAGACAGCGCAGCTCCTGCTTGCCTGAGCTGCCGATGCTGGCGCCTGGCAGCACTGATGTGCTGGTATTCAGAGCAGGTTGTGCTACCTGGTATTGGCCTCAGCAGCTGCAGTGGGCACAATGAAAGCTCTGGCTGTGGTGCTTAGGGAGGCCGATGCAGTCAAGGACCAGCTTACCTTCCAACATGCAGGCCGGCGGTGAGATCGTGACTTTTGACCAGCTGGCCCTGCTGGCCCCCACAGGCAGCAACACCTTGCTGCTGAGAGGCCCTAAGAATGCAAGGGAGGCTGTCAAGCACTTTGGCAGGGCACCTGGTGAGGTTTTGACATGCATGGCACCGACTTGCATGGCAGACAAGCTGCCACGACAGCCTCATGTGAACACCTGAATGCTTTTGGTGCTGGCTCATGGACACCTCACTGCAATGCCCTTTGCTTGCTGGGAGCTTCTGTGCCCTTGGTGGGGCAGTGTCTGCATTGCATTGGTATGGCCTGTTTGGGCAGCGTCTGAAATGCATTGGTGTAGCCTGCTGCCTATCCACCCTCTCTCACGTGGACAGCCTTGCTTCTGGCAAGTCTTAACGGCTTTTTGCTGTACAGGTGTGCCTCATTCCCACACCAAGCCCTATGTGCGCAGCAAGGGCCGCAAGTTCGAGAAGGCTCGTGGCCGGAGGAAGAGCCGCGGGTACAAGGCATAGGCTCCTTTGCTGGGGGGTTCATCAGGCTGGACGGCATCTGCACTTTGAATGCTGGAGTTGCGAGGCTTCCATGGACAGCACTGCCTGGAGTGCTTTGCGTCGTTGCCCACCATTGCAACTGTCAGCAGCATCACCTTGTAAAAGCCCTACATTACATGGAAATGGCTGGGCACTCATGCACTGAGCTTGGGACACATGGCTTCCTACTGTTCACGTCAAAGGCAGTCAGATTACCACAGAAAAGGGCCCAGGCTTCTCAGCTCTGGGCAACAAGCTGAAAGCAACCCGATACAGGAGTCTGAATCAAGTGCATCAACCGCGCTGTGAGATGCCCTTGGAGTACTGCTTGAAGCGCTTGGGCAGCAGCCTCTCCAGCAGACCTGACACCTCAGGGTGCTGCAGGGCAGCCTCCAGCACCATAGACTCCCTGAGCAGATCCTCAACCTGCAGCACAACAGCTGGTCAGCACCACTTGCCTGGATAGCAGCTTGAGCCACAGCAGCAAGCATTAGGCAGCTGCAGAACCTGCAGCAGCAGGCATGGAGGTAGAGCACAGGACCACGCATGACAGCACACCTTCTTCTTGTTCTCTGTCATCTGGGGTGTCAGCGTCTGCACAGCCGCTTGCACTGATGATTCGCTCTGCCACACTGTGGTGCGCAGCTGAGGGTACTGTCCGCCAAGGGTGGCTGCCAGAGCCTCCTGGCGGCTCTGCAGCAGATCACGCACCCCAGCTGCCTCCTTCTTTGCCTCTGTCAGCTCCTGAAGAGGCACACTGCCATGCTCAGCTGTGTGCAGTGTGGGAGGATGGCAGCAGAATCAGCTCAAGAATGCAGGGGCTTTTGCCGTTTGATGAAGCACCCCAGTGCTGAGAGAGCAGACAACATCTCCTATGGAGGACCTGTTGGGCAACAGTTGCTGCCCAGCCACGCTCAGACAAGGGAACCCACCTGGGCATCTGGCCTCTCCATGATGCGGCAGCAGCGCCCAAACAGGCCCAGGAAGACCAGCTCTGTCTGTTGCAGGCCTGGGTCTGAGGCAATGGTCTCAAGCACGTATGCCCGGACCTTCTGGGCATCATCTGGCCTGTTGCCAAAAACAAACTCCAGCAGCAGGCAGTCGTACTCATGCACCTGCACACCCAGATGGAAGGGGGCATTGGGTACTGCGGCGGCCAGTGTCAGCCCAGCTGAGCTTGAAGGCAAGCCAGTCCAGTGCATGGCTGCACTTCCAACTCAGAGGAGACACGCGGCAGGCGGTGGGGTGCAGTCTGTCAGAAAAGACAGCTGCAAAATTGAGCAGGTAGCTTGTAGAGGTGGCCCCACCTCCTCCCTGTTGTCTGCATAGGCAGCCACTTGCAGCAGATTGATGGCCTTCATGAAGCGACGGTCTGACACATAGATGGGGGGCTCGCACTTATCCTGAAGGTAGTCCCGCAGGGAGGTCAGTACGTCGATCACTGAGTCCGGCACGTGCGCCGCGGCGACAGCTGCCTCCACAGTGTGCCTGCAGGGCCACATCAGAATAGGACCATATGCAGCTCTCGTCCTCATGCCAGCAGGAGGCCTCAGCTCTGCATCCTGAGCCTGTCCCATGCACAGCACCAGGGGGCCTCCAGCGCCCGGCTGCTGCCACCAGTTTTGGCTCCCAGCATCGAGAACCAACGTCATGCCGGAATGCGCACTCCTTTGTGACAAGGTGCGTCACACATGAGGCGTGATGGCACCAGCAATGATCAGATGAGCCATAAGACAAGCACTGTGTGCACAGGGCTCACCCCAAAACCTGCCAGGTTGAGCCCAGGAACCATCGCTCTGGCGGACACCGCAGCAGGCCCTACTGCAGTGCACTGGGGCCCACCTGAAGTCTTCAAGGTCCAGCCCAGAAGCACCCTGAGCTGCCGCCACTGCTGGCGCCCCATTGCCGCTGGGCTCTCCAGCAGGGCCAGTCCCAGGGTTGGAGGCCCCCTGGCGGGCTGCCAGGCGAGCCAGGCTGCCCAGCTGGGCGCTGGAGACCTGGCTGACAGACCGGCGCACCAGGAAGCGGTCATACAGGGCGTCCAGCTCCTCAGACTCAGGCAGCTCATTGGAGGCACCAATCTGCAGCAGCAGGGAAGGTTGTCTGACGCCAGCAGAGGGGTTGCATGGCAGTGTGCAGAAGAGCCGCTTGCACATGGGTCATGTGCAGGTGGTGCTGTGGTGCAGAGGTGCTCCAAGCCCCTGGTAGCTGGTGCCGGCCGTGAGAAGGCAGCACATACCACTTCCTGTGCTGAGAGCTGCAACATCGCCGCCAGGGCCAGTGCATGAGCAGTGTGCCATAGCGTGACCTCCAGCATTGCCGCGAGGAGCTTACCAGGCACAGCAGGGGAACCGGCAGGCGCTGGTTGCCATTGTCGAAGAGGCGCTCGTTGAGCAGGGTGAGCAGCGCGTTCAGGATGGCACTATTGGCCTTGAAGATCTCATCAATGAAGGCTACCTCTGCGGTGGGGAGGTACCCATCCACCTTGCGCATGTACTCGTCGTTCTCCAGGCCTGCAATAAGCAAGTTCTGTGCAGCAGCTCACACCTGGTATTCTTCGGGTGGGGCAGGCAGCACGGGCAGCACTTTGGTTGGTGACCCCACAGGCAGCCCGCTGTACTCGTGGCGAGCATGTCAAGTAGGCTGCAGATGTCTTTGAGCTGCCATACAGCACACGCTCCAGAGATGGCCTCACAAGCCAGTGCAAGACTGTGATCAGGAGGGCCACATGATCAGCAGCATGGTGGCAAGGTCGACTGTCGCTGAACACAGTGACCCTTGATCGGAGAAAATGGGCACTCGGCGGGGCCACATGTCAGCATGCCAGCACGAACTACGCCAGGCACAGCATTTACCTCGCATGGACAGGGGGCCAAACAGTTCCTCTGGGACTGAGAATCTGGTCAGCAGGCGCTCATAGTATGTGCCTGTGGTCAGCTTGCTCAGGCGGCGACTCAGCTCCGACTTGGCTGTGCCAGGGGGACCCAGCAGCAGCAGATGCTCGCCTGACAGAGCTGCCAGCAGCATCAGGCGGACCTGCAGGCATGCACCTGCGCCTGGCAATGCGGGCAGCCAGAATGTCAGAAGTAAGGAGCATGCCGTCGCCTCACAGGCCTCAGCACATTGATGAAGAAGTGCTGGAAGCAGGAGCGCAGGAGGGGAGTGCCGCGCAGCACATCAGCATGATGCTGACTGACCCAACCGCATACCTCGGTCTCACGCTCCAGCAGACCCTTGGCAAGCTGATTTACAGAGGCCAGGACCTTGCCCTTGAGCCCCTCTGAGGTGTCTGGGCTGATGATGCCCTCCACAGAGGTTGCGCTCTGCTGCAGGATGGCTGCATGCTCGTCATCCACCCCCTGAGTGAGGGAGGAGATCAGCTGCAGGACGCTGGAGTCCACCGCGGGGCCCTGCAATCCATGAGCATGTCGAGGGGCATGCAGCAGTAGGCGACATGTCGGCAATGTGCTACGCAGCTGCAATGCAGATAGACATGCAAGTCTCACTTGCTGATCCGCCCTGACTGCCTGCAGCACACAGCTGGGCATGGCACATCTCTGCTGGCTGCAAAGCTGCTGCTTTGGCTGCCTCTTTGTGCAAGCCTGTTGGTGGATTAGACGAGGTGCAGCCGGCACAGATGGTGCCTGTGGCCTGACTGCTGCCTGTGGCAGGGCGAAGGAATGGGTGAAAGCTGACATGGCCGGCAACCGAAAACTATCGAGATCAGCTAGGTCAAATCCAAGGATCTACTGTTTGACCGGAGTGTCACTTTGGAAACCCACCAGGGTGAAGCAGCCATCAGCTGACATTTGGTGTTTGTCCTGTGAGAAGAGGCAATGCTCTTGGGCACTCTGCTGCCTGGCAGGGCTGTAGCCCCACCTGCACAGCACAATGTCCAGGAGGATGCAGCCTGGGTGACAGCAGGCAGACGACGCACTCGCAAAGTCTACAGTATAACCGCCCATGCAACAGCAGCAGCTGGCATGCTGGATGCAGCCTCAGCAGTTGTGCCCCGTGGGGACGGCCATGACGCATTGATGCATGGCCTGGGAGAGGTTGGGGACGTGGCTCCCATGCACATGCCATGGCTGCTGCGGCTGGCGCATGTCAGGTTAGCCCATATTGGTGCCAGAATGCTGACTTCGCTGGTATTGCAGGCTCCCATCAGCTGTGTTGTGCAATGCAGGGCAAAGACTCACAAAGGCGACTCCCAAGATGCACTGAAAGACAGTGCACGTGGCCTGCTGCTCTGGAGGGTGAGTGAGAGCTGCTTGCAGCTTGCTAGTGCTGCATGCGCAGTGCCCCTGGGTAGAGCAGCTGCCGAGGCAGCCAAGGGGGTTGGTCACTCCACTGTACTCTGATCTTTGCTGCAGAGAGCCTTGGATGATGGCCTGCTTCCAGATGATGCCACATTGGAGCGCCTAAGCCTATCCCCTGACAGCTTTGCCTGTGGCCGCCATGTCGAGGACCTGAGGTGGCCTGAGGAGCCCCTGCGCCCTGTGCTCATACGTGAGGCAGACCCCATGGTGCCAGGATGCTTGCTGCTGTGATGGGCTGCCCAGAGCATGCACTGTTCAAAAGCCTCACAGCAAAGTGGAGAAGACTTCTTTTGTGTGCCTGCCTCTGCAGAGCCTGTGACCTGAGCAAGCACTGCTGCGCCTGCTGCAGGGGTGCTGGCCCAGCTTGATGTGGCCAGGTTTGCCCGCAAGTACCCAGCCGTGAAGGACGCCCTGCTGCGCAGCCTGCTAGAGCTCATCTTCAAATACCACAAGACAATTCTTGGGTGAGCCCTGGACACCTCTGCTGCCCTCTCAACAGGGGAGCTCCTCACCAATGCTTCACCCAGCGATACACTGTCGTCACAGCGAAGGACACCTGCATTTTCATCAAAGCCTGGAGCTGTGGGTCGTGAGGCGCATCACAGCACCTGACGCTGCATGCTCTGCAGGGAGGCTGAGGAGGCAGAGGCCAGGGCCACAGATGGCGCCGGCAACATGTATCTGACAGTGAAGGAGCTGCAGAAGCAGGAGGAGCAGCGGCGAGCAGGTAGGGGTGCACTCCTCATCTGCCCGTCACGCTGGAGCTGGCATCACATGAAGGATGGCAGTGAGTCATTGCTGTGTCTCAGACTGAGAGGCAAAATGAAAGGCCTGCATGCCTGAGGCCCCCCTGCTGCCCTCGCAGTGCGAGGCAACAGGGCGATTGCCTCCGCTCGCCCCCAGGTGGCGCTGCCAGACAATGATGCTGATGATGACGCGGCAGCTGAGGCAGCAGCTGAGCACGCGACCTGGTCCCCAGAGAGGGCGACAGCAGAGGCTCTGGCGGGGGCACTGCAGCAGCAGTGGGAGGCGCCCATGGCTACCCTCAGCAAGGCAGGCAAGGCCTTTGAGGGGCTAGAGGCCCTGCTGGGAGGGGCCAGGGGTGGCGGGTTTGACCTCAGGGTGAGTCCTGGACTGCCAGCCTGCATGCCACTGCAGCATCACATGTGCTGCAGGGCAGCCTGCCTCTGATGGCAATGCTGCGCCATTGTTCGTCGTGCTGTCAATCTCGCCTGGTTTTATCTTGCAGACCATCCAGCCTGGGCCTTCCTCGGGTGCACCAAACATCGACTTGATACAAGAACAAGGCAATGAGCAGTCTGGGCAAGGTGTCTGGCACAGCTGCCTCCAGCAGTGTGCTTTGTCGCCATAGCAGCAGATAGCGTGCTGCTAGATGTGCTTTCTGGGCTCGTTGTCGGCCTGCTTTGTCGGAGGCTGCTGCAGGGAGCCACTGGCTCCATGCCATCCTGACACTGCTCTTATGCCCCTTTGGCCGCAGTCCCACCTTTGGAATCGCAAGGGATGGACAGAGATGGACCGCATGCGCAGCCGCCTGGAGGACCTACGGGAACTGCGCGACCTTGTGCGCTCCCTGGGGCGTGGGGGCGGCTGGGGCCCCCTGCGGCGGGCGCCAATCCAGTTCCTGGACATGCGCGCCCGCCCTGGGCTGCTGCGCACCGTCCTGGAGCAGCAGGAGACCCGGGGGCTCACTCGCTCGGACGACATCTCTCGCCTCCTGCCATCAGAGGTGAGCAGGGGAGTGGCTCCAAGGGGTGCCTGCCCAAGTAGTGGACTGCTGAGCACGTTGACAATACCACTGACAGGCCGCTGGTCTTTGCTTGAAAATGTGTAAGGTCAGAACTGCTTGAGCTTCCTGTTGTCCAAGGCAATGCACAGTCTGGCTGGCATGCCTGGCGTCAGCCCCTTTCTGCTGGTCGCTGCTGCAGTCCCGCTACCATCTGGTGGGTGCTGACAGGCCACGCAGGTCCTGACTGCGGTGGTGCAGCACCCACACCTGTGCACTCCGGCACTGTGCAGGCTGCCACCCTGGCCCGCGGCCGCACAGTACGCCAGTCCAAGCTCATGTTCTATGCCAAGGTGGTGGAGAAGGCGCTGCAGACGTATGAGCGCGATGGGTGGGGCGAGTTTCCCACCCAGATCATCCCCGAGCGGCGCGAGATCAGGCAGGTCTTGTGCTCAGACCCAAGAGCGCCAACAGCTGCACCTTCTTGTCACTCGGCCCTGGTCTTTGTACAGAACTTCAGCAACCTCTGTGCCACCAGTGCCTGGGCCCCTGCTTTCATGGCTGGGGATGCTTCCTGTGCAGCCTGGGCGCTGGTCGTGATGGCCTCCCACCCTGGCGGACTGCATGTGTGCAGGCCCACAGCTGACCGCGGGCCCATCCTGCTCTGTGTGGACACATCAGGCTCCATGAGGGGCACCCGCGAGACAGTGGCCAAGGCGCTTGCCCTGGAGTGCATGCGCGCGGCCAAGGCGCAGGAGCGGGGGTGCTACGTGTTTGCCTTTGCAGGGCCCCAGGAGGTGGGCCGGGATGCTGGCCATTGTGGGGTTTGTGTCATGCGGCCCTGCATCAGACCTGCCACAGTTGACGCCAACGGGGTGCAGTGAATCTGCCTTTTTGGGGCTGAGGAGATTGGGTGGGTCCCTTGCAACCTGCGGGTGGGAGCTTGCAGAGTTGAAGCCATGAGTCAGGTGTCGAGTGGGTGTCTTCAGCCACACTGGGTGCCCATTGCACAGGCCACCCAACTCCGCTGCACGTGGGTTGGGCAGCTGCAGCCATCAGGAAGGCCTTCAACCAGCATGCTGCATGGCACTGGTCCACTCCTGCCAGCATGCTGCCTGGTCTGCAGGTGAAGGAGCTGGAGCTGGGCACAGACATGAAGAGTGTGGTCAACCTGCTGGACTTCCTGGAGAAGGTCTTCAACGGGGGCTCCGACTTCAACGAGCCCATCCGGCGATGCCTCACGCGCCTGTCGGATGCCAAGTGGGCCAACTCAGACATCCTGCTGGTGTCTGATGGGGAGCTGCGCCAGCCTGGCCAGGTGGGAGTCCCTCATCCTGGAGCAGCACTCAGCAACCTGTGAGGCAGGTTGGGGCCAAGCTGCCGCTGCCTCATGCTGGGTGCACTCGTGGGGCAGGGCCGCACAGCATCCTTGATGCATCAGCTGGGGGCCTGCATCCCGGCCAGCGAGCCACTGCATGAGCTTACAGGATCCCAGGCTTTCTGTCGCGGGGATGCAGTGCTTGCAGGTGACCTGAACCCTGCCTGGCTGCCGGAGAACGATGCCGCAGCTGAGGCCGCCTGTGTCCTGCCTGGCTCCAGGAGATCATGCGCAAGCTGTCTGGCGCCAAGGACAAGCTTGCCCTGCGGGTGCACGGCCTCATCGTGGGGTCCCCTGAGAAGAAGCGGGCAGACCCAGCCGTGCTGCGCGCCCTCTGCAGCAACCCCTTGCCCAGCGGGCGCATAGAGACGCTCATCACAGAGTTTGCTGGCTGGGCCTCGGTGAGCCGGCCCTTCTGTTGGATGATTGCTGAAGCTGCAGCTGCTGGTGTTCATGGTTCACAAAGTTGCTGGCTGCCCTTCTGGCAGCTGGCCCTCACGACAGGAGCGTGCTGCAGCTTGGTAGGCCCTGGCAGTGGCTCACAGGATTGGCTGCCTAGGCCTGTCTGAGTTGGTCCTGTTGTATGACACCTGGTGCAGCTCTTGGCGGCCTGCTGATCAGCCCCTGTTGGCTGGGATGCACTAGCATTGCAGGCCATCAAGTTGGGTGAGACGTCGCCATGTGCAGGTGCAAGGCGACCAGAGCATGAAGTTTGACTGGGATGATGCCATGGGCAATGCAGCAAGGAGAGCCAAGAGCCTGCAGGAGGAAGCCTACCGGCAAAAGGAGGTCAAGCGCAAGCGCCAGGCCAACAAGGCTGCAAACAAGAAGGCTGCCCCTCCCCGCAGCAGAGGGCGGTAACAAGCACAGGGACACCATCAGCATTCAGTTCAGGTTTGACGCTGCCATCCCTTGAACACCCCATTTCATTTACATCTGTTCTGCTGGAACGCCATCATGTTCAACAAGGAAAAGCAAGCTTCATAGGACAAGCAAAGAGGAGTTCTTCAAGCAAAAACATGAAGTGGAGCACTCTGTCACCCACCTGCGGTCAGGAGGCCCAGCAGGTGAGTATCTGATGGCAGTTGCTCCTGCCTGAATCAGGATGGGAGCTGTCAGGGATGGCATTGATTCGTCTCCAAAAAGCAATGAGTCTGCCCTTGAGATGTGACCTTGATTGGGACTCCTTCACTGAACTGCCTGCAGTGCAGCATACATCGGTCAGTGTCACAGATTAGTGACTAGTGAGATTAGATTCTAGTGATATTCACTAGTGCTGATGGCCGCCAGCAGACCCTTCCCCACCTGACACATCCTGAGGGTTTGCCTCCTCATATTAAGACAGCCACTGCTGGCAGTGCATCTTCCAGCAGTGGCTGTCCAGCAGGACGAGCAGGCAAACCCTCAGGATGTGTTGATGTGAGAGCGTCTGCTGGTGGCCATCAGATAACACAGTAGCATAACCACTGGAGCCCCTCATCAGCGATTGACACAGACATTCTTGGGGCCATGGACACAGACACACTGCAGGGACAAAGGAGAGCAGGCAACAGCATGGAAAGAATGCGGCAGTGAGCTGCAGGAACTTGCCTGTCTCGTCGAATTGAAGGTGACTGCACACTTGGGGCCGCCGAACTGGCACACTGCCCAGTAGAGGCTAGCTGATGCTGGGTATGTTGTGTGGAAGTGCAAAAGCAGGCTGAGCGCAGAGCTGAAGCTGCTCACGTCTCACTGATCGACAGCAGCTCATCTACCCACCTCTCAGTGCCCGGAGCCATCGCGGCGGCTGCCCAGGGTTGAGCTGGCCGCAAACATGGCGTCCAGGCTGCTGGACTGTGGGCTTTAGCAGAGAACACACGCCAGCAGGGCCCGGGCGGGCATCGGGAGCCTGCTGCCCTGCCTGCTGGAGTGCTGTACGGGCCGCCGCTCCTAAGCACGTGCTATAGCACTCTGATGTGCATGCATAAGCAGTCAGCAGTGGGGCAGCCAAGGGCAGAGGGGCCAACGAGCCACCTGCTGTGCATTGCAGACTCGACGCCTCCCAAACCCTGTGTTGCGGTCCAGCCATGCTTCACGGCCTGCCACCTCACTCTCCTTTTTGTTCAGATCCTGCATATACAGCTGTGAGCTATGCCAGATGGAAGCCTGACATGGCCAGTGCATCTCAATGACAGCTGCAGCCTGAGCAGGCTCCCCACCATCCATAGTCAAGCTCACCATGCGCCCCTGCAGTGTCGATTAGCTCATTTCAGGCCATCCTCACTGCCTCCCGTGTTGCCGCCGCCGACACTGGGCGTCGCCTGCTGCCCCTCTCTGCCTGAGCATCCCGCCCCACTGGGCCCGGGGCTGCTCCAGAGCCCTATTGGGCTGCATCAGGGCTCCCCGAGGGTGCCTGCAGAGCAGGAGAAGGCTCATGTTGGGTGGTGATGCGCGGCTCGGCAGAGGTGTTGCGCCCCTGCGCCCCCTATGTGGTCCCCATTTTGTGGCGGGCATGCAAGCATGGATTGATCCCAGAAGCGGACCATTCAGTCTGGTGCTGATGCTCAGCCACCTGTCAGCTGAAACGCTCCTGCTTGGGTCCACCGCTGTGCATCTGCGACGATGGATTGCTTTGTGACTGTGGCAGCCCCACCTGCCATGTCCATCCAGTACCACAGGAGGCACCAGCCTACCTACCTTGCTCTGCCTGGGCACCTGTCTCCCAGGATGCCACTCCAAGGGCGGCTCTTGTGCTTATGGCACCTGGGCTTCCTCCCACAGCCACATGCAGCTGCTGCCATTCTTGGTTGTGACACTTCACTCTTGCCAGTGGCACTCACTGCGATCTCTGGAGGAGGGAGGCCTGTGTGCAAGCGGTGGTGTTCCTCAGTGTGCACTTCCCGGGTGAGCAGCACAAATGGCACGCCCACCACAGGGACAACCACAACACACTCACACTTGTGCACTGAACCTGACAACAAATCTCGTGAGGCCTCGTGAGGTTTAGTGCACAGTTGTGAGTGTGTGGTGGGCGTGCCATTGGTGCCCTGCAGGGTCAAGCGCACAGCGTCAGGGCAACTGCTGTGCACATCACCAGTCAGCATGGCTGCCATACATCAAGTCCTACCTGGTGGCTAGGATCTACCGTCAAAGCACTCCCCAATGGAAATGTGTACTCTGACACTCTTGAGCTGCCCATTTGGGTAAATGCTGACCTGGAGTACTCACGCTTGCTGGTGTTGTCTGGGCAGTGCTTCTCAGATCAATGATGTGGCCCTGAGGGATTGTTACAGGGGCTAAGATGCCATTGCTTGCCCAGCGGCCCCTTGTCTTCAAGGATGCCCCTTGTCTTCAAGAATGCCCCTTGTCTTCAAGGGCCCCTTGGTTTGCCAGCCTGATGACCTATCCTGTCCAGCCTGAGCAAAGGCCACAGTCGAGCATTTGAAGCCCTTCTCTGGTCCAGCTCGGCAGACAGCATGCAGATGGCTCACATACACACGCGCTCATGGAGGCAGGCAGCCACGGCACCGTTCAATCAGAGGCAGGGCCCAGCACCATCACGCCATCAGAGAACCAGCCTGCACAGCAGGACCGCATGTGCGGCAGCAGCAAATACCTTGTATGACTTCTCAGTTCCAAACATTGATGGCAAGCCTGTGGATCTCTCCAAGTATAGGGGCAAGGTGATGGTGTTGGCTGTGTGACCAACTGCACCGGCTGGGCTGAAAGGCCTGTGCCAAACCATAACTGATGGACTTGGTGAACATGCCCAACCTCCAGCACGCACCAATGCATATACATGGCTGCTGCTGCTGCAGGTGCTTCTCATATGTAACGTAGCTAGCCAGTGTGGGTTTTCAGGCCAGGTGACCACCCCGCAATAGATCTTGAAGCATGCATCATGTGCTTCCATTTTGATGCCTTCTTTGACTTGCAGTACATTGAGCTGGCAGAGCTTTACAACAGATTCAAGGATAGGGGCTTTGTTGTGCTTGGCGTGCCCTGCAACCAATTCGGAGGTGAGCAACTGCTGTCTGGCTGCAACTGGTGGTATGCTGCGGGGAATGACAACGTGTAGTGCTCACAGGTCAGGAGCCTGGAAATAGCGCATCCATCAAGGCTTTTGCCAAAGGCAAGGGATTCCCAACAGGTCAGAGGCTCGTCCATGCTCTTATGCAGCTGCGAGCTGTGCTCAGGTCCACATGGTCTTCTGCCGTGCAGACCTCCTCACGGCCAAGTCTGATGTGAATGGCCCCAATGAGCTGCCACTCTACAGCTACCTTAAAAAGGCAAAGGGAGGACTGTTGACGTCTGACATCAAGTGGTGAGCCTGTCAATGGCCTGTCTGTTCCACAGCTGAATTGACCTCAGCATGGCACGACCACTCCTGCTGCAGGAACTTCACCAAGTTCCTGGTAGCCCGTGATGGGCGAGTGGTCAGCAGGTCTGGCTCGCCTGTCAGCCCAGCCAAGCTGGCACAGGACATCGAGAAGTTGTTGTGACCTGTAAACCAGGAAATTTTCACATGATTCAATTCAATTTGAAGCCATTTCTGGTGTGAAGCATAATGTGATGCCAATGACAACTGCAGAGCACAACTCAGCCTGCATCTCTCGTCTAATTCAGTTCTTGCGGAGCTGCAGTGCCCTTCAGGTCAAATTGTTGTCTCAAACGTTTAACAATCACCCTGGTGGTTGCATTCCTCAAAGCAGTTTGATTGCTTGATCTGCTCATCAAAGTGTCAGGAACATCGCCAGATCTCAGTACTTTCCTTGCATCCAGCTGGACATCGGCTTCATTTGAGATTGCTCCAAGCTCCTTTGCTATCTCCCCAGCTCGCAGAGCCACCTGTACTCAGTGCATGGACGCTCGCAGAGAGCTGCTGCGGCACATGCACAGCTTCCACAACGACCCCACCTCTGGCTTCTGCTGCGTCTTCTCCACAGTCTGCTCAGCAGACAGGAGCGCTGTGTTGAGCGCTGTGGCTGCAATGTCCACAGCCGCCTGAGCCACAGAACTGAAGTTGACCTGGCTCATGTTCTGCCCCGGGGCAGCATGGCGAAGGCGCAGCTGCAGAGTAGCACCGGGAAACACTTGTTGAGAAGGAGTTTGATGTCAGCCTCAGGGTTCCTGTGCCAGATCCCCACCTCCTTCAATGCCTCCGCTGCATAGGAGCGGCTGCTGTCCCTCTGGGCGCCACCTGCTCCAGCCTGGAGGAGCCCCTCCTGGAAGCCGCCCTGGCCGAGCAGGGCTGCCTCGCGCTCTGCCCTGGCCTCTGACTTGGCCAGCAGTGTGACCATGTCCACCAGCTCACTGCGCTGCTCAACCTGCAGCACTTGGGTGGGCAGCACTGAGGGCCAGGACTGGGCCCTGGACTTGATGCAGACCCGCCCCTGTGCAGCTGTACAGCAAGCTGAGGCTCACCTGCACTTGGTTGAGGATGGACAGCGTGGACTCCACCCTGCCTGCTGCCTCTGCCACAGCTGCCATGGCCTCCTGCATGGCTTCTGTGGCCTGCTGTCTGCCCTGCAGGCGCCAAAGGTGCCCGCTTCAGCACATCTGCACAGGTGCAGGCAAGCAGGTGCGCCGCAGCAGCAGGGTCATGCAGGCACAGACAGCGTCCGCACACAGACGGTGCCTGACCATGTCGTTCTTGAGGCCCTTGGACTTTTCGATGGCCTCAGCAGCGTGCTCCACTGCCTCCAGAGCTGTGGCTGTCTGGCGGATGGCAGTCAGGGTCGTATTGGCATTTGCCCAGACTGCTGTCAGGATGTCAGCTGCGCGGGCATCCTTGGCGGCTGCGTCTGGCTGGTCAGCATCCACCGCCAGCTGGTCAGCCAGAGCATGTGCCACAGACTCAGCAGAGTCCCTGACCTGCACATGAGGAGCGCAGTGAGCGTGGCCCTGTGCTGCAACAGCCTGTGGCGTACCACTGTGCAGGGCAGACAGGCAGAGGCAAGCTCACTGCGCTGTGGACAGCTTGCGCTGCTGCCATGGTCCTATTGCCTGATGCAGCCTGCAATGTGGCGTTCCTGGTCTGGCTCCTGGCCTCAAAAGCATCCTGCAGCACACCACAGGACACAGTCTGCCAACAGCAGCCTGCAGCAATACGTCACCCTCCACTCAACAATACAATCGACCCTGCTGCAATGCGAGACTCCAGCAAGAATCCAGAGCCCATAGTGGCTGTTGGTGCCCCTCCTTGGCACTTACATTCACTTGGCAGTGCAACCCCCTCAGCCCACCTGGCGCAGCTTGTCGATGCGCTCGATGATGTCATCCACAGGGTCCCGTTCAGCAGCCAGGCCCATGCTGGCTGCCACAGCTGCGCGTGCAGCAGTCTCTGTGGCATTCAGCAGGCTTTGAACCTGCGTGCTGTTGCCAGCGCTGCTGTTGGCGGCAGTGGGGCTGACAGTGCTGTTGAGAACAGCCTGTGCCAGCATCTCCTGCTCCAGTTGGTGCTGCAGACGCTCAGCAGCCTTGCCCTCCTGCAGCGAGCACGCTGTGCTGTCTGCTGGGGCTTTCATTGCTGCACCAACGGCAGCAGCAGCAGCAGTGGTGGTGGCTGCAGACAAGCTCACTGCAATGGCCTGCTCCTGGCGCAGCTGGGTGGTGGTGGCCTTCAAGGCGGCGGTGATGGTCTCAAAGGTGCCCAGCGTGGACTGCACCCTGTCCTGCATCTGCTTCAGGTTTACCGTCACAGTCCCTGCACAGACCAGGCAGGTCTGTGGGTGCCAAAAAACTCCCCTGCAATCCATCTGCTGGGGCCTTCTTGCAGCCAGCTGCAAACACCACCCTCACCCAGAGCAAAAGACTCTGTCTCTGCCTTCTTGCGCTCCCGCTCGTGAGCCTCCAGAGTGGCCCCCTCCCTCCGGGCCTGGCTGGAGTCGAACCCGCTGCTGGCCCCAGTGGAGTTGACCTGCTCCATGGAGCTGAGAGCTGCAGCTGCCTGCAGAGCTGCCTCTGACACGACAGATGCGTCCTCCTGAGCAGTGCTCATGCTGCGGGCAGCCTCTGAGACCACGTCCACGGCAGTGGCCATCTCCTTGGCCTTCTGCTCCACAGCCACAGCCTCCACGACCTGGCAGGGGCACACATCAGGCCTGCAGGGGTGTGGCGTGCAACAGCAGCAGTGTGGCGCCAGGAACAGGGCAGGACAGCAATGTCCTGCAGGCTATCATCTGGGTGCCTTGATGGCCTGCAGTGCCTAGTAATGCAGTCTGCCTCAGGCAGATAGCCAGCGATCAGCCAGGAGCAGGCCAAAAGGCACCCACCGCAGCTTCCCGCGCAACCAGCTCCTGCGCCAGCTGCACCACCTCCTTCTCCTCCTGCACGGCCGTCAGCGTGGCCCGCGTGCAGATCAGAGCCACCATCAGGCCAAAGGCCAGCAGGGCCCAGGCCTTGCGGCGCAGGGACGCCCAGGGTATGCCGCCTGCACCTGCAGCAAGGGGACGACCTGGGCGGCCTGAGCACCTGGGGCAGCACCCTGCCCAGCCTGGCGCCATGCTGGGCAGCACGACTCAGCAAACCTTTGAGCAGGTCTGCCGGCATGCGGGTGACCAGAAGGAACAGTCCAGCGGGCATGATGTACGCAATCAGCACGGATGCTGTGGAGCCTGCCAGCCCAAAGATGAACTCCACATTGGGTAGGTAGATGGCAGAGACCAGTGCTGTGCCTGCAGCCCAAACAGCAGCAAGTGAGGGTGCTGCTCTGCCATGGGTCCAAGCAGACGGGCACCTCTCCCCACGACAGCACCAGGCTCACAGGTGGCGCCGGCAGCAATGAGCTGCTCCCCCAGGCCACCCCGCTGGCTGCAGGCCTGGCGCCACTCTGCGGGGGCCCAGCGCTGCGCCTGCGCCCAGGCTGCCAGCGGGGGCAGCAGCATGTCCTGGAAGGGGATCACCACCAGTGGGACCGTCCCCAGGATGGAGAGGCCATAGCCCAGCTTCAGCAGGCGCTCATAGGCCGCTCGCAGCCCCCTCTCCTGAGGGCCACCCAAGTTGCGCAGCACATCGCCTGCTGTCCTGCAGTTAAAGGCACAGCAGTGACGGTAGCCATACAGGGAGCAGGCAAGAAGCATGTTGGCATCACCTGTTTTTGAAGGCTGTGTAGCCACACACCCCCACAGTCAAGTAGACCATGGTGCAGCAGAACAGAGCCTGCATGCACTGACTCAACCTGCTCGAGCAGGCAGCCCTCACTGGCTGCTGCCATGCAAGAGCAGTTCCACACCTGTTGGACCACTGAAGTCATGTTCCTCACAGTGGGAGCCTTTAGGCTGGAACAGATGCTGAACAGGAACTGGTGGGCAGTGAAGCCATATGCGATTACTGGAAAGGCGATGAGTGCCCCCTCTGGTCGCCACAACAGAAGTGTGCCTGCACCAAGCACCTGGGTGGGCAGCCAGGCATACAATAAACAGCATGCCGGCGAGTCTCGCTGGTGACGAGGCTACGCTTGTCATGAGGCTACTCAGCAGTACGGCAGAGGGTACCCACCTGCACTGGAGCTTGGCAGCATGGCTAGGACCATCACAACCAGTGCAAAGAAGAAAATGAAGGCAACACTGACTTGGGAGACAAGGGCCAGCAGGCCAGAGCTGCGAACAAGGAGGGCCACCGGCAGGGCGCCAAACAGAGTCACGCCTGCAGCAGGCCAGAGGGAGCACCATCAGTCCTGTCCCACGGGCCAGCTGCATGCCGAGGGCGGGGCAGTCACCTGACATGATCATGCTACGTGAGGGCTCTGCCCCGGGTGGAATGATGGAACCCGCAACAGAGCTCAGGACATCTGCCAGTATGTTCACGTAGGCTACAAGGGCCCCAAGATTGAGCAGAAACACGCAAACATTGAGGATTCGCTCCCCCGCCCTGCCCAAGCAGCTTCGGCAGAGCTCCTCATAGTTGCGCTTGCCGGCAGCCTGGCTTGCCAGCAGCAGCAGGTGCATGGAGAGCTGGCCTGCAGTGAGGCTGACCAGCACGAGTACGCTGGTCAGCACCAGTCCACATAGTCTATAGGCAAAGGGGAATCCCAGGACGCCTGCAGTCATGATGTAGTAGCCTGGCCAAGGGAAAAGCCCGTACTCATCAAAGCTTGCCGTACCTGCCCCAAGGATGGAGTTCACCATGTTGAAAACGGCCTGAGCCTGGGTGCCACTTCCCTCTTGTTCTGCCACTAACGGGCTTCCTGGATCCCCACTCCCATTATGAACGGCAGCCCTCTTCAGGGACAATCTTGGCTGGAACATCAAAAATAAGGTGTTGGGAGGCACAAGCAGGTGGTACTGTAGCTACGTGCAGCCTCAAGCCTACGTGCAGCACTGGATCATCTGTCTCTGTTGGTGACGGCAGCCCACCCATCCTGGTGACTTTTAACGCTGGAATGAATCTTTTCATAACATGAGGCCCTGATCTGTGCCTACCAGACGGCCTCTTTTATGACAAAGAGGTACAGGGCATGCTCACTTATGACATTGTATGTAGTCTGGTAAGAAGGTAAGTGACTTAATCATTTGGAAGCAGGCATGTCCTTGGTAATCTTTGCAAGGTACCCAAGGCCTGGCAAGGTCAAGAGTAGGCTTGCAGGCAGCATAGGCCCACAGGCAGCAGCTGACTTCTACAAAGTATGCGCAGAAAGCATATTTCATGAGGCTCAGAAGTGAGCTCTGCCAGAAGCGCTGCTTTGTGCCAGCTTGCAGCAAGACTGACACACATCTGCATGCAGATCTAAGTGGCCGCGGCGTGAGGTGCACTTCTCATGCAGCCAGGATCTGGCTGCCATGCAGGCTTGGATCCAGGATGCAGAGCTTGTGAGCCGGCAGACTGGCCAGCAAGGCAGATGCGGGCTCAGAATTCTATGAGTTCCTCATTGCCTGCAGGACGCAGCATGCGTCCCTCAAATTGATGATCCTGATCTAGGCAGCAGGATGCTGGCTGCCCTGAGCAGTGCCCAGGCTCGTCGAGGGGGCAAGGTGATGTCTCTACTGCACAGGCATTGACAGAGGCCAAGCAGCTTTCCCAACTCAACACCCGCAGCATCTGCAGGTTGCCATCATTGGAACTGACATCCCTGACATCTGTGCTCCCCTTCTAGATGCAGCCTTTGACGCACTAGATAGCCATCAGGTGCTGGCCCTCACAGGCTTGATGTTGGCTGCATGCGTTGCATGGCGCACTTGAGACGTCACTGCTTGCAGATGGTGATCGGCCCTGCTTATGATGGAGGCTACTACCTCCTGGCCTCTCTGGTGATTGCAAAGGAAATATTTCAGGTGTGGCTGCTTTGCAAGCCTTTGCACAGCTGCAGTCTGAGTTATGTTCGCATTTCAGGACGTGACCTGGAGCACAAGCACAGTCCTGAAAGACACCCTGGTGCAAGCCTTTGCGGCCGGCATCACTGTGGCACCAGGCAGTTGCCTGCCACAGCTGCAAGACATAGATGTGTACGAGGTAAGGAAGGGGGTCAGCCAAGTCCACAAATGAGAGGTATATAAGCAGTTCAAAACCAAGAAGGAGAGCTTAAGCGGGGTGCTGCAGGACTTGCAAGCTTGGGCAAGTGGGCAGACATCGCTGGAGTCCATGCCCAGCAAGGAGCGAGCAGTCACTGCCTGTGCGGACCGCATCCTCTGCACACAGCAGCTGGCTGAGCAGCAGCCTGTGCCTGAAAGTCAAGATCCCTGACCTTGCTATTTGGCCTTCTCAGGTTGAGGTTGATCCCCCAGGAGCCTGAGCATGTCACCCACCAGATACAATGAACCAGTGACCAGAACCTGCAGATCCAGCATGAAGCAATGCTGGCAGTTGGCTCGTAGTTTGACACACGTGTGACCGTGAATCCCTCTCGCCTGCAATGGTCTCCTCGGAGTAGCCTTCGAGCAGGTACGCAGCCAGTCCAGGGTGGACCGAAGGGAGGGCATCACAACAGAACAGGAACCCAAGCGGGCAAGTGCAGGGGGCCTGAGCTGACCAGTAATGTCCTGCAGGCATGAGGCAGCAACGTGGCACCTCTACAGAGCACAACCTTGTGCAAAGCAGGCGGCAACTGATGGCACCTGTTCAAGGCGGCAGGGAGGCTGAAGTTGGGTGTCCCAGACGGACTGTAGCTGCAGCTGCAGGGATAGATCTGTGTGCGAATGCTGTGCAGAGAGAGCTGTGTACGAGGAGTCGGGGGGCACAAACACAGTCTGATCAAGCAAAATGTTCCGCGAAGCCAGAGTCTGCGCCATTGGCTCAAGCAGGCGCTTGGGATCACGCTCCTGCATGCCAGCCGACACGTCTTCAGTCATGGTGTTGTGGCACTCTGCTTGAAGCTGCCAGCAGACCAGAAGCTGACCTTCATACAGTTGAAGAGCAGGACTCGCAGCGCATCCTGCCTGTTGCCAGACGCTCCTGCAAACCAGTCGGCACAGCAGGCCATGCTTTCTGCTGTGTGAGCACCATCCAGGAAGAAGTCAAGGGTGCCGTCTGCATGGTGATCTGACACAACCTGCAGGCATCAATGTACACCTGTCTGGACTGACTGCCTCTGGTAGTGCTTGTATCCCCTCGGACAGCAGCCCACCTGCGACCTCCCAGGCCAGATGCAAGTGTTGAGACCCTGCACATACTGGCTAGGCAGGCGTCCCTGCTGTGCCTCGACCGCCCGTTGCACAGCCGCATCCTGCTGCACAGCCGCATCCTGCTGGCCTGCATGCATAGATGTGTCTTGGGTGCTGGTGATGGCACTGCCAGCTGGCACTGCAGCAGGCACCCACCTGGCATCTTGCTTGCTGCTCTCTGCTCCCAGCAGGCAGCAAGCTGCACTGCGAGGGATGCGTTGATCTGCTGATGCACCCCTGCCACTCCAAGCTGCACGCTGTCCTCAGAGTTCAGGGTGCGGTACGACTCAAAGCCTGGTACGACTGTGAGTGGCACCCCCACCGCATCTGCAACCTCCTGCAGCGCAGCCAGATCGTTCCTGAGCGTGCAGGCACAGCCTGTAAATACATGCTCATGGCAGACAGGGCCGGCTGGGCCGCAGCGCCTACCTGCAGCGCTGCGTGGGCATCTGCCGGCTGCTGGACAGTCAGGGCTGGGACGCCTGGCTTGAAGATTCCCGCCTTTTCCCTGGCAATCTCCTGCAGCAGGCGAAGACTTGGCCTGTTGCAGCAGCAGGAGCAGCCTGCAGTGCACCAGCAGGATGAGGACACTTTCCCTTCCCCAGCAACAGCTGCTCAGCTCACTGGCAGTGTGTAACCCAGGATCTCCATGTGGTCAAAGCCCAGAGAGGAGATGCCTGTGACAACAGGGCTGGGGACACAGTTGGTGGCGTCCAGCCGCCCCCCCAGCCCAACCTCCAGAACGGCCACATCCACATCCTCCTCCAGAAATATGCGCAGCCCTGCAGATCAGGTGGGCTTCGCTGCAGGTGACCAGTGAACTGGCAGTGCAACTGGTGACGCTCTTGGCGTGCAGTGCCAGCTCACCCAGCAGAGTCATGAAGCGAAAGTAGGCAGCTTTTGCGACGTCTTCCTTCTCAGACAGCTCCTTGAGACGCCTCTGGCACCACCAGAAGTGCTCAATGAACTTGTTTCGGTCCACAGGCTTCCTGCACAGGGCACAAGCCTGGCAGTGTGGCGTGCATTTGCACACTGGCAGGCTAGCAACCTCGGCAGTCCTCACCCATCGATGCGTATCCTTTCGCGCACGTCCACCAGGTGAGGTGAGGTGAACAAGCCAGTCTTGTAGCCACATTGTCGCAGGATGCTCTCCACCATGGCGCACGTTGAGCCCTGCATTTGGCTTTCCTGAGGGCTGCACCGCATGCATGATGCAGGCACAAGATGTGTGTAGGCCTGCGCACCTTGCCTTTAGTGCCAGCCACATGGATCACACTCAACATGGGAAGCTCATCCTGCAGGCCCAGGGCCTGCAGATACCGGCCCATATAGTCATTGGCCGTCTTCCACTGGGTGCCATCTCCCCTCTTGTGCTTGCTGATGAAGCTGCTCAGGTGGGCAATGACCTCCTCGTACTCTGCATCACTCATGTGTTCCGATGTTGCCCAGCAGTGAGATAGGAGGATATAGGTCAAGCTCTCGCAGCGGGGCAAGCAGACTGGCTGTGGTCAGAGCTCCAAGCCAATATGGAGGAAGAGCTGACCAGTCAATCCGGCAGGTTGCGTTGGTTGTCAGCATCTTGCTTGCCATGGTTGCTTTGCAGCAGCTCATACAGGGTGCTGTCTTGCATGCAGGGAGCAGCGCATTGCTGCAAGGCGCACCAGGATCAAGGACCGCATTGCAGCCATACGAGCTGGTGCTGTGGTCGGTGAGGCTTACAGCACCCAGCTGTGACAGTGTGGCGAGGCATGCGCAGCTCCAATGGCCCTAGACCTGGGACAGATGACAGCGGCCCAGGGTGCCTGCAGGAGGTGGTGGAGAGCGCAAGATGGAGCGCCAGGAGCAGGTTGGCAAGGGGCGGCAGCAGGCCAATGACAGCATCAGGCGCCTGCTGCGCATCAAGGCCACCAGTGACCTGGATGTCACTGCCATCAGGGTGGTGGCAGATGAGCGCGAGAGCCAGCGCCGCATCAAGGAGGAGCAGCAGCGCCAGGTGCGCGTCTAAAATAATCTGGAGCTGCCCTGTCACCCCTGCCCTGCTGCCACATTTCGACAGAGGCCTCAGCAGTGAGCAGCAATCTGCCAGCCAGGCCCTCAGACCCAATCGTTCCCAATCTGCACCCTTGGGTGCAATGCATAGCAAGCTGCCACTCGGGTGCTGATGCACTTGATGCGTGGCAGCATTGGTTGCCCTGGCCCCCCACCTGAGAGGCTCATCCAGTCCCTGTGCCACTGCAGGTCATGCGCGACAAGCTGCTGGCAGGAGCGGAGGGCAGCGCACGCGACAACGCAGCCATCGCTGGCCGCTGGGCTGAGCTGTATGCCCTGGAGGTGCCCCAGGAGCTGCAGGGGGAGATGCAGGCCCAGCAGGCAGCCTGCGCGGCCATTGTCCATGCCAAGGGCGGCCTGGTGGAGGAGATGAAGGGGGAGCTCAAGGGCAAGGACGATGAGTACGTGCGCACGCTCAAGCAGCAAGCAGAGGACGTGGACCTGTTGCTGCAGTACATGAGCACGCAGCTGGAGGAGATGCAGACCGCCTATCGCGAGGAGCTCAGCGAGGTGGAGAGCGCCTTCCTGCAGGTGGGCGGGCAGCGCCTGGCAGTGCAGGCCGGCTGCTGGGGTGGTTGCAGCCTGTTGGAGGCTGCACCCTCGCGGTCCTGGAGGGCGGGGCCCAGCAGAGTGTTGCCAGTGCTGGCAGGCGCCCGGCTGCAGGAGTATGTCGGCCCTGCCTTCTGGGGCAGTCCCCAGTCCGAAGATTCTGACAGCTGACATCACCTCCCAAAACGGCACCCACAGCTGTGAAGCCTCTGTGGTCAGCCCCCTCCTGGCCTGCACAGCACACTGTGTGCTCTGCATCCGCGGCAGGCAGGGCAGCTGCTGCTGCAGGAGCGGTCTGAGCTGATCAAGGCCAATGGGGGTGAGATGGAGAAGCTCTTTGAGAAGCGGGGCCAGATGGAGCAGGCCTTCCTGGAGCGCTTCTTGGCCACAGCAGAGGACTATCAGAAGCAGCTGGAGGAAATGCGGTCGGCAGATGCAGAGGACTATAATGTCCTTAAAGTCAGGTGGGAGCAGCTGTGCAGCTCTGCCAGCGCCAAATGCTTGATGGCAGCCAATGCAGCCATGGGCCAGCTGTGCAGGGACACAACATCGTTTCGTCCACTTGCAGCCTCTCCAGCCATGGTCACAGGCAGTCTCAGCCCATGCAGCCACTTGCTATACCAAGCACCCTGCCTTTCAGCTGTCTGCTTGAGGGGACTGCCCAGATGAGACCAGTCTGGCAGCGCAGGCTGGAGACAGACATCCAGAATCTGGAGCAGCACCTGGAGGCCATGCGGGCGACCTACCAACTGAACCAGGAGAAGCTGGAGTACAACTTTCGTGTCCTGACCGAGCGCGATGCAGAAAACCAGACCACCATCAACCAGCAGAAACGCAAAATCTCCCGGCAGCGGGACGTGCTGTCCGTCATGATGGTGAGTGGGGCTGGCAATGTGGTTGGCAATGTCAGGACGCTCTGCTTGCTGGTGGTGCCGTTGCTGCCAGCATCGTGACACGCCGCGCCCAGGATGTCTGCCTAGTCCTGAAATCTGAGCTGCCATCTGCAGTGCCAGCCAGTTTAGAGGGCTCTGCTTGCCGCTGGCTTCACAGCAGCACCTAACCTGGGGCTGCCAGCTCGTCTGATGTAGGCCTGCACGCTGCCTGCAGGCCCGGTACAGCCAGCACGAGAAGAAGTATGCAGACGAAAACATCAAGCTGACGGAGGAGTACAAGCGCATCACTGAGCACTTCAAGGACCTGCAGGCAAAATTCAGTCACTTTCAGCAAGCTGACCTGAACAGATTCCAGGAGGTGGGCTGCCTTTGCGAGCGTCGCCGCACAGCTGCACAGCAGGAAACCCCAGGTACTCTATGCTAGACAGCAGGATTACTGCGTGTCCCGTGCCAAAGGCTCCAAGTACAGGCAGCACCCTCTTTCTCAAAGAGCCCAGCAACGCTGGAGCAGGCCCCAGCAATGACCCTCCCTGGTGGTGCAGATCTGGACAATGAAGCAGGAGCAGGTGCAGGCGGTGGCCAAGAAGCTGCTGCAAGCTGACCGGGTGATCCATGAGCAGCAGCTGGGCTGGCAGTGGCAGGTGAAAGACGAGGAGGCAATGTTTGCAGGGCCTCACGACAGACCGGAGGTGGACCCCGCTGGCAGGGCTGCAGAAGGTCCACAGAGGCAGCCGGGCCAAGGGGAAGAGGAGGAAGGTGGGCACTGCAGGTCTTGCTGCAGCGTCGGTATGTCCATGCGGGGGCAAGTCCCGGGGGCTTCTCTGCAGTGCTATGCATGCCCCACCCTGACAGCCTGCCCACACTCTGCAGACACAGAGGCGGCCAGCACAGCAGGGCCCCAGCAGCTGGAGCTCGCAGAGCGTCTCCAGAACCCCAGGCAAGCTGGTGCCGGCTAAGCTTTCTCATGCCACGTCCATTTTCTGGTTGCACAGCAGCGTCACAGCGCGCATGCCCCCCCGCAGATTCTATGGGGCGCTCAACATGCTATGTGAGGAGGCTGGCTTCCTGGTGGAGCCATTGGCCCACCAGGTGATGGCCAGCCTGCCAGCTGCGGGGGAGGGCGGCCTGGTGCAGGCAGAGGCCATTGTGCGGGCCCTGGGGGTGTCAGATGGCACCACCTTTGATGCCCTCATGGCTGCGCTCAGCACTGATGACGGGGGCTCAGGGCAACGGGCAGGTCTCCCTGTGCTGGTGCACCCCTCAGACGCTGTGCGGCAGCTCAAGGCGTTTGTGGAGGCCGAGGGCATTGCACCCCTGGCCCCATCCCCAGCAGGCGAGCTGCCTGCCTGTCAATAGCGCCCTGCTATGGCTTCCAGGACCATCGTCAGCTTCTAAGACAGAGATCGCTGCATCTTGCAGCCCGCGCCAGGCAGCAAGGCCGCACTGCGCCTGCAGCAAAGATCAGTCGGCGTGTTCTGGAGCAGGAGAAGGAGTTTTGGAACAAGCTCAGCAATGTTGTGGATGGCAAAATGTTCAGGGTGTACACTGCCCTGGAGAAGCACCTGGCAGCCTACCACAAGCTGCTGCAGGAGAGGGCTGCAGCCTTGCAGGAGGTGAGGTTAATTTCTGCTGTCCCTGCATGTCTCAATCCCTGCATGCAGTGTATCTCAACCTCTGGAAAGAATGCAAAGACGTTGCCTGCTCTGCAGGTGAAGACCATGCAGCAGTCCAACCAAGAGCTCAGAACATTGTTGAATCAGTATCTGGCCTCAGCTGTGAACGACGAGCTTCAAGTACCCCCTACCCAGATCCTTTAAACTGTGCGCAGCAGCCAACCAGGATGAACATGTGACATGGACGAATTCAACATTTTTACATTCCTGGATCTGCCGGGTCGGCCTCTCAATTCCCCTGCAACAAGGGCGACGACATGACGAGATGGCAAATGCAGTGACAGCACAGGAGCTCAAGCGGGCCCTTGCAGAGGAAACAGGTGCGCTGGCTATGATGTCAGCAAGCTCCTGCAGTCTGCTAGTTCAGGTGCTGACAACTAAGTAGTGCAGCCCTGGTGCTTGGCTCAGGCCGTCCAGACCAGTAGCACCCCCTTCCTTAGTCCCATGACTGCCTGATTGGAGTTCCACATGGCAACAGCCTCACCAGCTGGGTTCCAAAATGCCACGGTGGCAAAGGCAATGTTGCTGGCATCAGTAGGGGCCTCGCTGTTCCAGCAGGTCAGTGTCTGTGCTTATTGTGGCTGATGTCCCCTGCAGCGCTGTGGATGCAGCAGTGTTGTGTGCAGGTGGCTCTGCGAGGCAGCAGGCCAGGCTCGTTGCCATTGAGAGCCTTTGCGCCTTTCCTGGCGGTGCAGCACCCCGGGGAGCTGGTGGCAACCTCGATGCTGATATACTCCTTCAGATTGTTTGAGCGCCGCTGGGGCTCAGCCAAGTTTGCTGCTTTTGGGATTGAGACCACCACAGGCAGCTGCCTTATCCAGCTTGCACTGCAGCGACTGCTGCGGCTGCCCTGCAGCCCGGGTCCCTATGGCTTCCTGTTTGCAGCAATGGTGCCCTTCAGCTTCGAGGTGAGGCCTGGCTCATCTGTGGTGTCCTCTTCATGCTCGGCCCAAGCAGCAGCATGCCTGTTGTGAACACCCCTACAACCCACGCAGGTGCCTCCAGTGACCACCTTCTCTCTGTTTGGCTGGAAGGTGACTGACAAGGTGCGGCAGCTCCACCAGTTCTTGCTGCTCTGTAACTGAGGCATTGCATGGGAAGCCAGAGCCCATGCCAGGGCGTGCACTGCTGCAGGTGTTTGTCTACCTGGCAGCGGCCCAGATGCTGTCCTCCTCGCCCAGGTCCAGCATCCTGTCTGCGCTGTCAGGGGTGGTCAGTGGGTTAGTGGTGACATGTTCCAGCATGCGGGAGTGGAAGGTGGGTGCGGCCCTGCTCCTTCAAGCACAAACACCCAGAGCTCGACAGCCAGATGGGTGCAACACTGCTTTGCAGGTGCCTAGGCCAGTCTGCCACTGGTTTGGGTGCTCACTGGGACGGCTTCTGCGCAGCACACCTGCTCGCCCTGCTGGCAGGCAGCTTCCCCCAGGCGAACACCATCAGCCTGGTGTCACTCAGGTGCTGGACACACTCTCGTTGCTCCCTGCTTCTGACCCCAAGTAGACCTGATGCCTATTATGAAGCTGAGACACAGCCGGCCCTTGCAGGCATCTGCCCCTGTTGTGCCACAACCCGATCAAGCTGCTGTTGAGCAGGTGAGGCATGCCTCTGTGGTCAAACCTGCACTTCTGTCGGCAGCCCCATCTTGACGGCTGCGCCTCTGCACTGCAGCTGGTGTCCATGGGCTTTGACCCATCCCAGGCAGCTGCTGCACTACAGCAATCTCACAATGACCTTCAGGGTGCCCTGGCCCGCTTACTGTAGTGGCATTGATGTTGTACAGTGACAATTGACTGACTTTTGATACGGCAGCAAATGACCATGAAATGTTGAATGAACCTTCAAATTCGATGGAGCAACTCCCAATCGACCTCTACAGTCTCTCAACGGGCCTCTATAGTCTTGGGGCGTTTGAGGGGTGGCGAGTCTGCAGTGTTGGAGTGCTTGAGGGGCGGCGAGTCTTCAGTCTTGGGGCGCTTACGGGGTGGCGGCCTGGCTGGTGACAAGCACGTACCTGCAGTGTATGTGCCAGCAGTCAGCCCATACCCTGGTGCAGGATGCCTGTCTCTGTGCAACCTGACCGGCACCACTAGGTGCTGGCTATGCGCAGCAAGCTTGAAGGCAGGCTGCCAGGTTTCAGTTCTCTCTGCACAAGCTTGAACCAAGCAGGCTGTAGCTGTTGGGCAGGCTGTAGCTGAGACACAGGGGGCTGCTCCATGCACAGGCCATACACCTCAAACAAAATGGTAAGCAGGTCCCACCTGACAGGAAGTTATCTAGCTTTCCCGAGGCTGCCAGGATGAGCCCCAGGAACAGAGCTGTCGGCCGGCGAGGGCGGCTCTTGAACTCTGGGTGGAACTGGGAGGCCACAAAGAAGGGGTGCCCCTGCAGCTCCACAATCTCCATGCGGCGCCCCTCTGTGTCGCGACCGACAAAGCGCAGGCCCTTGCCCTCAAACTGGTCCACCAGCTCAGGATTGACCTCGTAGCGGTGGCGGTGGCGCTCGTCGATGTGTTTGTCGGTCTGATACAACTTGGCGGTGATGCAGTCCACCGTCTGCAGGAGGGTGCGGCGGCTGCCCAGGCGCATGGTGCCCCCGAGGTGGGTGGTGGACCCCTCGGGCATGAACACCACCACGGGATGGGGGGTGGCCGGTGCAAACTCTGTGCTGTTGGCCTCCTTCATGCCCAGCACGTTGCGGGCAAACTCGATGACCGCAACCTGCATGCCGAGGCAGATGCCCAGGTAGGGCACACTGTGCTGCCGGGCGTGGGTGGCCGCCAGCACCATGCCCTCCACCCCGCGTTCGCCAAAGCCGCCGGGCACCAGGATGCCGTCGGCCTCCCCAATGGCAGCCCAGGCAGCTGCATGGGCCTCAGGGAATTCTGAGCGGGCGCTCTCCTCCAGCTGAGCTGCTTCCACCCACTTGACCTCCAGCTTGCGGTTGGCAGTCAGGCAGGCGTGCTGCAGGGCCTTGAGGACTGAGAGGTACGCATCTGACAGGCCGGTATACTTCCCCACCATGGCAATGGTGACCTGCAGCAGCAAGCAGAGCAGGACGATCACCTGTTGCATCCTCCAAGCATCTGCTGCATGGAGACATGACAGCGCACAGCCATGCACTGCATCAGCTAGGTCAGATGTGTTTGCAAGATCTTGAGGGTGAGCCGTGGGTGCACAGCTCATTTCTGCAGAGGGAGGGGGCCTAGTTGGGGGTGGAGTTCTTGTGGTGCACATGATAAACCAGCGGCAGCTCTAGCTGCCCACCTGTGCCTCCAGGTTGTCCCAGCGCTCTGCCAGCTGAGAGCGCCATTGCGCCAGGCTGAGCCGAGGCGCACCCGTCAGCCCCAGCTGGTTGCACACCGCCAGGTGGGCGCCCTGTGCTTGGAGCAGCAGGGGCACGTGCCAAATGTTGGTCACATCATGCAGCGTCAGCACATGGCTGCTGGGCACCTGGCAGAAGTTGGCCTGCAACAAAAGTACAAGGCTGATCGGCAGTGCACAGCAAGTTCAGTGTGAGATCTGCCTTTGGGAAACAGCTGATGCACCCATCGTTCTGGATTGAATTTGGCAGTGCCAGCTGCTCATGCAGCCATCATATCTAGATGGTGCAGAGGGGCAACCCAGCGCCAGATTCTGCATTGCATTGCATTGCAGACGCAGACACTTGTGGGACGCAGACACTTGTGGGCTTGCTGGCTGCCATGCAGCACGCTGCCCTGCAGCCAAACCCTTCTCAACATGAGCGGTGTGCCCTTCCAGTTCAACTCATGCAACTTGGCTTGCATAGCGGCAAAGGATGATAAGTAGTACCAGACAGCTTTGCTTGGCCGCACTCACTAATTTGTCCCGCACGCTCTGCTGCAGCGGCTCTGCGCTGCGGCAGGCCAGCAGGTGAGGATTGATGCCCAGGCTGCGCAGCACGGCCACGCTGTGCTGGGTGGGCTTGGTCTTCTGCTCTCCCACAGCCCCCAGGACGGGGACCAGGCTGACGTGCACGCTGCAGAAGTTGCCGGCGCCCACGCGGAACTGAAACTGGCGCAGGGCCTCAATGAAGGGCATGGACTCGATGTCGCCCACTGTGCCGCCCAGCTCAATGACGCACACATCAGGAGTGCCCTCCTTGCCATCCACAGGGACATGGGCCACCCGGTCGATCCAGTCCTGCACATGGGCTGGGATGCATGGATTCAGACGGGGTGCTGCAGCTCCCAGCCAGCCCTGCAAGCTGTTGGCAGCTTGACACGCAAGGCATGCAGATGCTTGCCCTTGCTGCAATGCACTGCAGCTGCCTGCTTTCATGCAAGACAGCAGGTGTGCACAAGCCGCTGGCATGCCATCAGGCAGCAAGCCCCACCTGGATGGCATCGGTGATGTGCGGCACCACCTGCACTGTCTTCCCCAGATAGTCGCCTCGCCGCTCCCGCTCAATCACAAACTGCACAGCAAAGCACAGACTGCAGCTTCTGCAACCCATGAAAGAGGCCATTGCCATCAGCAGCACGCTGAAAGCAATATCCAGCTGGTGGCTGCAGGCTCAAGCTGCCTTCTGAGCCCACAGCACATACCTATAGGTCTGTTGAGCCCTCAGCAAACCAGCTTGCCTGGTATATCTTCCCAGTGGTCAAGTTGTTGTCCTTGGTGAGCGTGATGTCCAGGAAACGCTCATAGTTGCCCAGGTCAAGGTCGACCTGCAGGCAGGATGTGGCCATTCATCTTGGCTGCTCTGCAGTCTTCATTCCTGGGCAGCGCCCAGCCCAGTTCCCAGCAAAGGCGCTCACCTCGCCGCCGTCGTCCAGCACAAACACCTCTCCATGCTCAAAGGGGCTCATTGTGCCAGCATCTGTGTTCAGGTACCTGCAGGCAATGCCACAGGCGGTGGCCCCTGACCTGGGCTTCCAGCAGAGCAGCGCTGTGCACAGGCTTACGGGTCAATCTTGATGGAAGTCACTCGCGAGCCGCAGGCTTTGAGCACGGCGCCTGCAGCCAGGAGAGTAACATGAGCAACGTCAGTCTGGGGTACCATGTCTGTGCGCTGCTGCTCAAGTCCTGCTGTACTCACCAATGGAGCTTGCCGTCACTCCTTTTCCCAGGCCGCTGACCACACCGCCGGACACCAGCACATACTTCATTTGGCAGCACCACCTGCCTGCGGCCATTGTATCAAGCTTGAACAAAGCCTTGTCGCAGCTGCCAGCATCAAAGAGAGGGAGCAACCCACCTGGCTATCTCTCAAGTACTATGGCAGATTCCAAGGAGACCGGGGACATGATGTGTTCTGACTGATGCCGGACACCACACCGAGGCCCTGAGCTCCCAGATGAGAAGGCCCCAAAGCTGACGGCGCAACTAAAGAAGTCAACGTTTGCTTCCATTCTTGCATTGGCAAGCTTTCCCTTGCATCTGTGTTGGCATGAGGCCGCAGATCAGCTTTTCACCTCAGTGACTGGGCCCTCAGCATCCTGCTAGTCCGCTGTAGATTGCCATGGCGGACCAGACATGGCAGATCTGGCTCCTGTCAATCCTGCTGGCAGCAATGGCAGCCCTGACGTTGTTGAGGCTTGCTCAGGAGCTGCTGACTTTTAAGCAGATGGGCAAGGCACTCTCCACCGTGCCCTGGGGCCCTCAGCATCATCGTCTGCTGGGCCACCTACTGCCGCTGGCCAGGGGCTCTCCCTGGGAGCTGATGACCAGCTGGGTGCGAGCCGCCCCGCCCATCATCAAGCTGCGCGTGCTCAACACATTCCTGGTGATCGTGGGCTCCCCTGAGGGCCTGAAGCATGTCTTCCAGACCCGGCAGCGCCTCTACCAGAAGGACACAGGCTTCTCCTACAGGCACTTCCTCAACATCCTGGGCTCCGGCCTGGTGACCTCCGAGGGACCCCTGTGGCGGCGCCAGCGCGTCCTGATGGGCCCTGTCCTGCGCGTGGACATCCTGGACAGCGTGGTGGGCATCGCCCAGCGGGCAGCAGACCGCCTCACGCGCAAGCTGGAGTCCCACCGCGGCAGCCCCCAGCCCGTGGAGATGGAGGAGGAGTTCAGGCTGCTCACCCTGCAGATCATTGGGGAGGCCATCCTCAGCCTGCCGCCCGAGGAGTGCGACCAGGTGCACTGTCTGCACCAGCGGACAATGCTGCGTGGCTTCACCGCCTCTGCAGACTGCAGAGGCCTGTACAGGTGGTGCTCAGTACCAGTGCGATGCTGGCATCTGCCTGGGCTCCTGGCTCAATCCACAACAGCCCCCTCTGCCACAGGCATGCCAGTGAGCACCTTGTTGCCTGGTGCCTGCAGGTCTTTCCCCAGCTGTATTTGCCTACCATGACGGAGAACAACAAGCGCGTGATGCAGCCGTGGCGGGAGTACCTGCCATCACCTGGGTGGTTCCGGCACCGTACGCGGGTGCGGCGCCTCAACAGCTACATTGTGGGGCGCATCCGTGAGCGCTGGGCCGCCAGGCACAAGGGCCTGCACACTCAGGCCCCAGACATTCTGGACCGTATCATGGCCGCCATGGAGGCAAGCCTGCCCTCCGTGTGGCATTGCAGAAACCTGGAGGCCCTGGCAGGCTGCAGGAGCTGAGCCAGTTGTGCCCTGCTCAGCCTGCATGCCCACAGCGTTGAAGTGCCCAACCGCAGCAGGGTGGGCCGTGCCTTGCCCTGCCTGCAAGCCTGTAGCCCAGAGGCGTTCCTCTGCCAGGGTGTTGCAGCAGTGCCACTGAGCTCTCATGCGGCAGCCTGTGTTGCAATGCTGGGGCGGCTGGGCAATCCCAGCCTTGCAGTGCGCTTGCTGCAAGTGCTGCTGTGCTGTGCACCTGCTGCAAGGGGTCCGAGTTGCCCTGCATGGTCCCCTTGCCAGTCTTCTGACTTCCTCGGGCCCAGCTCGCCTGTCAGCGCGATTGCTTGTGGCCTGCAGGCCAGCAATGAGGGCTTGACACCCACTGCTGAGCAGCAGATCTGCTACGAGATCAAGACATTCTTGCTGGCAGGACATGAGACCAGCGCTGCCATGCTGACCTGGAGCCTGTACGAACTGGCGCAGCGGCCCCAGTGCCTGCAGCAGGTGCGCGCCGCGATAGTCTGACTGTCAGGCATGTCAGTGGCAGGGCGACAGGTCTGAGCTGGCAGTGCGTCTGGCTGTGCAGGTGCAGGCAGAGGCACAGCGAGTGTTTGGGGACAACGAATTGAAACCCAGTCGGGAGGCAGCAGAGAGCCTGCAGTTCACCCTCTCATGCCTCAAGGTGCCCATACCGCATCAACGAACATCTGCCAGGTCTGACTGCTTGCCTGCACCTGCTGTTCAAAAGCTGAAATGCTCTTTTGCAGGAGTCTCTGCGCAGGTACACTGTTGTCCCAGTGGTCTCCCGGCAGCTTGCAGCTAAGGATGAGTTGTGCGGGCACATGCTGCCAGCAGGCTGCACCATAATCTGCTCCATGAAGTCTGTCCATCAGTACTGGAGCAAGCCAGACTTGTGGCAGCCAGAGCGCTTCATGCCAGGGGGCGAATACGATTCCTTTGAGGAGGGCATCCGACCTTACATGGTGCGTCTGAGCTTTTCAGCTCCACTCTGCTCGCTGATTTGCAGAGCACAGTTTTCCTGCCTGCAGTTCTTGCCCTTCATTCAAGGACCACGAAACTGTTTGGGGCAGAATTTTGCCCTGTTGGAGGCAAGAGTAGTGCTGAGTTTACTTCTGAAGGTGAGGCACCGTCTTGATGTCCAATTGCATCTGATTTGCAATGACGCTGCTTCAGACTGTTGCCTGACCTGCCTGCAGCGATTCAGCTTTGAGTGCGTTCACAAGGACGCTGGGGTCTTCAACCCGTTGATGATCCCTGCGGGCCCTCTTCATGGCATGCACATGCTGATAAAGTGACTGCACACCAGTACCTGGTGTATCCCTGCCTGATGCCAGTTCTGTCCCATAAGAATCCTTACCCAGACCGGCCCCTGCCCAATGCCCCTCCAGCACAGCAAACGCAACCTGACTTGACAAGCAATCTGCTCTGACCGAAAACCATCCCAGTACGTCGCTCAATGCAGTCTTTGCTGCGGGAGCTGCTCGTGAATGGGTGACGATGACCTACAAACTGGCTTTGACCAACCTGCCATCGATATAGGGTTGACCTGGCAAGTATGTCTTCAAAGAATACAGAGTGCGTCAAGGTGAGCTCAACAGCTGCCCGGCCTCTCAGTGGGGCTGCATGATTTGTCTCTGGTGCCTGCTGCAGGTTGTGGTCCGCTGCCGACCGTTCAGCGAGCAGGAGAAGCTTGACAAGCGGCAGCAGATTGTCAACGTGCTGCCACAGGAGCAGCAGATTCAGGAATGCCACATGCGCTCTGATTTGCAGCACTATAGTGCTTGGCACAATGTCTACTGATGTTGCCTGCAGGCACAGCAACCTGGAAGTGCAGACCCTGCACGGCAATTCACATTTGATCAGGTAAGCCGTGAAGAGGGGCTATGTGACCAGCCACACCGCAGCAATCTAGGATTAACCTGTCTGTCCTGCAGGTTTACGATGTGGACTCGAAGCAGGATGATGTCTACAACAGCACTGCGCGCCCCATCGTGGATGCAGTGCTGAACGGCTACAATGGTGCGCAATGCAGCCTAAGATCCCTGCGTTGCCTTGAAGCCTCTCGGGCTGAAGACCATGCTGGTCAACTGCAGGCACCATCTTTGCTTATGGCCAGACAGGCTGCGGCAAGACCTTCACCATGGAGGGCAAGGAGGACCCTCCCTACCTGCGCGGCATCATTCCCCAGGCAGTGGACCACATCTTTGCCGAGATTGCCAAAGGTGGGCCTGCACAGCTGGCAGCCCAGCAGGGCTGCACCCTGGGCATGGCGGCTCTAGGAGGCACACATGCCCTGCCGGCTGCACTGAGCCACACGGGTGTGCTGCAGGGGGCTCCAGGGAGTACCTGGTGCGGGCGACCTACCTGGAGATCTACCAGGAGGAGGTGCGCGACCTGCTGGGCAAGAACCCCCAGCAGCGTCTGGAGCTCAAGGAGTCCGTGGACAGGGGTGTCTACGTCAAGGGACTCATGCAGTTCGTGGTCAAGGGCGTGGCAGAGATCAACAGCGTGCTGCAGGTCAGCACCAGCTCCAGCGGCCACAGCTGAAGCGCACAGCCAGCGTGGCTCAGCCTGTTGGCCAGAGGCTGCCCAGCATGCAACCAGGTTGCTCAGCCTCACCCTCCTGCTGGCAGCCCATATCGTGATGCATTGCGCACCCAGATTGGCTCAGCTTGTGCATGCCTTCATGTGCAGATGCAGCCCTCAGCCACATCGACCCAGAAGGGCTGCCATGTCCGTTGCCATGTTGTCTGCAGGCGCAGCCTGCAGCTGTGCCGGCTGCGCTGTGTGTCTGATGCCATGGCCTGCCTGCGTGGCTCCCTACTACAGTGCATGTCAGTGCCTGCAGGTGGGGCGCAAGAACCGCAGTGTGGGGGCCACTCTGATGAACCAGGACAGCAGCCGCTCCCACTCCATCTTCACGGTGACTGTCGAGACCATGGAGCGAGGGCGCCTCAGCCACTCAGGGGGCCGCGCCATCGAAACGGGGGCGGCCGGCCCGATCCGTGTGGGCAAGCTGAACCTGGTGGACCTGGCCGGCAGCGAGCGTCAGAGCAAGACAGGGGCCACTGGGGACCGCCTCAAAGAGGCCACCAAAATCAACCTGTCCCTGTCCGCGCTGGGCAACGTGATCAGCGCACTCGTGGACGGGCGCCCTGGGGGGCACATCCCCTACCGCGACTCCAAGCTGACCAGGCTGTTGCAGGTGAGCTGTGCGTCTGGGATCTGAGCGCAAGCTGTACAGCCAGAGCTCATGTGCAAATCGAGGCCACCTTGTGTCATTGCATGTCATGCTGCCTCCACAGGACTCGCTGGGCGGCAACACAAAGACAGTGATGGTGGCCAACATCGGTCCAGCAGACTACAACTACGAAGAGACGCTGAGCACGTTGCGGTACGCAAATCGAGCCAAGACCATTGCAAACAAGCCGCGCATCAACCAGGATCCCAAGGACGCCATGCTGCGCGAATTTGAGGAGGAGATCCAGCGCCTCAGGGCGCAGCTGGCCAGCAAGGATAAGCCCAAGCCAGCACGGGTCGTCGAGCAGGTGGGCACACTGCAGCACCTTGTTGCCATGCCAGAGGACTCTCACCAGAGCTGCTGCTGTGTCTGACATGCTCAGGTGTCAACTGGTCCTGTATTGACCATCAGGCCACTGGTTTGGCTGCAGGTGGTGGAGCAGGCTGCCGGCGCTGAGACTGTGGCTGCTGTGCGGGACGCCATGCGCGCTGAGCTGGAGGCCAGCATGCGGGAGGCAGCCAGTGCAGAGGCCATTGCCCAAGCTAGGGCTGAGGCTCAGGTGCATGCGCAGAAACAGCTGGCCGCCTGGATGGCCCAGCAGGCAGCAGGTGAATGTGCTGCATGTGCAAGTGCTGCCAGCACTGCAGATCACCAGTTGCCTAAAGCTGACACCCTCTCTGCTGCAGGGTGGAAGGACACTGAGCGGGCACGTAAGGCCCTGGAGGTGCAACAGGCGGAGCTGGCGCACTACGCAGACGAGATTGCCGCAGAGCGAGAGGAGGGCCTGGCGCTTGAGGCCAAGATCAGGGCCATGGAGGACAAGGTGAGCAGCGCAGTGCTGCTGACCACTGCCATGCAGGTTGCTGTGCCCTGGCTGCAAGTCACAGCTATCTCTGCTGGCTGCATGTGCCCAGCGCTGTTCTCCTGCTTCCTGCAGGTCATTCATGGCGGGGAGAATCTGCTGGAAGTGGTGGATGCCCTGGACGAGGCTGCTGCTCAGCAGGAGGCCGCCCTGGCTGAGGAGCAGGCAGCTGAGGCGCGGGCAGCTGCTCGCATTGCCGAGCTGGAGGGCGACCAGCTCAACATAGAGGAGCAGTATTCCAGTGTGCAGGTGGGCTCTGCGTCCCTTGATGACTTTTAAACATGCAAGCTCTAGTTGCAATGCTGTTGCTCTGTGTCCAGTGCTGGATGCAGCAGGCCTGCAGAAATGTAGCTTGAGCTGCTCAGCTGCATCTTACGCTGCTCCGCGTATGCAACAGCATGCTGCCATCGGGGTTGTTGTTGCAAGCTACAATCATACTGCCTTGGGGCCTCCTGCTGTGCAACTGCCCGTGTTCCCCAGCAGCACCATGCCACAGCTGCACCCTCTGCTCAGTCTGCACATTGACCTGCGCCCATAGGAGGAGGTCGAGCAAAAACGGCGCAAACTGCAGCGCCTGCAGCGCAGCTTTGCCACCAAGCAGGCTCAGGCGGACGACATTGGGCAGGACTGCCAGCGCGAACGAGAGGATCTTCTGGATGACATTCGTCTCCTCACCCATCAGATCAAGCTGAAGGACCTCCTCATTGCATCATACATCCCACCGCACCACCAGCAGCGCATCATGCAGCACTGCACCTGGGACGATGTGCAGCAGGCCTGGCACATTGACCAGCTCAGCCTGGCAGGCAACGCCGTGCAAGGCCAGCGCAGCCGAGAAGCAGCTCAGGAAGAGGCTGGCATTGCAGGAGTGCATGGCGCCAGCACTCACAAGGCGGCTGCTCAGGCGCTGCCCAGCCAGCAGCAGCAGGTCTTCCTCTCCTATGCAGCGGTATCAAAGGGGCAGCCTTCCAATCGGCCAGCATCCACACACAGAAACTCCAGACCCAGCACTGGGCGGCAAAGTGCATCAGCCGCTAAGCAAATAGATGTCCTCAATTCTCAGATTGCACAGATGTCAGAGCGCAATGCAAAGCCAGCATTCCCAATAGCCAGAGGGCTCGTCTCAGCCAGGCGGCCAAACAGCCGGTCTGCAAACATCTGACATCTTCTGTCATGTGTTCTGACCCGCTTTTGCCAATATCCTGATCCAAGTGCGCGTCTCAGTCAGTTGTCCATTTTATCAACTGCTTCCTCCTGTGGCAAGGTTGCCAACAGCAGCATCCAACTCAGTTCTGCACACATGCTTGAGATGTGAGACAGTGGCACTCAGTGTACAACCTTCTGCCAAGCTGAAAGTGCATCACCTTGCTTGAGCCACTGCAGGCGGTGTCAGAAGCATTACCAGCCGCAGGGGTTGGGGGTCCCCAGCCTTTAATGTCCTGCTGCCAGCTGGAAATGTGTAGGCCCAGGTGCTGTGCTTCCGCAGAAACTCATCTTCAGGGTGGTGGTAAACTAGTTTTGTGGCTGCCTGCGCCAGAGGGCGTAGGCAAACTCAGCACAGACAACAGGCGACCACAGGCGTAAGACAGCATACCTGTGGCTTTATCTTTTTCTTGCCACTACTGCTGCTGGCAGCAGGCACATCAAAACAGCGCGACACCACCACGAAGTGGCTAAACTTAAAGGAGTCTCGCAGCTCCTGCAGCAGTCAGGGTCCAGTGTAAAGTTGCAATGTGCCATGCAGCCTGCAGGCCTGCAAACAGGCTGTTGTGAGGCGTGCCTGTGTCGGCTGGTCCTCTGTCGCCCATTGGATCTCATCATAGAGGGCTTGCTGCAGTGGAGGTGAGAGCTGGGGCGGACAGTTGATGAGGCGCTCGCTCACCACCAAGCCTGTTCCAGGAGCTGCCCAGGCCTGCACCGAGAACAGATGTCAGCGCACCAGTGGGCACACAGGGCCAGCACTCTCTGCTCCTTACTTGCTGCAGCTTCTCCTTCACGCTAGCGTCCTGGCAGTGTGCAAGAAGGAAGCTCCTGATCTCCGCCAGGCAGGGCAGGCTGCCATGGCGCTGCAGATTGAGGACCGAGAGGACGGCCACAGGGTCCTCGTCTTCAGCAGATTTCACCACGGTGCCAACTTGAGGCTGCAGCAGCAGCAGCCAATCAGTGTCATGGGAAAGCACTGCTGAGGCTGAGCGACGCTATCATGCCAGACACATGCCTGTTTGAGGACTGCTTCCACCAGGCTGGAGCAGTTGAAGGTGTCCCCATCCAGATAGCCCTGGAGCAGAGCCGCCAGGCCATGGAAGTCCCTGTCTTGTGGGTCATAGAACTGAATGTCCACATCAACAGACTCCTCAACACACTCTTCCTCTGACTGATCAGACTCAGAAAAGTCAGACTCATAGGTCAGTGCCCGCTTGGGCATGTTGTTAATCAGAAGAAGGGGCGCCCCTGCTCGGCTCCTCTCTGGGGCAGCTCCTCTCTCCCAGCAGGCAGCTCCTCTTTCTCTCTCAAAGCTGATCTCAATCAATCAATACATCAATCATTTGACCATAGTAAGGGCTGTCAGACAGCAAGATCGAGCATGCTTGTGCTTTCCCAAAGCTGCCGCTGTGTCAGAAATGCAGGGCCCAGAAACATTCTCTGGAGGAAACGGAGGTGGTCATGTGCTGAAGGCTGTCCAGCTCAACACTGGGCTGCTGCAAGCTGCTGTGTGCATGCAGGCAGCACTGGACTGCACCCACTTGCTGTTCAGAGCAGAGGCCAAGCTCTGCAGCTGATGCCCTGCTGGAAACTTTGGGACAGGTCAGCGGGCAGGAGAACAGGCATGAGAAGGAGACGCCCCGCACTGTGATCATGGGCACAGATAGTGACTCAGTAGACAAGTGGCGACAGCTAGATGAAAAGGTGGGGTTCCTGCAGCCAGCCTGTGCCAGTCTGCTGCAGGCGCCCTGAAAATGTCAGCGTAAATCACACTCTGCAGGTGAATCAGTACCCAGGCTTCAGGACCTTCAAGTGAGCCGCAGATGACCCCCTGCATGCCCTGTTTGCATTGCCAAGGCAATCTCTGAAGAGGTGAGCTCTGCTGTGATGCAGGCTGATTGGCAGTGGGGGCGAGGACTTTACCAGGTAAGACCTCAAGACTGCATGCCTCGCAGCCAGTCAGTATGGGTGTCACTGGATGGCTTAGCGCCTGTGCAGGAGCATGGTGTCCAAAATAAAAGCTGTGGTGGAGCTGGACCCTGCACGAGTTCAGGCCAGACCATCTCGGAGCAACAAGTACATCAGTGTCACTCTGAAGGACATCTTTGTGTCCTCGCCAGAGCAAGTCATCGAGGTCTATGCAGCAGCCAAGCAGGATGAGAGGCTTCGCTTCTATCTCTGATTCAGCCTGGTGGCCCTGTGCGCTGCTCTCTGACTAAAACTGCACTGTCGAACTTCATGAGTATTGTCGTTTTTGGGCGGGCATCCTTGACGGCCACAAAGTGGGCTGTCACCCTGCAGACAGCCACAGATCTCGGCAGCAGCGCAGCAGGAGTACATGAGCCCGTGCTGCAGGCACGACTTGCCTTGCAGGGAACCCTGCTCCGTCAAGCGCCCCCCTCACAATGCCAGCCACGAACGCTGCGCAGTTCAGCTGGCCCATGTCCTTGGGCACAGAAATGAATCTGTTGACAAACAAGTCTGTGTCGCTGATCATGTACTCATCCTCTGCCTGCACCCACCGGCACGCATGCTCATGTCCTGCTGTGCCTGCCTTTCAAAGCAGCTGCAGGATGCAGGGCTCACAGTGTTGCTTTGCTCCAGATCTTTGGCTTGGTGGCCAAAGAGGTACCTCCACAGGGAGGAGTGCACAAATTTGAGGGCCTCCAGCAAGCGCAGCTCCCTCTTACAGTTGCGCTCTCTGTAGCAAAGGACTTCAAGCAGCCTGAGACCCACACCAAGGCCCAGGTCCTCCAGCCTGCAAGGCATGCCAGGCTGCTTGCATCTGTGATGGCAGGGGCAGCGTCGCACTCAGCTCCATGCAGCTCACCTGCGCTCCAATTCGCTGGTGTTCGACACCTTGGCCTGGCAGTACTGCACCACCTCGCTGAAGAGAAAGGCGAAAGCGCTCAGGCTGACCTGCAGGCATCAGCTGCAGGCATCAGCTGCAGGTGGAATGCTTCATGATCACATCAAGCAGCTCAACTTGCCTCAGATCTGCCCTGTCTGGCCAACGGCCTGTCTACGATGCTGGACCTTACCAGAGAAAATCCAGTCAGGCTGCTCTGCATCCAGGCAGGTGATCCAGGAACTTTGCAGAGTAAGAGAGTATCATTAGGTTAAGGTTGGGGGCAGCCTCTGAAATAGTTGGCTAGCTCCGCCCCAGCTTGTTGGCAGCCTTGCTCTGAGCGGATCCGCTTCCAGTACGTCTTACAGTGTTTCTCGGAGCTGCTGCACACCCAGCAGCAGGAACCAGGCACAGGTCCACAGCCGACAGATTGCTGTGGTGCTCGGGCTTGCCAGGGCAGCATCCAGGGCGCAAGCCCATTCCAGGCCTGAGCCAGGCAGGGCAGCACCATGCCGCAGGGGGAGCACATGGACCTGCACAGGAAGCGTCAAGGGCAGCGCTTCGACTTTCAGGAGCGCAAGCGCAAGAAGGAGGCCCGGGAGGTGCACAAGCGCGCTGCGTTTGCGCAGAAGGCGCTGGGCCTGAAGGGCAAGCTTTATGCCAAGAAGCGGCATGCAGAGAAGGCCAGCATGCGAAAGACCATCGCCATGCACCAGGAGCACGACAACAAGCACAAGGCCGATGATGGGGCGGCCAGCGGTGCTGTGCCTGCCTACCTGCTGGAGCGAGAGCAAGTGAGCAACACTTCTGGATGCCTCTGGCTGCAGCCTTAATGCTTGGCCATGCATTGCCTCTGGCTGTAGAGCCTGTGCTTGGCCTCCACCTGCATATGGCCAAGCAGCTGGGTATGTACAGTGCCTTACACCCCAACCTGGCCCCTCTTGTCTGTGCAGGTCCAACGTGCCAAGGTCCTCAGCAACACCATCAAGCAGAAACGCAAGGAGAAGGCGGGGAAGTGGGAGGTGCCACTGCCCAAGGTGAGCCGACACAGCGAGCTTTCAGGCAGCAGCAGCAGCTGACAGTCCCCGTCTTATCCAGCAATGCAACTCCATGTGCTGGGAACGTGTCTGAGAGAATGTCTGCTGCAGGTGCGGCCCATTGCAGAGGACGAGATGTTCAAGGTGATGAAGAGTGGCAAGCGCAGGAAAAAGTCCTGGAAGCGCATGGTCACCAAGGTCACCTTTGTGGGTCCGGGCTTCACCCGCAAGCCGCCCAAGTATGAGCGGTTCATCAGGCCCTCAGGTTTGTGTGCACACCCTGCTTGTTGCGGGACGCACAGCTTGAATTGGCCTGGGCATTGCCTGCAACTGATGACGTCAGTGTGCTGCAGCATGTCTGCCACAGTCCACTTTGCTCTGAGCTCCATGACATGTCCTGGTCTGCAGTTGCAGGGCTGCCAGCCTGACTCAGCCATCTGCTGCAGGGCTGCGTATGAACAAGGCCAACGTTACACACCCTGAGCTGAAGTGCACATTTCAGCTGGAGATTGTTGGTGTCAAGTAAGCAGAGCCCGCACTCAGGTGCTCAGCGTGACAACCTGCAAGGCAGCCCCTGCCTGCTCAGCATGAGGGCTGCTTACACTACTTGAAGCCTGCTGTCATGCCTCATGCTGCTGTGGTCACGACTGCAGGAAGAACCCCAATGGCCAGTCGTACACATCTCTGGGGGTCATCACGAAGGGAACCATTATTGAAGTGAATGTCAGCGAGCTGGGCCTGGTCACCCCAGGCGGTAAAGTGGTGTGGGGCAAGTATGCCCAGGTCACAAATGTCCCTGAGAATGATGGGTGCATAAATGCTGTGCTTCTGGTTTGACACAGACTCTGTATGAATAGACCATGCAAACGGACGAACTCAGCATAAATGCTGGCATCAAGAGGCTGACAACGGTAAGAAACTTCATTGAATCTCAAAAGGGGGACTCTGAATGTAAAAACCCAAACGACATGTGTTAATGCAGCAGGCATGGGGTGATCTGAGCAGCACCTCTCGATTGGTCAGGGAGAGGGGTCTGGCCCTGCTGACCAGCATTGTCTCTCAAGATGCAGGTGAGACTCTCTGTCGCCACCTGATGCATTGCAGCTTGTCCATTCAGCAGGTCCCAGGCTGCCCTGCAGATCATGAGTGCATCTTGGAGCTGCAACAGATAGCGTGCACAGCCTCAACAGCCTCATGGGAGAGTCGCCTTGCCAGCTTGTTGGCCCTGCAGGCAAGCTCCGCTGAGTGCTTGTTCTGGTTTCAGTGCACAGCAGCCTGCATCATCCACCTGCTGAATTGCAGGTTGTATGTGAGCTTCAGCCGCAGCATGTGCAGGCCGAGCAGGTTTTGCAGCAGTCTCTGTCCCTGCTTGGCGATCCAGAGGTTCGCGTGCGGGAGCAGAGTGGGCACCTGCTGGGCATCATAGCGGCACTCAGACCAGATTTTGTGTGGGAAGGAGCCAAGCAGCCCCTGCTGAACGACATTGCAATGTGTTGGGTGAGCTCCCCTGCTATTTGACTGGAAGCAAATCTGCCCGGTCTGTGAGTGAGCAGGCCAAATTCCAGACTGCAGGACCGGGACCCTCAGGCTGCCAACTCTGAGCAGTCAGCAGCCAGCACTGCCCTGGACGGTGTGCTGGACGCAGCCTACCAGCCTCAGCCGCCGGGCCAGGGGGCAATGCGCCACGGCACAGAGGGCTGGGCAAGCCTTGAGACAAGCTGCAAGGTGAGTCAAAGCCCATCATTGGATGCAGTGCTGCTTCATTTGTTGACGGCCTGGATTCTGCTTTGCAGGCGCTGCTGGCTATTGTTCGAGGCAGTGGCACCAGCTTTGCAGCACATGTCTCAGCAGACCTGCGCAGCCTGGTCTTTCGCTGCCTGTACCATGCCAATCGCTTTGTCAGAGAATGCGGCTACTTCATAGCTGCCGAATTCTGCAGCATCTGCGGCATGGCTGGCCCGCTCACATGGGGCTCTGAACTGGCTGACATTCTGCCCGATGGTCTGAGTGAGAATTGGGGACAGGTGAGCATCCCTTCACTCTGCACGAGGCAGCATCTGCAAGCCAGTAGAGCTGAAGTGCGCACTTGGCGTGCAGGTGCGCCTAGCAGCTTGCCATGCGGCAAGGGCGCTGCTCCAGGCAGGCAAAGGAAACCAGAGCCAGCACTACTGCAAACTCCTGCCGGCACTCTGCTTCAACAGATGGCATGAGTCAGATGGCGTGCGAATGTACAGCCAGGCCACCTGGCAGATGTGCCTGCAGGACCAGGGCCCCCACTGGCTGGCAAAGCTGCTCCCTCAGGTGAGGGTCCCATGACACAGCGCAATGCACCAGCCCTCAGGGCACCACACGACATGCTGCCGTGAGTGCAGCATGGCGGTGAGAAGTCGCAATGCTGCTCCTGCAGGTGCTGACATACTACGAAAGCCAGGCCAGGACAAACAACAATCGCCTGCGTGAGGCGGCATGCCACTGCTCGGCTGAGCTTGCTGCCAAGCTGCCGGGGCCTGCAGTGCAGCCTCACATTGGCAGGATTCTGCAACTGCTGAGAATGGCTTTCAATGATGACAGCTGGCCGGTGAGCACCTGTCCAGCGCTACATGCTTTGCCTCAAGGCGTTGGCCCAGACTCTGCAGCTGTGTGTGCAGGTGCGGGATGCTGCCTGTGCTGCATCTGGCACTCTAGTGCGTCACTTTCCAGCTGAGACACGGGCACATTTGACGCAGCTGATGCCAAAGTGGCTGAACCAGCTGGATGACAACGTGTGGTCTGTGCGCGAGCATGCAGCAGTGGCCATTGCTGATGCTGCGAGGGTGTTTGGGCAGGATGTGCTCACGCTCATTGAGCCACCTGTATGGTGAGTCTGCTTCTGCTGTCACAGAGCAGTGGGCTTCCCAGAAGCTACAAAGTGTCATGGCACTTCCTGCAGGAGCCTGCTGCTCAAAGCCAAGGAGCAGCCGTCCAGCTCATCTGCTGACGCTGAAGCGCTGGGCACCCCTCCTGGCATCCGCGTTGTCACCGTGGCTCCTCGCGCTGCCCTGCCTGGGCAGGATCTCTTCAGTGCAAACAGCCTTGTAAGGGACCGCATGGCTTCAGTCAGCATGGGGGATAGCTGCGGCTGCATGGAGTACGGGTTCTCAAGGTCAGTCAATCTCATGCCAGGCGCGGGCGCGCTGTTTATGGACCTGCTGCCGCAACCTGCTGCTGCAACCTGCACACCCGCTGCTGTGCAGGCCGCGGCAGCCCTGGGAGGCGGCTGACGGCGCTGTCTATCTGCTCAGAGAGCTGGCCGATGCGGCTCCAGCAGCTGTGACCCCCTGCCTGGAGGCCCTTGCTGAGGTGGCGGCCCTGCGCCATTTTCCAGAGGCCTGGACCTTGCAGGAGACCATCTGGAAGCAGCTTCCACACATTGCACAGCACCTTGGCAAGAAGGTAGCCCTGCAGCCCTCATGCACACCCTCAAATGCGTAGCTCAAAGGTCATGGTGCAGCCTGTGGAGGTCAGCGCACACTCTCAGTGGCACTTTTGTGTGTGTGTGCAGGCCTTCAAGCCACACCTGGCGCCCTTCCTGCAGCCCCTCTTTGCATCTCTGCAAAGCGGCCATCGCGGAGCGCAGGTTGCAGCAGGGGCATGCATCTCCCAGCTGCGAGATCTGCTGGGCCCCAACATCTGGGCTGGGCGACTGACTGAGGAGTGGCTGCAAGTTCAGAGACAGAGCCCACACGTCATGCCAGTTGCTGGCCGCTTTGCTTCCATGACATCATGAATGGGAACATCTTAAGAAAATGGAAACCCTATCTCCACTTCTTCACTGAGTGGGGCACGGCGAGGATCGGGTTCGATCATGAATGCCTTCAGGATAAGGGGGCAGATGCATCCCATTACAGGAGTCAGAAGCAGTCCACCTGCTGGGCACCTGCAGCACAGGTACCATGATGGTTCATTTGTCTGATGCCCACCCTTCCCCAAGTGCTTGCAATCAGGTGTCCATCTGTACTCTCCAGGCTCCATCCAAGAGCTGCCAAGACTGTTCTCAGGGGCACACCAATCCTGGTGCTCAGGCAGGGCGTCCTTCTGCCAGGTGGGCCTCTTACTCCTGGGCAGCATTGCACCGTGTCCCCCTTGATTGCTGCCATTGCTTGTTGACGCTTGCTTTCTTGTCCTGTGCAGGCCGCGGCAGGCAGCCCACATGCCGGGTGGGCGCGGTTGCCGCTCCTGAGACCTTCAAGGTATATGAGAAGCAGCTACAGATCAGCAAGGGAAGCAAGGTCAAGGTGAAGCACTGGATGCTGGCAGCATGTGGTGCACCTGCTCCCACCTGCTGGTCTCACCCTGAGGTGGGACGTGCTGGCAGGTCCTGGTGGAGCAAAGCGACAGTGGGGACCAGCAGGCATTGGTGGAGACAGAGTTGGCTGGCAAGCTGATTCTGCACTGGGGCGTGGAGGGTGGCGTCAACTATGAGGGGGGCTGGCGCCTGCCAGGTGGCCCCAGCAGGCCTGAGGGGACCGTCGAGTACAAGAAGCGGGCGCTGCAGACCCCGTTCAGGTGCACAAGGGCAGGCTGCCGAACCCCTCAGCCCTGGCTGCTGCGGAACCCACTGACGCCTGCAAGGTGTGGCTGCAGGACTGAGGGTGGTGTGCAGAGGGTGCGCATCAGCCTGAACAATGAGGAGGCTTCAGACTACCTCAACTTTGTCATCAAGGACACATCAGCAGACATCTGGTGTGCCCCTGCCCCACCATGCTCAGCTGTGATGAGTTCAGCCTCTGCCCTGCGCTGCCGCTGCAAGCCGAGTCCTGTCTCCATGCTCCACAGGTATGACCAGAAAGGCACTAATTTCCACATCCCCCTGAATGGCAATGTGGCCACCATGTCCATTGATGAGCAGATCCCCGACGCTGAGCTGCCTGAGCTGCCAGGGGACCTGTGCGGCATCTGGTCCTTCATCAAGTGGGAGCTGGCTGGCTGCCCCAACCGCAGCCAGGAGGAGTCTCACCATGAGTATCAGCAGGCCATCGAGGCAAGCCTGGCACTTCAGCAGCCTGTCCGCATCTTGACTTGCCCACTGGACACAGGCTGCTTCAGAATGCGCCTGGCTGGGCGCCATGCCTGTCACTCTGCAGCGACGTGCGGGGGCTGCTGTTGCAGGAGCTGAGGGAGCTGCAGCGGGACGGGCACAGCCTGGACGAGCTATGGAAGGTGGCTAGGGGGCAGCCCAAGTACCAGGACTTTATGGGCAACAAGCAGCCCGTCAAGAGCAATGGCAAACCTGCAGCCACCCTGCAGCTGCCAGAAGAGTTGGTGAGACCTGAGGAGATAGCATGCCTGCTGCAGCCAGGGACGTTGAGGTGTGCCTCAAAATCGGTGCTGCATGGCACTGCACAGCACACTGGCAGGCACTTGGGGGACACACTTGCTGCAGTCATGCGTTCAAGCATAACCTTGAGCTTTGAGTTCACGACACTGCTGCATGCATCCTGCTGCCTGCTCCCCGGCAGTGACCGTTGTCGTGCAGGTGGGACTGCAGGCATACCTCCTGTGGGAGCAGGCTGGAAAGCCGGACGGGGCCAACTTCGCCAATGATGCGCGGTCGGCCCTGGAGAAGCAGATGCAGCAGGGCAAGACTGTTGAGGATTTGGAGCGCATCCTGAAGGGCCCGCCCGGCAAGCCAGCCAAGCAGGTGGAGCAGGCAAGTCATCAAGCCTTATCACAGAGGTGCTGTCATGTACTGCAGCGCAGTCAGACGCCTGTGTTGGCTACGGAGCTTGGCCTTCAGGCCGAGCTGGCGAGCTCATGTCACTGAAAGTGAACCACCTCTTGAGCCAAGAACAAAGCAGTATACTGAGGAACCTCATAGCTGCAGCATTCCCTGTCAGACGACAGAGGACATGCCGGCCACCTGCACAGGTGGTATGCACTGTGCTGCCACAGGCTGAGCTATTGAACCTTTAGCCAATGTCAATGTGTGCAGAAGCAAGAGCGGCCCAAGCAGGAGCAAGACCAGCCCAGGCAAGAGCAGGCGCCCCTCCCAAGCCAAACTGCTGGCGTCGGAGCCTCAATCAAGGCTCCCAGCCGCAACCCCCTGGACATGATCAAAAGGGATGTCCCCCTGCTGAGCCAGCCCAAGCAGCGCCAGCAGCAGCGCCCTTTGTCGCCGCTGATCGATGCTGCCGGGCGGGATGAGAGCTGTGTCTGGTACAGGGTGAGGCAGGACATGCAGTGGCACGCTTGGCAGGCAGGGCTCTCATGGTGGGCAACCCTGGGAGTGCAGCACCAGCGCCTTCAGGTAGCATCGCCCAGCTGGCAAACCCACAGCAGTGCAGGTGCTGAGTGACATGGTCTGCTGCCTGCAGAGCTACAACATGGGCAACAAGACCAACCTGCTGGTGGCTGTGAGGCAGCCAGAGGGCAAAGAGGGGCCCACCAAAGTTTCCCTCACCACTGACCACCCCACTGCAATGGTGTTGCACTGGGGGGTTCGCAGGGGCACCAGGTCAGCAGCCCTGCCCTGCCTCAGGACTGCTGCATGTGCACACCATTTGTGTGCTTCCTTATGGAAACCGGGTCACAAGCCTGCATCGCCTTGGCATTTCTAGGTGCTGCCCTGTCAAACTTGAGTTGCAGGGCTAACAAGGTTGCAGATGCTGTTCCCTGCTGCAGGAGTGAGTGGCTGCTAGCCCCCAATGATATACTTCCTGAGGGCTCTGTGGCAGCAGGCGACATTGCCTTCGACACGCCTTTCAGGCCCAGCAGCGGTGCAGATGCCATGGTTGAGCTGGAAGGGGACAAGGTCCAGCTACAGCAGGCCGCTATTGTGGTTCCAGCAGGACATGACCTGACGGGGCTCGTATTTGTCTGCAAGTCCCAAGACGACACCATGTGGTGGCGAGACGGTGAGATTCAGAGCAGCCATCAGGGGGTTGCCGATGGCTGTGGCAGCCATGAGCCCGACTGCATGCTCAGTCACTGGCATCCTGTCTGGCTGCAGGTGGCAGCAACTTCACATGTCCTATCCCAGGCTCTATGAGCGCTGATGCGCCTGATGATGTGCTGGCACATTTTGAGGATGTGCTGAGCCGCACCATTGTGGACTGTGAGGTCAACAGCGACCAGTGGACGCTCATGCACCGTTACAACAAGGCAGCGGAGCTGCTGGACATGATCCTCAGCGTGAGCCTGGAAGGATGCCTGCAGGCTGTGCAGCTTTAGTGATGAACAGCGCTTGCCAGCAGGGAGCTGCCACCTCACACAGTGTCCGGGCGTGTTGCCTTGAACTGTGCCTTGGCTGCCGGTGCAGGGCGGGGTGGAGGACGTGACTGCCGCCATGGCGACCGTCTTTGTGTGGCTGCGGTACAGCTCCGCTCGCCACCTGACCTGGCAGCGCAACTACAACACGCAGCCCCGCATCCTGGGAGAGGCGCAGGCCCGCCTGACCAATAAGATCGCAGAGGTGGGCTCGACAATGCGCAGGCCTGCATCTGTGCTGCAATGCTGGGAAGGGCTACTGCAGGCAGCTCATTGCCCCATTGAGGTGAGTGCTGCCACAGGTGCAGGCCTGACGCAAAGCGAGATGCAGGCATCCTGTGCTTGTGCAGGCTCATGGGAAGACAGGAGGGGAGGCCCAGGAGTGGGTGCGCTCAATGCTCAGCTGCGTCGGGCGGGGTGGCAATGCGCAAGCCATACGGGACGAGATCCTCAACATCATGCACCGCAACAACATTGGCGAGAAGCGCGGGACATGGATGGAGGTGAGGGTGTCCGCACTTGCTGCTGCCCCTGCCAGCTGGGGCGTTGCACACTGCCCCCAACAGGTTCTTTTGCACTGCGGCTGCTGTTGATCTGCCACCAGCAGGCAGCAGGGTGTTTTCGCCCCCCCTGGCCTGGTGCTGCAGGGCCGCCAGCTCGTCTGTTCCCTCTGACACCTATCTCTGGGACCTGCTCAGGACTGGCATCAGAAGCTGCACAACAACACAACTCCTGATGATGTGGCCATCTGTGAGGCCTTCATCACCTTCCTGGAGCGCGATGGGGACAATGGGGCCTATTGGCGAGTGCTGACCGATGCTGGCATCACCCGCGAGCGCCTTGAGGGCTTTGACCGCCCCATCAAGGTGCGGGCTAGGCAGGCAGGAGTGGTGGGAACGGAGCTGGCCGCGCCTGCAGGCAGGGCAGGACAGCCTCACATCCTGCACACTTGCCCTTGCAGGTGGAGCCCCAGCACTACCCTGACAAAAAGGACGCCCTCATCGGGGAGTTCCGAAGCTATCTGAAGATCCTGCGAGCTGTGCACTCAGGCGCCGATCTTCAGGCATCAGCTGAGGCTGCAGGTGGCAATCTGCCTGGCAATGCCAAGGGGTACCTGGGCTATGTCCTGACCCACCAGTTTGACAGCCAGCTCCTTCCCCTCATTGAGAATGCCGTGGAGGCTCGCACAGAGATCAGCCAGGCATGCAAGGGCCACAGGTGTGTCTGTTCCCCACTGTTTCTGGTTCCCATACTCCTGCTGCCTTTACACTCTGCTGGAAAGGTGCTCACACCGCTGGCAGTCAGGTGGCCCTGCAGCCATGCATTTCAAGCCTGACATCTCAGGAAAGGAGGCTATGCCTGTGCCTGTGGGTAGGCTGCTGCTGCCCCTCAGACCTGTCCCTGCTGCAGGGATCTGCTGTACCTGGACCTAGCGCTGGAGAGCGTTGTGCGAGGTGCAGCCGAGCGCGGCAGCGGGGCTGCGGGCACAGGGGCATCCGCCCTGATCGCCCCTCTGCTGCAGAACCTGGTACTGTCTGCGGGTGACAATGAGGAGTTGGCCTACTGCCTGAAGGCCTGGCAGGGGCTGCCAGCCAAGGTACAGCAGGGCAGCTACCCTGCAAAGGATGAGGCACTCAAGGTGGGCCAGCCAGCCATCAGCGCCGCAGAGAGAGGCTGCTTCCAGCAACTCCGCAGATTCCACTCCCCTGCCCATGAGGGCACATTGATTGCCCGGCTCAGATGGCGTCTCCTGCCACTTACTGTAGGCAGCTGCTGTGATTGATCGCATCCGCCGCGCCATCGCCGCCACGAGCGACAGCGTGAGCCAGCGAATTGACCCCATCTCCAGTGCCATGGGGCGTGCATTTGGGGTGGACAGCTGGGCCGTGGATCTGTTTGCAGAGGAGGTAAGCCCACCTGCGCCCTGATCAAGCAGTAACTGCTTGCCCCACAATTAACACCCGCCTGATCACCTGGTCATCAGTGCAGCTGGGCACAGCAATGCTCCCTGTGGGCTTCAGCATAGTCAGTATTGTGCAGGTGGTGCGCGGAGGGCCTGCCTTTGCAGTCAGTCTCGTCCTCAGTGCCATCGAGCCTGGCTTCAGATCGGCTGCTGAGCTTGGAGCATGGCAGCTGATCAGCCCTGTCAATGCCACAGGAAAGGTGGTCGTGGTGTCTGGCCTGCACGAAGTTCAGGATGAGGTGAGGACCTGCTCTGCCTGGGCTCTTGGCACGATCTGCAGCCTGTACACATGACCAGAAGTGCTCGCCCTGCAAATGCTGAGCCTAAAGGCAAACTTGACGAGCCATCAAGCACACCAGGCTGCCATTGGCTGAGGGCTGTGTCAGTTGTTTCTGCAGTCTGTCTGCAGTGCCAGGCTGATCAGGTGCTGCCTGCTGCACAGACGTACGAGGAGCCCACTGTCCTGCTGGCCAAGCGGGTCACTGGGGAAGAGGAGGTGCCTGAGGGCGCAGTGGCTGTCCTGACACCAGACGCCCCCGATGTGCTGTCGCATGTCAGCGTACGTGCCCGCAACATGAAGGTGGGGAAGCTCTGTGCAATCACCTTTCTGCTTGCAGGTTTCATTCGCCTAAAAATGAGCTCCCGGGTCTACAGGTGCTGTTTGCAATATGCCACGAGCAGGAGCCTCTGGGTGAGATTGAAAAGCTGGCTGGCCAGACCATTGCTCTCCAGACTTCTGCAGCTGGCGGGGTCAGCTGGGAGGTTGTGGAAGCTGCAGCAGATGCTGGCAGTGGCGCCAGCCAGCCAACCAAGGCAGCCAAACGGAAGCTGCAGGTGGGGCAAGGCTGCCAGGGATGCACGCACAGCCACTTCCCACCCACATCAGATGCTGTGCTGCTGCCCTGGTCCGTCTGTGATGCACGCTGTGGTGAGCGGCAGGCAGGCTTGATTGTTTACCTGCACCTGCAGGTCAAGGTGCCGAAATGGTGCGGCCAGTATGTTGTCGGCATGGATGGCTACAGGGATGGCGTGGTGGGGGCCAAGTCCAAGAACCTTGCAGGTGGGACACCCTCTGTAGTGTTCTGGAGTTGCCTCATGCTACGCCCTCCTTGCAGCTCAGCTTGAGCAAGCCATTGCCAAGGCCCATAATATGCAGGCCTGGACTGCAGGGCTGCGAGGGAAACTGCCGCCAGCCATAAATCTGCCCCCATCTGTGACTGTGCCATTTGGGACATTTGAAGAGATCATGGGGATGTCCGAGAATGCCAGCTTGCTCAAGGAGCTGAATTCAGCAGTGAAAACCATTCCTGAGGAGCGCGCTGAGGAGGCACTGTCCAAGTGCAGGGAGATCGTCATGCGGGTCAGCCACCTCAGACTGTAGCTGGCTCCTGACCCATCCTCTTGAACCCTGTCAGATGGTCGCCCCCCGCCAGTCCTTGCATGTACTGCAAGACCGATGCACTTCCGTTCAGTATGATTTGACACTTGCCATGCTGTGCAGGTCCAGCTGCCTGAGCAGCTCAGGCATGTTGTTTGTGAAGCAATGGAGGCTGCAGCCATCCCTGTGCCTCAAACAGAAGAGCGCTGGGAGCAGGCAGCACATGCTTTGAAGGTCAGGCCTGAGTATGGAGGCCTCACAGGGCCACTGACAGTGCTTCTTTGAGCAAGTCGCTGCCCCCACTGTCACCAAGCTTCCTTTTGCATCAGGCAGCATGTCCTGAGTTGTACTAAGCTTAGTGCTCAGTTCTTGATGTGCCACGCCTGCAGAGTGTGTGGGCCTCCAAGTACAATGAGCGTGCTTTCCTCTCCATGAGGAAAGTTGGCCTCAACTTCCTGGACCTTCGTATGGCGGTGCTCGTGCAGCGCGTGGTTCCAGCAGCATACGCTTTTGTCATCCACACCGAGAACCCCACTAATGGGGAGAAGGACGAGATCTTTGCTGAGCTGGTCATTGGACTTGGGGAAAGCATTGTCTCAGGCATGGTTCCAGGCTCAAGTCTCAGCTTTGTTGCCAAGAAAGGCAACCTGGACAAGCCAGAGGTGGGCGTGCTGCTCTCACAGTATGCTGTGTCTTTCATTGCCTGCCTGCTGCGCGTATTGCATTGTACAGCTGAGAGCTACGGTGCCTGTCTTCAAGTGCTGCAGATAGTCATGTTCCCCTCCAAGGGCGATGGCATGTTTGTGTGTGAATCCCTGATCTTCCGCAGCGACAGCAATGGCGAGGACCTCGAGGGCTACGCAGGTGCTGGTCTGTACGACTCGGTGACCATGGACCCGACTGTTGTCAAAAAGGTGGAGTACAACAGTGACAGGTGAGCGCACACCATGGGCTCACACCTGTCAGTCTTCCTTGGCAAGACAAACATGTCACCAACAATTCTGTGATTCCGTGCAGGCTGATTACAGACAGCCAGTTCTGTCTGGATCTCATGCAGCGTGTTTGTAAGGCAGGCATGGCAATTGAAGAAGCTCTTGGCAGTGCACAAGACATCGAAGGTGCAGTTGAGGAAAATGGTGCCATAACTGTGGTGCAGACAAGGCCTCAGATGTGAAGCTGCCACTTGCATCCCAGTCATCAAGTGCAGCATTTATAGGCACCTGAAAGCATCGGCAAAAGCGATCTCACCTATTCGATTTGCCCAGTGACTCAATACTTCCAATGACGTCTTTAAATGATTTGTTTGGGGCAATGAGAGGCAGGTCTACAGCATCACTGAGTGTGTTCGTTGCGTGCTTCACGCTTGTCTGTCTGGACTGTTGCAAACTATCTAGGCGAACCATGCAAAAAACCCAGTCTGGCCCATAGAAATCGACTGTGTGTTCGTGTCTCCACTTTGCATCTGCACACTACGCTCGATCCCTACGTCATACGAGTCAAGGACCACGTGGACAAACTGCTGTTACTGACTGTTCTGAGGGCAGCATCCAGTGAACGAGCTCATTCGTCTTAATCTGAACGTGCAGCAGCACTGGGTAACATCACTCCGCGGTCAGGAGGGTCCTCAGGGGCGAACATGACGCGCGACGAACCCTGTGTCAGAACAACGTCGCGATGAAAATGCTGGCTCACGCTAACCCAGCCAGCAACGCCTTGATGCGCTGCTGCTTTGCCTCCACAAATCGGGTGTTCAGAAGCGAAGAAAGTCTGACCCTAGAGCGGCCTTGGCGCAAAGGATGCTATCGCCACTGGCCTGATTGCCGGCCGCGATGTTCCCCTCCTGCACTACCTGCTGCATGAGGCCCCTGTGGGCTGAGGTTTGTAAGAGCCCTGCCAATGTGCAAGCCATCTGCTTGACTTCATGCAGCATTTGCTGATTTCATGTTTCGCAAGGTATAGTGGGAGCAAGCTGGCTTCAATTGGTCGCTGAGGCCGCCAGCTCGAAGGCGCTGCCCTGGACCACTGCGTCTGAGTGTCCGAGCTGCTTCTGCTGAGAAGTTCAGAAACGAAGGCAAGTGCGTCTGCCGGCACCTGCGCATCAAATTTTCAGATGTACCATGATCTTGCCGTGGGCTGAACAGCAGGCGCCCTTGACTCTTTGCGAAATCCCTAAGTCTCACTTAGAGCCACGACACACTGAACAGCACAGCTGCGCAGCCAGCTAAGTCACAGGGGGGCGTCACCCGGGGGAGGTGCTAATTTATCACCTGGAGGAGGTGATATTCGGATTTCTCAAACGCAGCCAGGTGCCGATTGCTGGCAGCAGATGCCTCTGTGGACAGCTCAGATGCTGTGTGCAGCTTGCCCCTCGAAGAAAATGCCCGCAAGGCCTCGGTCAAGCACCTGATAAACGCTGGCAGAAGGCTGGATATGTAATGGACATTGATGCACAGCTGCAGCCTGAAGCCTGTTTTGAATGAAACTAGGAATGGCTGCTCACAACAAGCTGTCTGCATGCAACACAAGTTTGCTCCCATTGTAGCCGTTTACTCAACCTAGCCCGAAGTTTGACTTTCATGAGCCTGCTCGGCTTCCAGCTGTGACTGCTGGGCATCATGCCGGGCAGGAAGAGGCGGAAGCCAGGTGAGCAGGCAGCGGAAACGGTCGGCCATGTTTTATTCATCTCACCGGCTGAGCACTGCTCTGCTTGACCGCTGAGATGAGAACCTTGCCATGCAGTAGCAGTGGAGGAGTATTTTGATGTGGACATCGCCGCCATTGCCAGGGACATAGCCTTGGCTGGCAGTTATGAGGAGCCTGCTGCAAGGCAGCCGCTGTCTCTCGTGCAGCTGAGTCCGGGCACATGGCGGCGGGCACGCCCAATCCTGGCCACCAGAAGGCAGCCCTTGCCTGTAGGCAATTTCATTTGGCGCAAACGGCCTGCTGCCAGGCACAGGGCTGACCTGAATGACCGCTCAGGCGGTTACGATGCTTGGGAGGCCCCCCAAGATACTCAGCAGAACACCCATCAGGACACCCAGCAGGAGCGCAACGAGAAAGCGGATGCCAACTGGCGCCGCACGCTGCCACAGCGACAGAGCCCAGCTAAGTCACAGGGGGGCCTCAGGAACCCTCACTGAGAAAACATCAGGGAGGGTCC